>CM057147.1:10056643-10189012 GCA_029964075.1 Patiria pectinifera | reverse complement strand
CCATCATGTCCATGCAGAACTTCTTTACAAATAGCCTGGGCGCCATTTGGAGTTTCCTTTATTTTTAATCACCCTGTATGTCAACAGTTTGTACATACGGAGGCCATGAGTCTGTTTTGAAATTGACACAATTTTGTTTACAATTTTTTAACACTAATTAGAGGCATTTTTTTCCTTCAAATTCCTCCAACTGCCTCCATGTAAAAATAGCATACAGCCTTAATCCTCCAAAATCATCCGTTATTTCTTAAATGTAGTCTTGGAGGGGTGACCACTGCCTCTATCCTACAAAATCCTCCAGCAATCACTGTCCATATGAGGCAGAGCCAGTGACATCCTGGAGCAGTGCGGAGTATTTCAAGTATAACCTACATGTAGGCCTATATTTGTGCACGGCTGCGCATAAACAACACAAGGTCCGGCCCAAGACCTTGACACAGTGCATCCTCCAAAATCAGCAACACATTTTTGCTATACACACTGTAGCCTCAATCCTGCGAAATCATCCATTTTGCAAAGAAGATTTGTGAGGATTTGGGAAGGTTAAGGTTAATGATGTAAAGCTGTGCATGAGGTACATGGACAAAACTTACCAAGTGTATCAGCGTAATAATAGATGCGAGAGAAGAGAAAAATGGTGACCTCGTTCACAGTATTCTTCTCTTTCCAATGATTGAAAAGTTCAGCCACAAAACCGTTCACTGATTTCTCCCAAAGCAGATCACCTGAACACAGAGCATATAAATGTACAATGTATCAAATCATGAGACTGGAAACAATACAAAATGCTGGCATCTTGAAAAGTATTCACTGCAATAGCTCCCCTTCAGACATGTCAGAGCTCAATTTCCAGTAAAAAACCTATTCCACTTCAGGGCTAGATGTTGTCCTATAACACATGTATTTTTTTGGAAGCTCAATGCAAAAAAAAATCACATGCTGGTGAAACAATAATGTGCCTAGATCCATTTTTTTATTTAATGAAGAAATATTAACTCAATTTTGCTAGCTCACAGGTAGATTAAGACTTGGTTGGACTGATTAATTTTTAAAGTACGTACCGGTATATACACCAGATCCTATAACATCTTTTCATTTTTTGGATGAATTTCATATATTGTTGCCTCATATTCGCATGACTGACATCATTTGACATTCAGTAAATCCTAAAATCTTTGAAATTATACATATATGAGGCAAATTGCATTTCCTCAGGCACAGAAATGCGTTTTTTCATCTAATATTAAAACCACTGATGATATTGTATATATTCTATACCAACATCAATGAAGCAATTTATTCTAGAAATTTGAGATTCCAAGTACTGTAATTACAGATATACATTTTGTAATTACATTGTATTTTGTACATGTACATGCACAGATGACATTACTGAAGTTCAAGAACACACATTATCTTCAAGCAAACTTGATTCCTCGATCCTGATTGGTCGATCCATGGCAACAAGCCGTGCTACATATAACCATACCGCACGGCCACGATCCATACCGCACTCCGCGTATTGCGCTATTCTAAGCCTACGTGACGCGATTAGTGCTGCACAATTCACTGTGAATTCAAAAGTTGCGCGTAGGTTACACAGCTGCATGCGTGTTCCAAATTTACTGTGCGTCAAGTTTGCTTGAAGATAAATTCGTTATCGCGCTCGCGCTCGTGGAACACGGAAAATGTAGTGCGTCTGTGTCCCACATACCACTCGGCCTTCGGCCTCGTGGCATGTGGGACACAGACGCACTACATTATTCCGTGTTCCACTCGCGCTCGCAAGATAACTAATAATATCACATCCACATCAAGTCAATGAAACTGATGAATCACAAAAAAGAGGTTTTCACACAAAACCACGTACATGCAATACAAGTACATGTATGTATACATATACATGTACTTGTATTACATGTACATGGTTTTGTGCACTCTCTTTTGTACATCTACATGTGCATTTTATAAGAATTTTTAATAAATATTATCGATTAAAGAAATTATTTGAAAATTTACAATGAAAAAAAACACAGGAATGTAAAAATGATGTGAGCTGTACTTACACATTGTACAACATCCATTTGTAAATATCCACATTTCTGTGGGAATGTAACAATGCCAAATTCATGACTCAGTATCTGGAAGTGCTCAACTTGAATATAAAGGATGACTTCACTAAACAATGCTGAAACGTTACTTGAGCCTCAAGACCCCTGTTTTTGCAGCGTTTCCATGACAACTGATCAAACAGAAATGTTTTGCCAACTGCGACATGCTAAAGAAAAAAAAAACCTTTCAGGGGATACAGAACTTTGTCGATTGTTGAGATACATATCTGATGTCAGGCTTACAGTAAGCCCTTCCAGATGACATTTCAGACCACTTCATTTTTGCATCAATTTCTTGCAGGATTTGCCCTTCATTTGATAAGTAGCTCTGGCTGGTAATCTGACAATAACATTTATCTTGTTTTCAAGAACAGAATTTTCTGCAGAAATATTTTAATGTACATTGTACACATGTATTTCAGGCGCAGCCTTTTTTCAAATTTGCTTCTGTTGCGACCAATTCTTCAACGTCAAAGAGAGAAAAATTTGAAAGGATTTGCAAATGTGTAATGCAGTGGTTGATAGACGTATGTACATGCATGAACCACGGATCCTACACACAAGGATTAACGACTTGGCCCAACTCCTGGTTAGACGCGTGATAACGGCCCGGACTGGTGGCAAATACATGTACCATGAATACTTTTCAACAAAGACCACTGCGCGCGGTGGCTTTCAGATTTGCAAGGCTCTGCGCCCGATCTGGCCTCGAAGTCTGTCAAGCCAGCGAATTATATTTTTGAATATTGATGAGTCTACGTTTTTGGTCTTTATTATTGAATTCTGATAAGTGATAACTACATAATAACCATGGTACATGTAATACCGAGCACAATATCTTTAACTTTAAGATGAACAATGATGTCGCTTTTGTTTCATCGGTTCGGCATCTTATCTCTCTACAACTTTTTAATAACAGCCTAATTAAAAACGAAATTTGGGTAAACGGTGTTCTCCTCGAAATTTGACGTTTATTTCCCGAGTGAATACTTCATCTATGACGACAAAAACTGCACAATACAATCTGTTATATACTGAAGTATTTATTTTTAAACAATTTTGGAACAATTAAATCTTAAATAAGGAGTAGTTTTGCTTACAGTTTTATGAATATTTCCGTTTTAGATGTCTTGCAAAAACCCAACCCAAAAACCTAACCCCTTTTTTTTTTTTTTTTTTTTTTTTTTTTAGGATCCGTGGATGAACATGAACATGCATGTACTTGTACATGTAGTTCTGTTTTACGATGAGTAACAGTTATTAAGCCCTTAAAATACAGCTGTGTTTAAAGGGCAAGTAGCAACAAGTCACTTCTTCATTGTCTTAATTAAGAGTTTAGACTTATCTAATTTGCTGCTTAAAAGGACACTAGGTCCTGGAACAGCCCAATTGGGCTACAAAACTCGCTTTGAACAAGATTATGTTAACCGGAAAGAACATTTAAAACTAGGATAGAATCATCCACAACAACTATCCTTTAAAAACTGGGTGTTTTTGATGTTTTCCTGTATTATGCGTCGAGAAGCGAATTTCGGGGTCCACTTTTGCGACTCCATAAATTTGAGCCGTTTGGATGCTAGTTGTGATTTCATTAAATCGCGTAAGGTGTTCGCCTTTTGCGGACGTTGAAGAAACCCCAACTTTTGGAATTGGCGATTGGTCACCGCTGTTCCCGAGACACACAACGTGTATATATCGTACACTGTAAGAGAACGACACGAAAAACGTATTCGTACTCCGTGGTGTCCGATGTAAACAACCAGGGTTTTTCGTCTTTTCTCGAGAACGGTAAGACATTAGGTTGGTTTCCTTTCAACCACATGTTTGAAATAGGATTAGTAAAAAATCCACAACATGAAATTTTCAGGGATTTCAGGACCTAGTGCCCCTTTAATGTGGGCTGAATTTCTAGTGTCTTTGTGTAACTGGATATAACTAGAAAAGAAAAATGATCATACAATCATGACAATGTACAAAATTAAATTTTCCTTTTCCAGAGATGACAAATTGACCAAAACCAGCCCATCAGTCATGTAACTTGATACAACTATCAGGGATATCAGTGGATTCTGACATTTCTACCTGGCCTGAGGTACAAAGGAAAAATATACACACATAAATGCTGCCAATGTGGCATTTACATTTTGAAAAAAAAACACTTAAATGCGGCAATTGACAGTAGGTGTACTGCTTCTGAATGTTGATTGGATTTAAAGGTATAGTCCATCATTTGTAATTTGTGCATTTTGTTCGTTTGAAGCAGCAAAAGTGTTCACAATCTAATGAAGGATACTGAACAACTAACCTGATGAAGTTTCAGCTCAGCTTCAGCTGTATATTCCGAGAAAAACAGCATTGTAGGATCTCAATTTCAAATCAAACGTTGCTGAATCATGTTTTGAATTGGTCATGAATCCAGCGTACGAGACACGTTCTCACTGAGCCGATTGCAGCTACGCGATGTCGCGCACCGATCCAACGAATTATAGCAACCGCACGCATGTGTGCGTCGTGACAATGCTTGCGTGCGCTTCGCCGAATAACAAAACAAACTACTAATTAAAATTTTCCTACGGTGCGTCTTAAGACGCACCGTTGGAAAGGCCTTCTTTCGTTGATTACTTCAAAATGACAGCTTGCCAGAAAGAATAATTTCACAGGGAGTTTAGTCCCCTTACTATCTCTCAACCAAGTATGTTTTTCAACAATAATTACGCCAGTTACTTTTCGGATTGCTGCAAATGATGGACTATAGCTTTAACTAGTCACAGTGCTTACTATGTGTGCCATATTACTGTCAGTGACTAGCCGAAACAGGGAAAATGGATTGACTTTTTGACTGTCTGTGGCTGGTCAAACAGAGGGTTGCAACAACATGATGTACAGTATTAGGAAGCATAATATACATGTATGGCTCAGATCACCCATTGCATAGTTTGTACAAAAAATGGTTTGCAATGATGAAAAACCAAACTTACTGTAAGCATCGTCGATATATCGATATTACTTGATTATTCGATATTGTTTTGATACAGATATTGCCGATAGCAATTTTTTATCATATCGCAATACAGTAAACTTCGGCTAAACCGACATCGTACAACTCGTCAAATTGCTCAAGTCGGCCGTCTGACTAAAGTCCTGATTGTCCGTAATGCATTTCCATTGAATTTTTTATTTCTTAGTCGGCTTTTATAAGTCGCCATTTCGCTCAAGTTGTCGTGTTACTCTCGGTCTTCTTTCCATAAAAAGCATTTCAAAATCCTTTGTGTAAGGTGGCATTCAACAAATCATGCATTGGCATCGACTTCCTGTACTGCGGTTGGCAAAGTGTCGAGTGAAAAGTGGTTTCGCACGGCCTGTGATCGCTGCATGCATCGGTGTTGAAAAAGGGTGTCCTACTGCATACATCGCATATATATGCATCGTGAGCATATAGCTGTATGCATGCGCTCTGTCCATTTTGGGGGTCGTCTTATTGAATGACTACTGCTGCAGTCAATGCGTGCATGGTATATACATGTACCGGACCACGCACGCATTTAATTTGTTACTCCGCACGTACATATGTATCGTGGTCTCCACTATCAATACCCCAAACGTGATGATACAATTCGAGGATTAATTTGCTGGATTCAACTCAAGCATTAAGGAGATAATCCAGGGTAAATCGAAGCCAATTAGTGCAATGAAACGTGTGTGCAAAAGACCATTCATGTAAGCCGGCAAAATGACGATAACTTACAGCAGATATCGGCATTCGCATAAGTCGTCACAAATTCTCGGGTCCCGAGAGTGCCGGTTTAGCCGGAGTTTACTGTATCAAAATTTTTGTTGAGGAATGATATCGACAACATAAAAAATACGTCAGATTATTGTCAAAATATGTCTCCTGTTTGTGCTTTTACTTTGTATTAACATGTAATGTTTGGTTTGCTGTACATGAAATAAAACTTGGCGCTAAGTGGCGTTGCTTTGTGCTCTGTGTTTGCTGGAATTCGCAGTTTCCCCAATGTCAAACCTCGAAAGAAACCGCCCGTTCTGGACAAACTCTCAGTGCTGAGAGTTGTTTTAAAAAGTTTGAACAACATTATTGCTCCAGAGAAAGCTGTTGAAAAGTGGGACTTCACATTATTTTTATAGGGTAACCCTAACCCACCTCACTCCTCCAAAATCCTCCTGGCGGTTTTGGAGGATTCTAGAGGATTGAGGATGAATGGTGATTGAATCAAATGAGGATTCTGGAGGATTGAGGATGAATGGTGATTGAAGCACATGAGGATTTTGGAGGATTGAGGATGAATGGTGATTGAAGCACAAGAGGATTTTGGAGGATTGAGGATGAATGCATTTTGAGGCAGGACTGTCTGATGATTTTGAAGGATTTGGCGTTGGTTATCCTTCATTTAAACACGAGTGCAAAATTTTGGGATGAGGAGGATTTTGGAGGATTGAGGATGAATGCATTTTGAGGCAGGACTGTCTGACAATTTTGAAAAATTTAGGCGGAGTTGCAAAATTTTGGAGGATTTTGGAGGATTGAGGATGGTTGTAAGCAACAAGGGCCTAGGGGGTTAGGGTTTTAATCAAAGTGTCATCTTTACAGTCTTGTAACTTTTACATGGATAATCGATATATCGAATATTCTCGATAATGGATTTCCGATATATTAATTATTGAATATTCTGATATCGACCGTACTTAACTTACCGTTTGCATCAAACTCCCACATCTCTGAGCTCATCTGTATGAACATATAGACCATCGCTGTGGCGGACCGGAATGCTACACGGGTATCCTCAGACACAGCCCCACACATGACCTTCTCACCTCGAGCCCAGAGTTCATTGACCTGGGCCCGGATGCCAGAGTACTCAACTTTCTTGGAGAGGTAGGCACAGGAACCAATCTGCAAAAGAACAATCACAACTGTTTCAGCATGTAATGTCCTGATTGCCCTAAAGCATATGTGGGCGAGACGAGCAGATCGCTAGGCACAAGGTTCAAAGAACATTCCAACCTGAAGTTAGCCCCTTTGACAGCGGTTGGTGAACACATGAAAGATCACCAACACTCCATCAGCTTGGAAAATGTCCATGACATTACCAGGGAGGACCAGTTCTGGAAAAGGAAAATATGCGAGGCAATTGAAATCAGGTCACAAAAGACATCCAATAACAGAGACACCAGATATGACCTGCCCGCCATCTACGACAACCTGCTGGTTTGTGATCGCCCAAAAGGTGGTCACATGACCGGAGTGGTTTAAGTCACTACGCTGAATGAAGATGTTGTGATGACATCGAAAGCTACGTTGCTGCAATATTTCTGATTCCAAAAAGGTATCTAAATATTTCTCTTCACAACTGTTTGATTTCCCAATGAAGATCGAACCGTTTCCTAACAATAGACCTGCACTTGTTTGTCCGAGGTTTATTGTTCTTAGCCGAGAGCAAAATCTTACTACAACTTAAAAACTACATCGTGATGATATGATAAAACTATTTCCGATCTCTCATGTCCGTCAGCCAAACTACATGCAATATTAAAAAAAAATAAAAAAAATTGACAAAGTCAATGGCATAAGGTGCTCTAACCTTACATACTCTTTGTGGACCCATGAACAAAAGAGGTCCACTGGATGCAAGGAAGCGTGAACGCTTTGTGGACTTGCACACGTCCACACTAGGTTCCCCCCTCTCTGGGAAACAGGTTTAGAGGCATTTTAGGGTTAGTCTATCTGTCGCAAAATGAAGAGGAACACTCAAGGCCCTTATCATGGCAAACACTTCCAGACACAATTCAAAGCAACTTCCAAATCCAGGTGAGAAGAATAATACACGTACATGTAGTTGTGACAAACTGAGTTTACATAAAGTAGGACAATGCTTTAACAACCACTGCTATTCTGAAGATACATGTATGGCTAAACAATGTAGCTAACATCCTTTTTGGCTCCTAAAAATATTGTGTTCCACTAAACTGAGCATTGGCAACTAGAAAATTACTGTAACGAACAAGCACAATGCTAGATAATCCTTTGAGATTTGAAAGTTTGCAGAGTGGAAAGATACAAAGACAAGATAATTTTGCGGGAGCACAATGTGAATAAATCTCTTTTGTCATGTTTGTGAGTACTGTATGTGTGGTTCTGAAAAGAACCGGAGGGACTCAATGTTTTGAACAGTATGCTCTGCCCGTCCGGGCAGACGACGGGCAGAGCATAGGTTTAAAACGTTGAGTCCCTCTGGTTCTTTTTAGAACCACACATACTCACAAAAGAGATTTATTCACATGGTGCTACCGCAAACTTATCTTGTCTTAGATAATCCTTTTTGGACCCCATTGCGTTCATTATAGTAAAGTTCTACATGTACTGTACCTGTACCACTTAACAGATTGTAGACAAGGTTGTAAATTGACTTAAATACCAGGCTGTTCTTGAGTCTCCACATGTCACTCCTGCTGATGTATTGATCTTTAAAGACCAGCTCCACCAGGTCCAAACAAACATCCTGGGTGGATGGGACTGGGTGCACCTCCACATCCTTGTAAGCACGTAGCTGAAAGAGACTGGCTATCGTCTGATCAACACTAATTATATCTGCAGGTTCAAAAGGAGTGCAATGTTAAACATTTTAAGTAGTTCATTTGTAGATAAGAAGGAAGAAATGTGAAGAGAAAGGCATGGAAAGAAAGGTTCTACTAATTCAGAAAGAAAGGTTTATTTAGGGGAACCCAAGTGATTGGTTAGTCTGACATTCTTTCAATATTACAATTTGTTTCAACTTTTCCACTTGAGCAGATTAATACTTCTGACATGAATAATCTTTTATTGAAAAACAGACTGAATAAAACTACCTTTTCCTTTCTGCTGAAGGTCCGTCTGCAAAGATTTCACTTGCAGTAAGAGGTGGCTGGGAAAAAAAATGAAATATTTGCCCAATTAAATAGGTGAAGTACATGTATGATATAAGAAACAAACAATAATATCTTGAAGGGCCTGCAAATTCTGGAGCGCTGTCATGGATGTGGTCCAATGGTTATGGTGTTCAACTTCTAGCTATCGTACATGCGTTCGAACTTGATGGAGAACACTGTGCTTGTGTTCCTGGGCAAGACACTTTACTACAATTGCCTCTCTGAACCCTGTGAAGTGAAGACTAGAATGCGCTGATCTCGAGCTGCTGCAAAACATAACATGATCCAAACCATGGGCACACCAGACCCAAACCAGGCCTAAACCATGGGCACACCATCCCAAAATCATGGGCATACCAGGCCCTAACCATGGGCCACCAGGCCGTTTTTTTCATGACCACTGGAAAATAGATGTTTTTATCTGACCTGCCAGTTTGATGCCTGCAGGATAGTGGGTATCTCAAAAGATGAATGTTAAGGGCTACAAAGTGACATTTGATAAAGCAGTTAGACAGAAAATTTCCAAACCATAGGCCTATGTTTGCCTCCAGAGTCCAGACACCAGCATGTTATGGCGAAGATAACTGTTGTAAAGATATTAGAACTAATTGAAAACAGACTTAATAACAAACCAAACTTGTCAATGTAAAAGCTACCCAAACCTCCATAGATGTATGTGTAGTACTGTATGAAAAACCATGGCGAATTTGCCAATAAAATGCTCTACAGCTTGTTTTACAGCTGGAAATTAGTTGTTACATATTGATTTTATGGATTTGTTTTTCCAAGAAGTTATTGCTTGTGTTGCTTACAAATACAGGTAATTTCAATTGGAACCTGGTATTCATTGCCATAAAGAGCAGCAACCAGTAGGCTATAACAAACAATGAAGAAGGGTGTTTCTTACCATGCTTACTGTGCACATCCCAAACATCAACCTACCGTACATGTACGCCACCCTCATAGATATGAAGAAAAATAACTCTACAAGCTCTCCATCAGAAGAAATTGAACATGTACACATGTACGTACATTGTAGAATGTAACGAATATGAGTACATGTAGTCGACTATAGTCCTTAGATGCACAACTCATAATAGGTGTGTTTCCCCATCAGAAAGGTTTTGTCTGTAGCCTGTATGCGGACAGAGTGTTTCTCGTGAAAAAAAAGGAATGTTACCAGCAGCAGTGGTGGAACACTTTTGAAAGTGGGGGCTAAAGTACCACCAGTGCCTGCTGGCCATTGCAAATTTAAAAGGGGGGGGGGGCTGAGCCAAATCTCATTATCAATAGGGGCGCCCTTTTCCAAGACTACGCTATTGTGGGACCTAAACAAGAGTGGGGGCCATGCCCTCCCAGTGGAAAAAGTGGGGGGATCAATGGCCCCCTCCCCACACTACAAGTAACACTAACCTGCTATCCTCATCGGGGTGAAATATCTCCAAAATGTCTCCAATTCGAACATGAGGAAATTCTTTTGGATTGATAACTAATTCATCTTCTGTATCAAACAAAAAGGAAATAAAATAAGAGTACTATAAATTTATGTTTGCAGTCTACACAAAATTATCATATCATGACTGTAATGATAAAGTTTTAATAAAACTGCTTTGTTTCTTAATAGGCTACCAAAAGAAGAGGTAGCAATGATCCAACTATCAAAAATCTAAAGTTTTAAGGAGGCCGGGAGCCCATAGCATACCGGGTATTTGCCTATAGTTCATATAGCCAACCAAAAACACAATGTCATTGCTGTTCAGTAACTTTCAACACTACATGTATGATAACCTCAGCTTTGGGAATATACATGTAGGGGGATACGAGGGGGTGAAATATGACGGGGGGAGGGGGGATGGAGTGGCATCCCCATGCTAGGGGGGTCTAGGGTACGTCCCCTTGGATGGAAAATTGGGCAATTGCGCTAGTATCGATCATGCCGCAATCAGTCGATTGTACAGTACGAGCGAAATGATAGTATGCGCATGCCTACAAGTGCGCACATGATAGCCTATGCGGAAAGCCGGAATCTTTTGGTCTGGGAAACATAATTAGAGTGGGAGCCCAGAACATTTATTCATGAGAAAAGCGCCAAAGCAGTCGACCACATAAGATGAAAGGGTATCATGGGGACATCACAAAAATGCAAAAAAGGCTAAGGTCCGAAATGACGTAATATAACACCGCCGTAGGCTACAATGCACGCACTTGTATGCATGCACATAAAAACCCGACAGAATCCACCGATGTTTGTTGGGTGCAATTTACGTGACTATATGTCCAGAGGTACATGTATAGTACAGACAATGACGGAGTTTAGGGGCAAACTGTGCAGCGGTTCTGTGGGAAATGGCTGTATGGTATCTTTTACCACTGCAAGTCGACCACAGTCTAAAAGGATTCCATTCATAGCAATTCACGCGTACAAACTAACGTTACAATTCACTGTATTTTATTCACTTTGACTGCGTTAGTTTTAAGGTGCAAAAACACTACAGGAATGACTAATTTACTTCAAAAGTCAGTGAGGGGGCTTAAATGGGGGGGGGGGGGGTTCTGTGGGAAATGGCTGGACATGTTTTGATGAACGTTTTTGTACATGTACTTACATGTAGTTGGTGTTTTGTAGAAGCAATCAATTTTGCGGGGTAAGCTGTCTATGGGGCTCCGCTCCGCGGAACAGCCATAGTTCTAGGGGTAGGCAGAACGCTAAACGTGTTTTTTATGTTGCCAAAAGAAATTTTGGGAAAGATTCCCATATCTGGCTATCACTTGTCAACCTGTGCACAAACCATATGGGACTGGTCTGAAAATTTCGAAGTGTTTTCTAAGTAAAAATTTACTTTTTTACTATTTTCACTTTTTAGGACATATTATCACTTTCTGATGGCTGATAGGTCATTTCACTTAGGGGGAAAATTACTGATGGCCAGATAGGCCTACATGTATATGGGAATCTTTCCAAATTTTGGATTGACGAAACTCTCTTGTTGACTCTAACTTTCCAACTTCTAACAGGGGTGTGAGTGACCACTTATAAAAATAGCTGAAAATAGCTGAAATAGCTGAAAAAGGGTGTAATTAAGCTGACATTTGGGAAAACTCCTATACTTTTGTACACAGCAAGTGACTGAGGGAAAAGCTGAAAAAAAGCTGAAATCCAAAACAAAAAAAGCTGAAATCAGCTATAATTTAAGCTGAGATTTCACACCCCTATCATGCCTGTTCTAAAGTAAGTTGACCAAAACTAAAGAGGGCCCGTAATAACGGTATCAGGTCAACTCGGACCCAAACCAAGTCGGACCCATGCCAAGTCGGACCCATGCCAACTCGGACCCAAGCCAACTCGGACCCACTACCAACTCGGACTCACTACCAACTCGGACCCACGACCAACTCGGACCCAAGACCAACTCGGACCCACTACCAACTCGGAACCACTACCAACTCGGACCCAAGCACGACCAACTCGGACCCAACAATGACTCAATCATTAGTTTCAGAGATTATATTTATAGGTGATCATAATGTTAGTGCTTATATAGTGAAGATATTCTGCAATTATATTGGGCAGAATGGGGCTTTTAGTTTTGTTGTTTTCTTGTAATTGTATTGCTGCTGTGTGGAGCGCTATTTTATGATGCGTACAGTAAATACTGTTGCTAAATGCTTATCGTTTTGAACGTGATAAAACTAAACGTGCTTAGCTTTTTGAAACCATGACCTGTGAAGCTAAACCAAGAGATATTAAAAGCATATAGTATAGGTTAGGCATATCGTATGTCATTTGTACAACTTGATATATATGTGCTTTTTCAAAATCTCGATTTTCTTTTGCAAACGAAATTCAAAGGATTATAATTTCAGTAAAAAATAAATTACTTGTTTGTTTTGCAGGCCTTTGTGTCGTCTAACAAGTGGTTTTAAGTGGCACATTTTGTTTTAGTGAGGAAGTTATTATAATTTGAAATAACTATTTAGGCCTTTCATTTCATGTAATTGTTTGGGTTTTTTTTAATTCACATGCTGGCTTTGAATTTTGTGGTGTTTTTTTACGAATCAGATTAACTTTTTATACTTTTTTGATTTAACTTTTTGTTAAATATGGAACCTTCGTTTTTCTTGCAGTGTTTGCAATGGTGTTTATGTGGTTTTTTAAATAGAGATTAGAATAGACTTCGTTTTTATATCTTATTTATTTTATTTATTGACTTACAATGTTTACTTATATTTATTGAGTTAATAATGTTATGTTTGAAAGTGTTTATGTTTTAATGCCATACTTTCCAATGTTACTTTTCTATGAAGATCTGTTCTTAATTTGTATACTCGTTACGTTGAAGTTTGGATTAAAAACGAAATAAATTGCTGTTAAATTTAGCAAGATGGTGTGAGCGATGTCAATTAATATGTTTAAAGAAAATAAATAAATAGTTAAACTTTTAAAGCGCAATATGCTTTAATGGAAACAAATAAAAAATAATAAATAATTAATTAATTACACTTTTAAAGCGCATTTCAAAATAGAATTTCAATGCGCTTTACAACAACAAAAATGTTAATATACTGCTGCAATACAGATATGCGATAATTTACCATACAATTACAATGAAAATTTATACTAAACAGCATCACTGTAATAACAGATGAGAAGTGGACAAACTTTATGAAATGAATGATTGAAAACGATGTCGAATGATTGAAAACGATGGGTCCGAGTTGGTCATGTATGGGTCCGAGTTGGTAGTGGGTCCGAGTTGGTTGTGGGTCCGAGTTGGTAGTGGGTCCGAGTTGGTCGTGGGTCCGAGTTGGTAGTGGGTCCGAGTTGGCATGGGTCCGAGTTGGTAGTGGGTCCGAGTTGGCATGGGTCCGAGTTGGCTTGGGTCCGAGTTGGTTTGGGTCCGAGTTGGATCGAAACCGTAATAACTACATAATCGCAAGTTTGTGGTTAGGCCGTACCACTGACTCAGTACAGTACATGTACTGGTCTGCACCCACCCGGCCCTGCCTGCACACACAACATGCACAAACTGATTGAACCTTTTGAAGCCAGGATAAACACTGTAACAAGTCAATTTTACTCACCGCTAAAACCCTTTTGGTGCACCCATAGCTTGCACAGCTTCATCCCGCTTCAAATGAGCCCCTCTATGGCTCACTGACACTTGTGGAATGAGTGATATACTGAACGATTCTGTCCTGCAGAACCCGAAAGTGTACCCATCCCCATGGGCGCAGCCATACTTGACGTCGTTCGGATATTTTTGGGGAGGCAACGGATTGATATAAGTTTATGTACTTTAAAAGATATCCGAAATTTAAATAGATAGCGTTTGTCTAGTACCCAGAATCGGTGTTATCTTTTACCACTGAAAATCGTCCACAGTCTAAAAGGATTCCGTTCGACAAACTAACGTTACAAAAGTCAGTGTATTTTATTCACTTTGACTGCGTTAGTTTTAAGGCGCAAAAACACTACAGGAATGACCAGTTTACTTCAAAAGTCAGTGAGGGGGCTTTTTTGTACAAACTTGGCAATAAAGTCGAAAATAAAAGGTAAGGTGGTGGAAAGAATGATGTCATCTTCTTGTGTGTACAAACATGACTAGCCCGACTGTACTCCTAGAACTATGAGGCTCCGCGTGAGCGGAGCCTCATAGAGTCAGAAGCCCGCAAAATTGCTGTCAACACAAAACACTAATTAAGTACAAAAACGTCCATTCCAAATAAGCCATTTCCCACAGAACCGCTGCACAGTTTGCCCCTAAACTCCGTACAATACCTCATGACATACTCACGTTATGTGCACCAAACAAACATCGGTGGATTTTGTCTGTTTTTAGGCCAAAATGATGAAAAATATGCCCTTTCCGCACTGAGCCAACCTAACACTTGAAACGAGCACGCGCGCTGATATCGCAGTCATTTTCGGTTCGATCGCTCGGAGCGCGCCGCGGGGGGTATTGTGTAGGAGCGGATTGATAGTATGCGCATGCGTACAAGTGCAAGTACGTACCCCCCGCGGCGCGCTATGAGCGATCGAACCCGAAAATGACTGCGATATCAGCGCGCGTGCTCGTTTCAAGTGTTAGGTTGGCTCAGTGCGGAAAGGGCATATTTTTCATCATTTAGGCCTAAAAACAGACAGAATCCACCGATGTTTGTTTGGTGCACATAACGTGAGTATGTCATGAGGTATTGTACGGAGTTTAGGGGCAAACTGTGCAGCGGTTCTGTGGGAAATGGCTTATTTGGAATGGACGTTTTTGTACTTAATTAGTGTTTTGTGTTGACAGCAATTTTGCGGGCTTCTGACTCTATGAGGCTCCGCTCACGCGGAGCCTCATAGTTCTAGGAGTAGCCCGACTGCGTCTGGCCGTACAGTACTATCGCAAGCTCTGTAGTACGGCCAGACGCCCGATGCTTCCACAGAGACTGAATTTTGTTGGCCGCCGATGTAGCGATTTTGCTACATCTTTCGATCGCGATTATCTTTTCATCCAGGTCACAAATTTCCAAAGTTAAGGTTCGTAGTCGTGGAGCAACTCATACCTTTTTCGAAAAAACGTTCTTTGGTCTCAATATTTTCATCCATTTGGCCACAAGACGAATTTCAGTCATCAGATTCCACAAATATCGTCCCCCATGCGATCCCCCATGCGATTTCAAAATGGCGGCCGCGCTGTAATGTATGCAATATGCAGGCGCGCCCGCGCAAACTCATGAATATGCATAAACATTCTGTGACGTATGACCTCGGCCCCGCCCCGCACGCGCGCACGTCGAAAAATACGAGGTCATACGTCACAGACAGTTTATGCATATTCATGAGTTTGCGCGGGCGCGCCTGCATGTTGCATACATTACAGTGCGGCCGCCATTTTGAAATCGCATGGGGGATCGCATGGGGGACGATATTTGTGGAATCTGATGACTGAAATTCGTCTTGTGGCCAAATGGATGAAAATATTGAGACCAAAGAACGTTTTTTCGAAAAGGTATGAGTTGCTCTACGACTACGAACCTTAAACTTTGGAAATTTGTGTCCTGGATGAAAAGATAATCGCGATCGAAAGATGTAGCAAAATCGCTACATCGGTGGCCAACAAAATTCAGTCTCTGTGGAAGCATCGGGCATCTGGCCGTACTACAGAGCTTGCGATAGTACTGTACGGCCAGACGCAGTCGGGCTAAAACATGACAAAGTCAATGGAGAGTTTGCCCAGGTTGCACTCCGTTGTGTACACGCACACAACTTCGGAAAGATTTCCATAAGAAGTTCACTCAACACCCTGTGTGTAAACCCTATGAGAGTGGACTGAAAAATTCTAAGTGTTTTCTAAGAAAATGCTTGTATTTTCTCACTGTTCAAATTGACTTTGATGACATGAAATTGCTATCTGGCATGTCTGGGGGCTTAAAGTTAGTCAATACAAAGGAAAATTAGTGAACTTCTTATATATGGAAATCTTTCCAACCCTTCTGCCGGGCACCCGACGATTTCATTTGTCACTCACATTTCAAATTTTAAGGGCTCTCTATTATAATATGCTGGGTTTTACGTCTTAATACTTGTTGCTTTTATACTTGGTATTGGTGGAAGAAGCAAATTACATGTATGTATCAATTGTCAGCAATATAATCACTACCAGTTTAAAATAATAATTAAAAAAAATATCGTTTCGTCAATCGCATTTCATATGGCTAAGCGTCCACAACTGTGCACTTACATTGTACATGTACATGTCTTCCAGAAATGTCGTGGGCAGATTTTTATGTTATTGTTTTTAAGGTATAAAGTCCTACTACTAATATTAAATTTGTGACAAATGCTTTTTCCAAGAAAAATATGCAAACAAATGAAAATGCACATAAAGTACATGTAGTACATTTTATAAGCCAAACATCACCAGGAAGAACTGTGACATATTGCATAGAAAACGATGGAGATTTGACTAAAGTAAGTTTATATCCTGGTCCTTACATCTATTAGCAATAACTTAAAAATGAAAAGGAAGTTCAGAAATGAATTTGAGTTTTTGGGTCCATGTCCCTGTTTGCTTGGAATTGCCCAAATGAATAGATGATGTCATCACCTGAAACCGACCCACACCTTTAGCAGACAGATAATATGACACAATTTGTACATTTTTCCATTTTCAGGTTTTCTGCATGAAGCAAGCAAAGCAGTATTTATTCCCACAGCCTCATTGAAGGATCTGAAGCCCATTGAGACATTTGAACGTGAGTTCCTGAATTACTGGTTTTGAGCTGCATGGAAAATAAATGGAACGATGGTTTGTTTGGCATTGTTCAATATTCCCCCTCATCTCCTTGCCAATATTACTCCTTCTCGTATCTCACATAATTTATTATAACACCTTGCCTACAGATTCTGTATCTTAATTGGCCGAGAGCGAGTCACATGGCATTCGCTATTTTTGCAATCTTGTTGTGCTTGGCCAAAAGAATATGGCCTATGTTTTTTCCCCCTTCAATATGAGTTTATATAATCTTTCTTCAGATGTGACGATACCTGAGAGACCCAAGCTGAAGTTCTACAACAAAGTCCCGAAGAGGACACGCTACAAGAAAGTCTTTAAACGGCTGATTCAGATCAGGGGCCCCTCGGAGGTTGCAAATAAACTCAAGCTAGGACAGTATGGCATTGTGGTAAGAGCGCTCAAGCAATCATCCAGTGTCATTTAAACTATTTTTCATTCTTTCGTTTTTCTTTTTTATCACTGCAGGATTTGTATTTCCTACAAATGTAATGAACCCCAGATCCAAAGCACAGTGCAGTTTCATTGATACCAGTGTCCATGAAAACCTGATTTCTTTCCACGTGTCTAACTAATCTTTAAAAAATATTCTGGCCTACATGTACTTGTAGCTTGGATACTAGACTGAGGTGCCTTGCTGTGTGCTTTGATATGAAGCCCAGGGTGGCAATGTCAAATTAGGTTTTGCCCTTCACCGACGTTTTTAAACACTGTATACTCAGTGTGTCACCTCCCGAGTGAAAGTTGGAAAAAATCACTCGGGTGAGACTCGAACCCACGACCTCCTGCTTTCTAGTGCAGACTCCTTACCACTCGACCACCGAGCCAACGGGATCGGCCGGCCCTTCAAACAGGGCGCTGGGATACGCTGATGAGCTTTCACAGAATCATGGAAGGAAGCGGGGATGGCATTCTGGGTAAATCATGACCTATGTACTGTATAAAGCATCTGGCTGCAGCTGTTTAAGACAGCAGTTAGCCCATGCGCGCAAATGCTATCTGAAAACTTTCTCATAGAAACGCACGCATTCTATATACCGGATGTGATTTCTTTTTCATTGCGGATCATGTGGACAAATTTTGAGCGTCGCATAAATAATGCAATTTGAACCTTCGTGAATTCGAAACGGAGCCTGAGCAAGTGACGGTAATTGAAAATTTACAAAACAGATAAGTTTTACAGATTTTCCTATTATTGTTACGCTTTTCAACGAAAAAAAACATTTATGAATGGGAATAAAATAGTGATGGCTCAGTCTTAACGGTCGTTTCAAATCTTGCAGGGTCGTGGCCGTGATGACTTTAAGGTCACAGGTCACGCAAAATCTATCCAATCAGAGCGTGAATTCATCAGTGTATCCCAGCGTCCTGTTTGCCTAGGAAGCCCGATCTTGCAGTTTTCATTTGTATTTTTTAATTCATTGCAAAATGATGCAAATACTTTTGTGAACAAACATCCAGGGTGTTCAGTTTGGCCTTAATTCGGGCGATTCACAATGCAGTGCGCCACCAAGAGTTTGCCACGGAGTGTTCATTTTTCAAGGTCACGGTCGACAAAACATGGCCCATTTGAACGAGTGTCAGTAGAAAACTTGAGCTAATTTGTTATAGATTGGGGCAAAGGGTTCTGTCGCCTTACAAAAAACTCCATATTGATAAAACGAAAAGAAAAGGGCAAACAGATACTCGAATCATTCGCTTACGAACTTTCTGGCCGGAAAAACTAACAATTTCAAATGTCCCTCGTTGCGAATTTGTCGACCATCTCCCACAATGCACCGGGAAAAAGAACTCTCCGTGGCAAACTCTTGGTGGCGCACTGCATTGTGAATCGCCCGAATTGTATGCAGGAATTGTCCACGTGGTAACTTTTACTGGAAGTGCCAATCCAGTGTCACATTTTGCCCATTGCACTCAGTTTAGTTTTGCATGGGCCCAATTTCATAGCACTGCTTAAAAGTAAGCAGAAAAGTTTTGCTTACTACAGCAGAAAATCATGCTGCTGCTTAAGCACTATTTCATGCTAATGGTTGGGCGCGCGTGGAGATTTCTATTATTACGTCACTGGTTTAAGCAAAGTTTTCTTCTGGGGTTAAGCGTGCTTTTGCTGTGCTTACTGCTTAACGGTCCCTATGAAATAGATGGAGGCTTGGTAAGCACAAAGTCGGCTGTTAAGCAGCGCTTTGAAATTGGGCCCAGATTGGAAAGGGGCAAGGGTTGCAGACAACAACCAGGCTGTTTGATCTTGTTAATTTTTAAGAATGTGATCTTCAGAAAACATAGATATTAAATAGCATGAATAGTGGAAATTTCTGTCATTGATTTTTTTTTGGGGGGGGGGGAGGAGGGACCCCAGATTTTAAGGCATTTGATATCTTTCGACGGCCAATTAACCCTAACCAAACTCAACCCATCAAAGCCCAACAGCAGGTTTTGTTGAAATCTGTTGGGATAGGTACAGTTCCCCTAAACTAATGGTCTTTTACATTGGGGTTGGCATACCTCCAGAAACTAAGTCCAACAGTGTGTGTGTACGACTTCCCATGTGGGTGTTGGAATTTGCCAGGATGGGTATGGTTCCTAGGAAATTGTGCTAGGGAGTTGGGGTTAATGGGTGTTTTTAAACACAGCAGCCACAAAATGGGCATAAAGCACGAATACGCGCTGAAAGAGGAAACATCATTATTCTCCCCCCCCCCCAACTATTAGTGGTGTGATTACATGTATGATGAGCAGTTAAAGGGAATGTACAACATTTGCTTTTGCTCCAATTTTCAGAAATAAATGAATTTAGTATGTTATAGCAAATATTGTTAAAATTACTTGTTTCACGTTTTGGGCTTGTAGATGTTGGAAAAACGAAGAAAACCATTTATGTTCTTGAAGTCTGGTTTCCTGACCCTACTTAAGATGAAACGGAGAGTTTATAGACTTTGGGGAATTGTAAGGTCAGAGAATCAGTCTAGCAGGCTTGTACCCCTTCACAGGTGTGTAATCAATTGCAAAGAGTTTTTGCAGCAAAGAGTTTGCAAGCAGTTTTTGAAAAAAGCCAGTTTTCTCCAACGCTGGTCGGCCGACCGGCCTTGGAAAAATACAATTTTTCTTGAAAATGTTAGCACACCAGAAGCCACGATTTTACAGGATGCTTTAGACTGTCATTCCCTAACAATCCAGTAAGGTATTTTGTGATAATTTGATCATTTCGTTGTGTGATGTTTGCAAATGTTGTATCTTCCCTTTAACCCAGTTAGAAGAAACCAATTTCTTTGTTGGTAGAATGTGAATAATCACTGCATCTCACATTACAGTGTAACGATGCAGGGGAAGTGATAATGATTGCTGATTTTAGGTAAATTTGAAGATGTTCAATATTGCACCACGGTAAAGAAAACTACTACATGTACATGTACATTTTGTAATTTTAAATGAATAATAAGAACATATGAAACATCCAAATATTACAGGTTTTTCTCGCCGGTTTCACCCCCTTCCCTAAAAGAAAATCATAAATTTATAACCCGTCTATTCAATTTCATTTATAAATAAAATGTATTCAAGAATCAATTGCAGAAACCATATTTTGATCTGAATTACAAAAATGCTTTGTTGAAAGCCTGTTAAAGAAACTGAGCGTTTTTTTTTAAAGTATGGCCAAAAACTGTAATTTTCACTCTTCATGTATTTCTAAAGGCACACTCCTATGGAAGGGGGAGGGCACTACTAGGCAAGGGTGGATTTAATGGGATTATTTGTGAGGTAAAGCACCATCTTCCGTCTGAACAATAATTTTGTCATTTTGTTAAGATGTTAGCCTGAAAAAAAATCCCAATACACTGGGAGAAATTCCCAAAGCTCCTTAAGATTACTGAAATAAAGTTTGTCACACGTACAATTTCAGTTCGTTCTTTCAGCCCCTCAGTCCCTCTTAATTATCTCTGTCTTGACTTCAACGCCTTCCGCCAATCCCCTTTAATTAATTAAAAATCCGTAGCTAAAATGTTTTTTGCTAGGTTTTCCTGGCCAATTTGGCAAAGTGTTCGTTCACTTCTGAAGATTAGTCACTCAACATCTGAAGTTGAATGCACATCTTCAATTCTGTTTCAATTCAACACAAATTTAATTTGTTTATAGTTCAGTGGCATGGGGGGGGGGTAATTTACCCCCGATATTTTCTCGAGTGTCCTTTTTCCGGGAGAGCCCTTCTTTCATGAGTGCCCTTTTTTTATGAGTGCCCTTTGTTGCACAGCATTGTGCAACAAAGCAGCATTGTGCTGCCATGGAGAGCGCCACCTATTGTGCAATAGTGTCAATGATCGTGCCCTTTGAAAAGCTCCCCCATAGGAAGATAATGTCCGGCTCCCCCACCCCAACCCCATTACACTAAAAGTGAAACAGAATGGTTGATCGTCACATTTCGCCTCCTGAATGCTTTAAAGAAGCGTATAAATTAATCCGATTTGACTTAAACGAAACGTTCTGCACAAACATTTTAACTGATTGAACTGAAACGGAATCAAATGCTCTTGTAGCGAAAAATGAAACAACTGTTCCGAACGATTCTCAAAATCTTGGGGAATTGAATAATCATCGTATCCTAATGAATGAACACTTTGTGAAAAATGGCCGAGACAAAGTGAGAATTTGAGATAGAAGGTCAATAAAGGTTCAATAAACGGACACATACATTCCTTCAATTATTCACGAAAAAAACTATAGTGTTACGTTGCAATAGTACATTGCATTTACTGTTTCGTTTCTTTTCTTTTTTTAACTTACTAAACCTGGCACGATCAGGTTTTTCATAGCAAGTCATTGGAATGAACTAGTACCCCATAATCATGGGAACGAATTATAAATTATGTAAATGATTTACAAAATCGTGTGAAGGAATGAGTAAATCGTGGGAACAAGTGAGGAAATCGTGTGAACGAATTAGAGTCTGTGCAAACGATTTGGCTAAATCAAGCAAACGAATTAGTGAATGATAGGAACAATTTAGTAAATCATTGGTACGAATTAGCAAATTATGCGTATGAATTAGTAAATCGTGCGAACAATTTAGTAAATTGGCGAAGGAATTGCTAAATCGTGGGAAGGAATTAGTAAATCGTGCAAACGAATTAGTAAATAGTGAGAACAAAGTAAATCAAGTGAACAAATTAGTAAATTGTGTGAATGAATTAGTAAATAATGCGATTTAATTAGTAAATCGTGCGAATGAGTAAGCAATGGCCAAAAAAGTCCACCCTGTCCATTCTTAGGCTTCATACCTTGATGAACTTTTAATGAACATTTGATGACCTTTGCTGCTTTGAAATGTATTTTTAAAAATGGAAAAAAACAGGGAAGCTCAAGCCATTGTAAGCAATACAAGATTGGATTGTAAAGAGATCTTCCGAAGTAGAATCACTAGCTACTTTATACATACGTGTACATGTAGATGTACATCCGATCAAGAGGCAAAATGGCCATTTCTTTAAGTTAATGACCCGACTCATAAAGTTCAAACCCTGTTGAATAATTTTGATGTGAAGTTAGTGTTACAATATTTCGTAAAGGTTTTTAAGCCAGTAAAGCAATTGCATCAATTGACAAATTTCATGAATGTACATCCCACAGGCTAGGAGTGGTGGTTATTTACACCATGGCCATTTTGAGATGATGCGCCTGACCGTCAACCGCGCCCTGGATTCCAGCCGCATGTATGCCAGATGGAGGGTGGAACCACCCATTAAACCAATCACCAAAAAGGGGCAGGGCCAACGGATGGGAGGAGGAAAAGGTAAGAACGCAGTACTCATGGTCTATCCTGTTACCTGTCATGCCCGTCACCAAAAGCATTAGGAATGATAGTGCAGGTTCTTGCATTCTCCCCCTCAACCCCACTCAAAAAAATGGGTTGAAGAACTGTGAATTTCTGAACTCTCAATTTTCTTGAATGTCATTCACAAAATGAGCAAATTATAGTGTACATTTTTTGTGTCACCTAAACTAGGGGTGTGCATGTACGGGTAGTGCGGGAACCGGGTACCCGATAGAAAGAAACAAGGGTACCTGTGAAAGAAACCCAACCTGAAATTCAAATCTTGGAAGTTGCTGTTAAGATTGTTCATAAAGGTCCGCACGATAATAATGTTACAAATCGGCGCACCAATGCAGCAAGATACAAGTGTGTACAATGAGCTTTACAGCTTTACGGAGTAAACTGCAACTTTCACGAGCGTCATAAATGTGAAATATGCTTTGTTTTCCCATGTAGCCTGGTTTTCATTTTGAAAATCCTCCACAAATGACTCTCTAAACCTTTCTTTGTTATTGTGTGAGAAGTTACTTAGTAATTTGTGAAGTTGGTTGCGGGTACCTTATTCCATAATCGGGAACTGGTTCCTGACATTAATGGTCGGGTACTCGGGTACCCGTTCTGATGCACAGCCCTAATCTAAACTAAGATTTGGGAGACACTGTTAACCAGTCCTAAATTCTGTATTACCGTATGACTGTATGTACAGGGTGAGTCAAAAAAGGGGAACCCAAACCCCAAAAATGATATTTCATATTAAAAAAAATATGTAGCACCAAACATAATAATAACTGAAAAGCCAATTTCATAAGCTACTTTTAGATGAAAAAATACTGAAATTGCTCAATCCGTTAAAAGAATATCACCATTTAAACACAATGACCCTAAAACCTCTTTCGTCCAAAAATGCGATTTCAAGAATTGTCGTCACAATTGTCTTCCAACATCACCATCAATAAAACCTCAGTTTAAAAGTTAAAAATATTCAACAAAGTCCTTTTTAATAAAGGCCCGTCTTTTAAAAAAAAATGGATTTTATAAATCATATTGTTTGCCTGACCAGGGTTGTTAATAAAGATATTGTGTACTACAGTTGTTGACAGTTGTTGAAACAAGTATTCTGTGTCATTTTCTTTGTTGTTCCAAACAGTCAGAATACACACTAAACTGCTTTTTTTGGACGAAACAGGTTTTAGGGTCATTGCGTTTAAATGGTAACATTCTTTGAACGGATTGAGCAATTTCAGTATTTTTGTCATCTAAAAATAGCTTATGAAATTGGTTTTCCAGTCATTATTATGTTTGCTGCTGCATATTTTTTTAAATATGAAATATATTTTTGGGGGTTTGGGTTCCGCTTTTTCTGACTCACCCTGTATGGAATGTTTTTGGAATGGCTCTCTTTACCTAAATGTTTGCCTGAATTCCATAAAACTTAGACACAATGGTCATTGAGTAGCAAAGATAATGTTGGATATATTTCAGGTCAAAGGTCATTGGTCAAAGATCACCTGAGGTTAATAATGATGTAATTCACATTTTTGGGGAAACATAACAACATTGTACAAATGTACATGTACTTGTGCTTTCATGGATTTTGATGACACTTGGATGCAATGACCCTTGGGTGGGAAGACACAATTCTTCATTGGATTAGTGAGGTCAATTAAGGGGTCATTAGAGGTCATTGTTCAAATATCTTTCTTTGTCTACAGAATTTGATGGCTTTTAATGTGACTTAATTGCACGGAGTGATCCTTGAGTGGGGGTTTATCACAACTCTTTCGAAATTGAACACAGAACAACCGCGGAAAAGGCGATACATGAAATACCGAATCACTTGTATAGATTCTTATATCAGAAATATATGGCCATATGTTTGGGAGAACTTCTAATTATTTTATCAATGATTACAGAAGTTGTGGAAATTGACATGATGCTTTCGTCTCCAAATACAAGTCGAGCACCCCACACAAGACACTTTAGACTAATTCAGTTTATGTTGACCCACAAATATATGCATTTATAATGTAACACTTCTCAAAGTTGCTTTGTATAACTAGCTGTATTTATAACTAAAACAAGTCCAGCAACTCGTTTATTTTTAAACAAGTATCAAATGCTTGAAAATTATTATAAATGTCTGTTGGTCAGATACACAGAACACGCCATGCCTGTAGCAATGCAATTACCTGTACATATCACATTAGAAATTCTCTGTCTTGAATCCATTTGTGAATAAATAAACATTCATAAATACCTCAGACAGTTTAGCTATTCCTATTGGTCGAGAGCCCGTCACGTGGCTTGTCT
Organism: Patiria pectinifera; assembly: GCA_029964075.1. Taxonomy (NCBI): domain Eukaryota; kingdom Metazoa; phylum Echinodermata; class Asteroidea; order Valvatida; family Asterinidae; genus Patiria; species Patiria pectinifera. The sequence continues at coordinate 10,163,588 of CM057147.1, read as the reverse complement.
TAAACGGATAATAAAGACATGGCTAGCTGGTCTTCAACGCTTTTCCAGTGTCACAATAAAATGTGGACTCCCAAAAATCCAGTGCCTCTTACCGTTTCATTGGTTGAACGTTCACAATCCTCACGTAGGCATGCGCAACACTACCAGCGAGTCAGAATTTTGTAGTTCTAAATTCAAAACCCAATGCCCCAGGTGCGTTCTGCGCGACATCGCGCAGAACATGCTACGCATGCGTCAATCTCCATAAAAGGGTTGTTTACATCTTACTCGCCAGCTGAACACTCCATTATTTTGCTAGAGGGATGTTTCAAAAAGCATGAACTTAACCATGAAGTGAACTTGTTGAACAAAATCGGGATTTTTTGAACGAATTATTTGATTTTTTTTTACCGAAAAGGTATTTATGAATGGGAATAAATGTGTGCTCGGTCGGTATTTATCACTCTGTTTAAGACCGCTTAGAGTCTGGGTGCTGATAATTACCCTCGCCTCCGGCTCGGGTAATTATCAGCACCCAGACTCTAAGCGGTCTTAAACAGAGTGATAAAAACCTCCGGAGCACACATTTATTCCCTTATTAACTGTTGTAATCATGGTCATAGGTTTCTCCTTTAAGGTTAAACCCATTAGCCCATGTTACCTGATCCAATTTGGTAGTTTGAAACTTGATGCTAAGTGAAAGAGTCATGTAATCCAAAACATTATCAACATGCTTGTGTGGCCATGTTACTCAAACCTTCAAGCTGTTGTAAGAATATTTTTTGAGCAAAGTTTTGCCTGTAGCACTTTCAAAATCTAGGATATGAAAGCCCAATCAATGAGCTTTCTTTTAGTACAAGAAAACAATTTTCATAGGGATACATGTGAATTGTTTTCGCCTTGCTGAAAGAACACTCTAATACCTTTTTGTGTGATCAGTGGGTAGAACTTTAAAATGGTATTTGCGTTCGAAATTCTGTAACTTGAAAAGTACATCAGTGATTTGAATGATTCTTATACTAAAAGAAAGCTCGTTGATTGGGCTTTCACATCCTAGATTTTGAAAGTGCTGCAGGCAAAACTTCATTCAAAAATTTCTCTTGCCATTTGGGTTTCGTTATTTTTTTACTCACCCTCTATGTACATATACATGTATGCCAGTGGGGAGGTACATGTACACACTTGCCTTCATAAACTCTTTAGGCAGAGGTAAATTTGTTTAATGGAATTGGAAATCGAGTGTGTCGATAATTGTGGAATCTTTGTTTATAGTCTCTTACATTTAGTTTTAGTGAATCGTTCGCTCTCACTGCATCATGTATTTCTGTCTCAATCCTGCAGTATGCATGAATTCAAGCTTGTTACCTTGACCCAGACCACTGTCAGTCTAGTATCTCTCTTGACTCTATCATCCAAAATATAAAGAAATAAACATGTCAGTCTTTTTCCACAACTTCAGAAATGAAAGATACTTGTAAGATAAAATTACTGTTCATAGTCTCCTGTTCACCCACCCCTTCTTTTGACCATCCCATTCCCCGCCTACAATCATGTACAAAAGTATCACTTGCAGAGAAATCTTGCTCATCATTTGTAATTTATGCATTATGTTCGTTTGAAGCAACAAAAGTGCTCACAATCTAAAGAAGGGTGCTGAACAACTACATGTAACCTGATGAACTTTTAGCTCAGTGAATGCTTTTTATCCCACGAAAACAATATTCTAGGATCTCGATTTCAAACAGAAGTAGGAGAGTCATGTTTTGAGTTGGGCCTGAACTCGGCATCTGAGACACGTTCTCACTGAGCCGATTGCAGCTACACGATAGCCCTTTTCACACTAGACAAGTCTTAAGGTTGAAGCAGGGTTGAAAACATGCATCGTTTTCACACTAAAAGAATTTCAACCCTGTGTCAACCCCGAGATTGCTTTCACCCCGGGTTGAACTCAACCCTGCTCCAGATCAGGGTTGAGATTTCCAACCAGGGTTGAAATTCTTGCCAGGGTTGAAAACAGTAAGTACATGTAACTGCACATGATAAGCTTGATTTGCATGAAACAAGTGTGACACAATGCAGGGTTGAACGCGGGGTTGAAAAATAAATAACTCAACCTGGGGCAGCACTGGGTTCGCCCAGGATTGAGTTTAACCCGGGTTGAGAGGCTTTAGTGTGAAAAGGGCTTTAGTGTTTGTGGAATAGTGTAACATTAGCCCTGTTCAAAACTAAACTCAGTTTGGTTGTTTTTATCCTACCTACACCCCAGGCAGTGTGGATCACTATGTGACCCCAGTCAAGGCCAACCGTATGATCTTGGAGGTGGGAGGCAAGATGGAGTTTGAGGAAGTCCAAGCCGTTCTAGTCCAAGTTGCTAAGAAGCTGCCGTTCCGTGCTGAGGTGGTCACAGCGGAGACTATGAAAGTGAAGGAGCAAGCTCGTCTTGAGAAGATCGAGAGTAATGCCAATCCGTGGACCTTTGAGAAGATTGCTGTTGGAAATTACCTTGGCATCTCTAATCGTCTCGGTCCCTATGATTACAAATGGTTTGGGGAGTACAGGTGAATGGTATCTGGACCTGTTTCTATGGACTAGACACGTTGACGTCCCCTTGTTGCTATCCCTAGGTATGGATAAAAACTGCTGAGATGCATCAGAGACCATCTCAGAACACATGAATGCATCATCACTGGAGAAGTTGAAGGGATTAGCGGTTGGACTAGCCAAGAGCTTCAATATCACAGAACAAGAACCAACGCCATTTCTCCCCCCCCCCCCCTCATAAAAAAATGTCATTTGTAGATGGGTAATTCCACACTAATGGGCCAATTAGGTAAGTTTAAGGATGTTGCATATAAAGGGTAAAAAAATGAGCTTGTATTTTCTTCAGTTTTTTCCTATACCTTGCTAGGTTTAAAGAGACTTGGACAAGACAAGACAAAAGATGATATCTTTTTTATTTGAGAAAATAACAGGTCTTTTTTTTTGTATTAAACATATGTAACATGGACTTATTTCTGAAAAGATAAACTGTTCAGTAGGTACTGATGCCTATAAATTGTTGTTTTTCACTTCACATTTAATTACACAACACCTACCCTGTGAAACCAGTTTTAATTCAGAGGGAGGGGGGTGCCACAGGTCAAGATCAGTGTTAACTAAACAAATCAATGGTTATGTAACTGAATAGTCCCACAGAACCAGATAGCTCGTATAAATTATCATATCAAGAGGGTGGCAGTGTGTCAAGTTATGGGACGGTTATGGTGGAGGGGCATTTGTGTTGGAAGACACACTTTTCTTGTTCACACTGTCTTCAAATTTATGATGTAATTAGTGTTGCGTACAAATTTGTTGCGTACATTTTGTGACAAATGTCCAGTCTTTTCGTACGAATAATTCCTGACAATAAAATATCAAATAATTCTTCACATTGACTCTCAGGGTACATCTTTTTAAATACATCAATATCAGGGGATCATTACATTTTATAATAATTATAATAATAATAGTGGATATTTATAAAGCGCACGTATCCACCAGGACTGGTGCCCAAAGCGCTACATCATTTATTTATGCTTAATTTGTGATTTGATCTCAAATGTCTGTCCTTCGTTGCGTACGTACATGTAACACTTTTTACAACAATATCCACTATATTTTCTAAAATACAAAACCAGTTATATCATTTGAAGGTGAGGATATTTGTTCGAAGCTTGCAATGTTTACAGCAAAAATGGAGAGACCAAGATCGTAGTTTTATCATCAAAACTTAAAGGTCTTCTCAAATGTCACACTTTTGGGCCCATTAGTGTGGAATGCCCAGATGTTGCTGCCTCTGTGCCATCTTGTGCATCTGAAGATTTCCAAACTAGCCTTAAGAAATGTTAAGTTCTTGGAAGAATACATCTGATTTTAAGTTACTATTGATAGTAATGGAATAAAAATAAAGGTGGCTGCTTTATACAGGCAGAATCAATTCGGTATACAAAAAAATATTTTGTCAAAATAAGTTTTAAAGGTACACTGTATGGTTTCCCCATTTTTTTTCTAAAGCTCAAGCTTCATATTTTTGCCAACTACTTTCCCCAAAGAAATGTAGTCATGCCACAATTAGAGGCACACCTTCATGCAGAATGCAACCTTTTGAGCTCAAAACACATTTCTCAAAAAAATAAAAATAGCTGCGATATTTTTGGGGTTACATATCTTTTTTTTTTAATCTATTGAATCATTATTCATACCCCATGTATGTAACGGCGAGTATACATATATGTAAGGATGTACATGTGTATCATGAACAGCGCCCCTAGTGTAATGTGATACCCCCCCCCCCCTCTCCTTTTTCGAATTTCCACGGCCGGCAAATTGTTGCATTTTGGTCTTCCCCCTCTCGCCGGCACAGATTTATGCCACTGTTTGAGAAATCCTCACCTGTCTAATTGGCCAGACTTGCTTGTGGCATCGATATAAACCCTCAGTACAACCCAGGACATGTAGTTCATTAACCTCCAAAAATGCTCATGGCTATGTGTCAGAGCTGACGTGTTCATGACCAAAGTCGTACAAATTGAAATACGAGATTCTTGCATCAAAATGGCTGCAGGCTTGTAGACTGCTTTAAACAAACGGAGATGATATGAACAAAATGAAGGGGCGACAGAACAGTTCTGAAATGAGACTTGGATATGACTACAGTGTATTGTGTATTAAAGAAGGCTATGCACCGCCCACTTGAGAAATTTGAGATGACGAGATTGAATTCTGGCTTCCTCTGTTGATGTTGGTTGTTGGTTAATCATTGTCGAAACCAGCTTAACCCTAAAAGGGCCGGGTTATTTTGACCATCTCTCAGCCGGGGGGGTGGGGGGGGGGGGGATTCCGCACCCCCATGACCTCGGCCATCGAGTGACTAAAAATTATGAAACTCGGATCATGCATAGAACAACTGTTCATAAACATACCCAAGAAATTTCATGACTAAAGGTCAAAGGGTTTTGGAATTATGGCTAATTAATTATTCATATGCACGAATGGTAATTTTGCTCTGTGTAGACTGCTACGTATGGGGAAAATGTTTCACTTCGCAAACCGTGGTCCGAATTTTATGTTTTTGGTATAAAAAATGCGCAAGGCTCGAGGCTAAAAAGTAGGAACAGCTCGGGTCGCCAGAAATAAATTCAAAGCTATCCCGGAAAAAGTTGGGGCGGATTTCGCCCCCCCCCCCGGCCCCTTTCTGGTATGCGCGCGTGTCGCCGTAGCCATGCGCGTCGGCAAAATGAAAAAGTTTTTTTTTCAATGAAAGATGATGTCTCAAAACCGCCAAACTCACTGGTTTGACTGGAATCCTGCTGCTGCACAATTTTAACGCGTTTTTAGATTGGGTTATGGTCGAGAATAAGCTTTATGTGGCCTCTCTGGATTCCCATATATTTGCACTCAGTTTATTCGGGCACCATTTGCAGTCATCAGCCGACATTTGAAGCAAAAATATCAGGTAAAAAAAAAAGCCGCATCGCCGCACCACTTTTTGGGCAAGCTCCATACCAGAAACCGGAGACCTTTTTTTTGGCCCAAAGGGTCCATGAGATTTTTTTTCCCTTAGGAACAATGTAGTGCAACTTTCTACTCTTATATTTCTACTCTCAGTACATGGAAACGATTTGACATCCTTTTTTGGTAAAATTTATTGAAAAGTGCACTTATTTAAAAATTTGAGGTTTGCTGTTCAAATTGTGAATCACAAACTTTGCTCATTGAAAACATCGGTGAGAAAAGTTTGCTCATTAGCTTACTACCATATTCTGACACACCAACGATTCGCCAAAGAAAAGAAAATTCTGTACATGTATACAGCAAAACTTCCCTTTTTTGATGAATATGGAAATTAGCATAAAAACCCCAAAAAACACCAAAAACACCTTTAAAACGGCAAAACGATAATTGCGCAGTAGGCTTGCAGTAAAAGGTTTCACTGGAGTACTTGCGTACAGGATGAATAAAATGACTTATTTTACATAATTGGCATTTTCTCAGCATCCAAAAGTGATATTTTCATGTTTCTTTTACTTCAGTATTTGAAAGAAAATCTCTCAGCTTTAATCTGATACCCAAAACATGAAAGTCCACCGATCGCAAAATGTTTAGAGTTTCAGTTTTTGGGGTTACCCTGTACACTAGCGTATCCTGGCCCAAATAATATTAAACACATACCGCCGCCTATTTGATGCGTGAATTTCCCATGAACCAACCATTGGCGTAGCCAGGATTTTGACAGTGGGAGGCCGGAGGAGGAACCAGCATAAGATGGGGCGGCACAAAGGGTGGACCCCGAAATTTCTAGGTGCCAGTGCAAGTTCGAAAATCGAGGAGGGGGGCCCTCTTTTGACGCTAGAGGGTGCTGTTTTTCCTTTCCAATTTATTCACATTTCATAAACCCGTCGGCCAAGTTACAAGGGAATTAGAATCGAGTAACAAACAGTCAACTTCACTTCTCTTCTGTTTCATCACTCAAATAAAGATTAAAAGATTTTTAAAAAAACCCAGAAATTTCTTTGGCAATTAAAAAGCAGCAAGTTTCGGGGTTTGGGTGTGAGTTTGTTTATGCATTCAGTAGGGGACGTTGAACAAAATAGAGGACAACTGAGGGTCCCCAATTCCCGAAGGTCCCCAATTTGGCGATTTGTACAAAACATATGGGAGGTTTTCCTGAAAAGTTTACAGTACAAGCAAAAGAGGGACAGTAGAAGGGTCCCCGATTGCAGGCAAATCACACTCGTATGAGGGGGCACTGGGAATTGGGGGGCCCCCGTGGCTACGCCACTGTAGCCAACACAGGTATTTTGATATAGGCCTACATTTATTTGAATTCAAAAAAGTACGAATGCACTACTGTTCAGAAAACCAGGAGAAAAGAAAAATATGACGGGTAATAAATAAATCGTTCAGATTTGCATAAACCTCACTTGATATTCAGGGATTTGAATTCCAAAGAAAAACATCGGTTATAAGGGACTGAAAACTTGACTCCGAACCACTTAGCCTTGGTCAAGGCGTTCGTCATTTATTCGTCTGTATATGGGATCGGTGGAATATCCTCGATTACCGCATACAGACGAATAAAGACGAACGCCTTGACCAAGGCTACGGCCCACTGCACCAACCTGACTCCCTTCATATATTAAAGTGCTGTCAAATTTGTGTGAACTCGTCCGTTCATCTTTTATGGACGTCGCGTTTACATTCTTGAAATGCACACGCATTTTGGAGTGCCACACTACAAGTTAAACTCAAAATGTGCACAGTGACATCGATGCTTGGGTGTCGATGACAAATGTGTAGGCTACTCCAGGTCGCAAGTTAACCTGGATACCAGGGATCGTGGATATTGTTATGGCACACTCTACTAGAACGAGTTTGCTTGATGCCGACATTATGTCTCTCCACCTCATCGTATTGGCATGGATTTTAACCGCCCACTTGCATAACGAAAGATACCCAAAGAAAGACGCAATGCATACTTCACTTTGGCTAGGCCTATTTATTCTGAGCTTTGTGGCAAGATGTGTACCATCAGAGATTCATCAATCTACAGGGTGTCCCAATACCATTGTGCATGAAACAAATCGCCGGTTTTCTCAAAAGTTGGTCAGACTAGCTAATCAAATTTTATAGCATTTTCAAGCCGGCATGGTCTTGTTTAGCACTAGTGAAAAAAATCAGCGAAGGGCAAACCTGAGATATCTTTGATTTGGTAAGGCTATGTATTTTTCGATCTTCACAATGTAATATAAACGACATAAGAAACTGGCTGAAGCACGAGAAAAATCTGTCATTAACAGCATCTATAATGAGCTATTCCCCCTCCCGCCCCCTCACTTTTCTTTTCTTTTTCGGTCGGAAAATTTCAAAATATTGTTTTATACCGTTACTTATCCCCGCGCGCTAAGTTACCATTTAATGTACTGCGTATAGTGACGCCACATTTTAATGTAATATTGTGTTATTAAAAGCATATTAAAAGTGTGGTGATGCCAAACAAAAGACTTGTAACGTGCAGTGTGTTTTCATAAAGCATTTTTGTTACTTGTTCATTTCTAAAAGTGCCGTTTCACGTTTACATTTCGTCGTGAGTGTGGGTTAGTTCGTGGAACTACTTTCTTGCCGCCTCCAGTTTGCAGGCGAGGACCACGAGCTTCGTCGGTTAAGGATTCGCACCCGCGGCGAAATATCTGAGTTGAGTATGCGATCAGTCTGCGGGCTTGGCCGGTGCTGCGCGGCGCTGGCCCCTGCAATGTTGCTGTCTGTGACCGGTGTTGAGTTAGCATTGCCGTACACTCTTTGATCTGTGGCTTGTCTCTGCTTTGAGCCTTCAGTTGTCTGCTGAGGTTGGTGATCGTGCTCACGGCTAACCAATACTTCGGGAATGTCAGTAACGCAAACGTTGGGGACTCGCTTGACACTGCGATCGAATGAGCTCCAATCAATGGAGGCGTGACTGCTGCTGGACCCACTACGACCCGATGTGCCGCGGCCTTTACCACCACGTGCAGATGAGGCCCAGCTTGCTTGCTCAGACGACCTATGCACAAAGCTTGGCCTCCCACGGTGAAACCTGTAAAAGGGGGGCAACAACATGAATAATATTAATTTTTTAAAAAAAATTATAGGTTTCCCTGGCTAATTTCCTGAAATGTTCATTCACTCCTGAAACTGGTCATCATCGTCTGAATCCTATTTCAATTCAATGAAAGTTCAATCGTTTTCATTGTCCGTGCATTCGGTTTCGAGAAACAGACGGCCAATTACGTTACCTGTGCAATCATTTACGCAAGCATATCTTTTCTAAATTGATTTTAGGTATACAGCTCATTTGATTGACGGTTAATGAAAAAGAAACCCCTAATTTTATCTGTTGCCGATTGCATTAAACTAAAAGTGAAATAGAATGGTGAATGTTTGAAATCGCCCCCTAAAAGCGAAACAGAAGTCTCGTAAACGAATCTGAATGGACATAAACGAAAGGTGCTGCCCAATCACTTACTTGATTGAATTGAAATGGAACCAAATGCTCTGGTAGCGAAAATGAAACGCGTGTTTAGAGTAATTCTCAAATTCAGACGAAAATGAATGACCGATTTTCAGAAGTGAATGAACATTTTAGAAAACTGGCTAGGAAAACCTATATTTTTAAATTTATGTTATTTTTTTCTGGTAATGAAACCAAGGATTCCTCAAATGGGTACTGTGGCTCCAAAGCCTGAAGAACTCGTCAGAGGGAAAACAATGAGAAGAAATTACAGATTCAGAGGTAGGGGAAGAGCCCAGAGGAATATTTTGAGGAACGCCCACGGAATCAGATAGGGACTGAAAACCCATCCACATATTGGCTAAGGGCGGGAATCGAACCCGGGTCACAGCGGTGGAAGGCGAGGACAGTACCGCTACGCCAACCTGACGCCCCTTTTGGCCACGTTAAAGTACCGATCTTCCAGTACTTTAATTCAGGATTAAGGCATTATGTAATTAAAATGAATGGCTTTAGCATGGAGGTATAAAAACATGGTTTCATTTATAGTCTAATGGTGGCAGATGTTACAATCTCAGTTTTCACTTCTTATTACTGATTTCAAATTATCATTTGAATTTTCCCTTCTATAAAAAAAAAAAAACAGTTTAACAAAACTCGATATAAAACATTTTTTATGACAACTTTCCGCGCATTATTCACCTAACATAGTGAATTCTGAAAACTTCTCCCAAATTTGTACTATAGGTTTTCCCGGCTGTTTTTAAAAAAAAAATTGTTCAAATTCACCAACTCTAACATTCAATTTTGTCCGAGAAACATTTCAAATGTTAAAAAAAAAACAAATTTAGTCATTTACCATTCATTTTAACATTTGGTCACCCTCTTTAGTCACCGGGTCGAGAATATTCGTCATTACTGATCAAATTCGTCTTAGCTGTTGCCGAGGCAGCATTCACAGATATCGAATTCGTCTTTATAAATCAAATTTTATATCTGAATAACAAGGTTTGGCGCAGACGAGACGAAATCGAATACTCAGGGACGAAAACGTGTGCTCATTGTTGAATTTGTTTTAACTAAATTTGAAATTGTCTGACGCTGATGAAATTAAACATTGGAAGTGCACCAAATTGATGTTGATGGACGAATTTGAATATAGGTTTTCCCGGCTATTTAAAACATTTTTCATTCAGATTCACCAACTTTAACATTCAATTTCGTCCGAGAATAAGTTCACATGCTTTTAACAAAACCAATTTAGTCATTTACCATTCAATTTCACAGTTAGGTCACCCTTTTTAGTCACCGGGTCGAGAATATTCGTCATTACAGATCAAATCCATCTAAGCTGTTGCCGAAAGGCAGCATTCAGAGATCAAATTCGTCTTATATAAATCAATAAGACGAAATTGATTTCCGAATAACACGATTCGGCGTGGACGAGACGAAATAGTGTGCCCATTGTTTGAATATGTTTATACTAAATTTGAAATTGTCTGACAACATACGAAATTAAACATTGAAAGTGCACGAAATCGATGTTGCCGGGCGAAATTGAATATAAGAATCGGTGGATTCGAACGAAAAATGTTTTAAAATAGCCGGGAAAACCTTTATTAGAAACCGACGGTGAATTCAAATGATAAACGTTTTAAAATAGCCGGGGAAACCTAACTTTACATTCCAAAGCCTATAGACAAATTTCTTATTCAACAGTGCCTATTACCTGTCGTCGATATGTAGAATTTCTGGCGGGACATTGACGCTTAGATGTCCGCCAGCACGATAGGCGAATGATGTCTCCCCATCGGTCACGTGACGTCGATGGCGCTCTACGTGATGCAATCTATGACGTGCCGGTGGACAGCACTCGATGTGCAAGGTGTAGCGCCTGACATGCCTGTACAATTGAAAAGTGGCACAATGTATATCGTATATGCTAAGGTAGGCACAGACTGATTAGAAATGAAAACAAGGCACTGCTACATTTGCAGCTGTCAAAGTGTATCATACTGTGTGTAGGGCCTATCAAAAAATGCAAACAATTATAATGGAATGCCAGGCGTATGTGTAACCAACGTAGATAATATAGGTTTTCCCGGTTATTGTAACAGTCTTGTATCGCACGAATTCCCTATATAATCGATACTTTAATTTCGTCCCCGAACATCGCCAAGCTCAATACTCAATTTTAATTTTAAAAAAGATACCACTAGATTTCATTTAAGGTTCAGTATAATTCAATTTTTAAGCATACCGATTCGTCCTAAATTTGTGAAATTCGTCTCGTTTAGCAATCGGCGTTGAATTGAAAAAGCAAATCTTCTTTTTTTTGTCATTCGTTTTAAACTTTTTATGTTGTCATTGCATCATTTCGTTTCTGATGACTTAAAAGTCACCGGAAACGAAATGTAATGACAACAACATCAAAACGAATGACAACAAACGAATTTGCTTTTTCAATGGCAACGCTGATTGCTACACGAGACGAATTTCAATTCCATTTGTTTTCATTGTCCGTGCATTCGGTTTTGAGAAACAGACGGCCAATTACGTTACCTGTGCATTCATTTACGCAAGCATACCTTTTCTAAATTGATTTCAGGTACAGCTAATTTGAACGACGGTTAATGAAAAAGAAACCCCTAATTGCATCTAGTGCCGATGGCATTAAACTAAAAGTGAAATACAATGGTGAATGTTTGAAATCGCCTTCTAAAAGCGAAAAAGAAGTCTTGTAAACGAATCTGAATCGACATAAACGAAAGGTGCTGCTCAATAATTGATTGAACTGAAATGGAATGACTGCTCTGGTAGCCGAAATAAAACACGTGTTCAGAGCGATTCTCAAATTCAGACGAAAAATGAATGACAGATTTTCAGAAGTGAATGAATATTTAAGGAAATTTGCCGGGAAACCTATAATAATAAAATACGATGCTCATATTTTCACCATCGTATATATGGGGCATGTTCGATTCGTTTTATACAATTTTTGTGAACAAAATTGTTCAACCGCCATGCGTTAGACTTCCTGTGTAAGAACACTTTCAGACAGACTTGATTACTATCAAGAGTGCTTCGTGAACTCTCCAGACCCCTCATATGCCGTCACTTGCCTCTTTATTTCGGGCAAAACTGATCGATGATGCATAGTCATGATTACTTAACGGATCCGAGAACAGCCACCAGCATCGTCGTGTTTTACTGTGGATGTTACCTGGTTAATCCAGTCCGATTGCCATTGACAAAATGGCTTATGGTGGATTACGGACGGTCAAGATATAATGTAATGACGGCTCAGTGCCGAGTGGAATGACATAGTTATACCCTTTTTACTGTCGGTAAATATCGTTTTAGCGTGGGCCGTTCTGATCTGCGGCTAAAGAACGAAGCTTTTACTGGCGAGATGCCAAACGAGTTTCCGACACACTGTCGAGATGGAGCCCGAGGCGTCGGTGTGCTGTGATACCATGACTGTTATTACAGGCGTGAAATAAGCACTGGTGATTAAATCACAATTTAAACCTGATCTTGTCATCTCCGTTCTCGGTAAGCACTTATGGAGAACCACCAAAATGACATCGTCATACCTTGTGCATATTCAAATATGATAATTTACATGTCGTCATGCGTGAATATTTATAACGTAAAATTTGCTGTACATGTACAACACTGTACATGTACACCCTTTCTCCGTGACTGAACGAGTCCGAATGAAGTAGAAGTAATGAATTTAGGCCCATGTGTTAAAGGGAATTGGCCTGTCTGCCTGTATTGTATATTGCCTAATATTACAAAATTATCTAATAAAGAAGTTAATAAAATCCAACCTATAATATTGGCACTGGGTTTTGCGTTTGAGACCATTCCTCCATGTTGACGAGACTATTTTAGTTGGTGGATTTATTTACACCATGCATGAAGAAATGAGTCTATGACATTTCTATATATATAGACATGTTATTTTGTCGGGGGACGACATGTCATTTTGGTGGACGACACGTCATTTTGGTTGGCGAAATGTCATTTTGGTTGGCGACACATCAATTTTGTGGAACACGTCGTCTCGGTGGGTGAAACGTCATTTTGGTTGGTGATATATGTCATTTTGGTTGGCGACACCGCATTTTTAGGGGGTACATGTCATTTTGTGGAACACGTCATCTTGGTTGACGACAGGTATGTACGTCATTTTGGTGGAATTACATCATGTCATTTTGGTTGGCAACCCGTCATTTTGGTGGGCGACACGTCATTTTGGTGGGCTACATGTCATTTTGGTGGATGACACGTCATTTTGGTGGACGACACTTCATTTTGGTGGGCGACACGTCATTTTGGTGGGCTACATGTCATTTTGTAGGAAGACACATCATTTTGGTGGGCGACACTTCATTTTGGTGGGCGATTTTGGTGGGCGACACGTCATTTTGGTGGGCTACATGTCATTTTGTAGGAAGACACATCATTTTGGTGGACGACACTTCATTTTGGTGGGCGACACATCATTTTGGTGGGCTACATGTCATTTTGTAGGAAGACACATCATTTTGGTGGGCGACATTTCATTTTGGTGGGCGACACGTCATTTAATTTGGTGGGCTACATGTCATTTTGGTGGAAGACACATCATTTTGGTGGGCGACACTTCATTTTGGTGGACGACACGTCATTTTGGTGGGCGACACTTCATTTTGGTGGGTGACACGTCATTTTGGTGGGCGACACGTCATTTTGGTGGGCGACACTTCATTTTGGTGGGTGACACGTCATTTTGGTGGGCGACACGTCATTTTGGTGGGCTACATATCATTTTGGTGGAAGATACGTCATTTTGGTGGGCGACAACATTTTGGTGGGCAACACATTTTGGTGGAAGACATGTCATTTTGGTTGACAACACGTCATTTTGGTTGACGACACTTCATTTGGGTGGGCGACGTGTCATTTTGGTGGCGGCTATCGTCATTGTCGTTTATACAAAAATTCTTTAAGTTTAATTTTTTTATTTTTTTACAATACATGTACCTGGTTCAAAAGTTGTTCCCGTTTAATTTTTTTTTTTTACAGCTAACCCTGGTGCATTTATTTTTCCGAACAATTTTGCAGCTTGTTCATTTAAGATGCTCGAAATAAATGTCACAGAATTGAATTGAAGTGAGTGGGCTGGTACATTTAAAGGCGGGCTCGTATTTTATGCATATCTTCACAAGAACACAATAATTCTTCCTGTTTGAAAGTTAATTTTAAAAACACCCCCCCCCCCAATAAAAAAAAATTCATAATAATAATAGGGCCTAAATAAATACTATAAAACTTGAGAAACGTTTTACATGTACTTAACCTTACAAACAGAACAAAATTGGTCATAGTTTTGTCATCTTTAAAATTACAGCAACCGTGTAGGTTGAAAAATACACTGAAAGCAAATAATATTTGATACACAGTCAGTAACAGATCGTCCTTAGTCTAGTAAAACCACTCCCAGGATAGTACCGTCAATTTGACAGCGGACTCAGTATTATTTTCAGCATGATGATCTTCCGGATTACAGGTACCGCACAAAACGATGTCAACACGTCCCTAGTCGTTAAAATTCGCGGCGAAACTGTATGGGCGGATCCATCTTATAAATGAATATTCAAGATCAAATCCAATATTCATGATGTATGACGATGTCATTTTGGTTGTTCTCGAACAGTGCCTTCCTCTCCGTTCTCATGTCGGTTCCCTTAGAAGAAATTAATAAATCTATTTTTTTTTAAATGCTTTTTTAACTTCGGGAAAAGGATGAACAGTAGGCTTATATTGATGCCATTAGACTCCGCGACAAATTTTAACATGAAACAACGGTGAGTTCATCACCAAATGAGTCGACTATTGTGTCTGTCATGAAATGAGTACAAAAGGTACTTTTGAGAGCTGTTTTTCAGGTCCTGTTTCGACCCCAACGTGCAATTTGTGTAAAAGTCGTCGTTGGGGGCAGCAAACAAAACATAGCAGCGTAGTATAAACGAGTCCTGTTTATTACGTCACGATTTTTCTCATTTTACGAAGAACCCAACGACTGTTGATTTCAATTATGCGCTCGCCGACCAACAAATTACTCGATGAATTTCAGTTTTATAAACATATAAACGCACATTACAAAAGAATGGGACTTTGTCATTATGATATATATGGGTCTACTCTACAATAAAAAAATATATATATAAAAAAACAAAACGACTTTCAGCATTCCACAACCTCTTTTAAGCTAATCTAGATCCTATCTTATTTGAATTACTGTTATTGTATCGCAGCAGCATATTATATGTTTTCCCGGATATTTTAAAAGAGTTTCATTCAAATTCACCTACTCTAACATTCAATTTGTCCACGAACAATTTCACACGCACGCCTTTAGCAAAACCAAATAAATCAAAAAAGTAACCATGCATTTTTAAAGTTTGGTCACCCGCTTTAGTCGCTGGGTCGAGAATATTTGTCATTACCAATCAAATAATTACCTGTCTAGTAAGCGAGAATATTTGTCATTACCAATCAAATAATTACCTGTCTAGTAAGCGAGAATATTTGTCATTACCAATCAAATAATTACCTGTCTAGTAAGCGAGAATATTTGTCATTACCAATCAAATAATTACCAATCTAGTAAGCAGTTGCTGAATGGCAGCACCCACAGACCGAATTTGTCTTATATATAAATCAATAAGACGAATTTTATTTCTGAAAAACAAGGTCTAGCTAGACGAGATGAAACCGAATACTTCGGGACGAAAACGTGTGCTCATTGTTTGAATTTGCTTGAACAGAATTTGAAAGTGTCTGACAAAAGACGAAATTAAACATTGGAAGTGCACCTAATCGATGTTGATGCACGAATTTGAAAATTTAGAAACGGTGAATTCGAAGGATAAACTTTTAAAATAGCCGGGAAACCTATAATATACGAGATTGGACATGTTGCCTATGTTCCGCTATCAAATAAGAGAAGAAACCCCCTTTTTTGAAGAAGAAGAAGAACATTTTACACTCGCTTGCAGATCCATATACGCCATATTACGCATGTACGATTTCAAGTGCGCATTGTCTCAACGGGAAATTCGTGACTAATTTCCTGCCAATATTATTTTCTGAAATGTTCATTCTCTTCTGAAAATCGGTCATTCATTTTCAAGTTCAATCGTTTTCATTGTCCGTGCATTCGGTTTTGAGAAACAGACGGTGCGCCTCCAAGAGTTTGCAACGCGTTGACCAATCACAATGCGCGAAATCAGTCGACCTTTTCCAAACGCGCATTGGGTCGACAGATTTTGCGCATTGTGATTGGCCAACGCGTTGCAAACTCTTGGAGGCGAACTATTGTGAATCGCCCGTATTCGTTCTTGTGCATTCATTTACGCAAGCACCCCATTTCGCACAGAGTTCTTGAATACAATTTCGTGAATGTGCAATCAAAAGTACGTTTTTCTCGTTCAAAATAGCAGACTGCATCACATAACATTAAACTAAAACTGTAAAATAGAATGGCCGCGTTTGAAAGCGCCCTCAAAAGCGAAAAGGAAGTCTTTTAAACGAATCTGAATGAGCCTAATTAAACGAAAGGTGCTGCTCAATTACTTAATTGATTGATTGAACTGAAATGGAATCTAATTCTCTGGTAGCGAAAATGAAACGCGTGTTCAGAGCGATTCTCAACTTGATTCAGACGAAAATGAATGACCGATTTTCAGAAGTGAATGAACATAGGAAATTGGTCGGGAAAATCTATATTAACGCTACACAATCTCGACGTGCCGCACACCAAGAAGCACGGACGATATATCACAGAGTTGTAATGACTCGAGTCAATGACCCGACTCGAGTCCGACTCGAGCCACAATTTTTGATGACTCGAATCGACTCGACTCCCTAAGGGCAAATGACTCGAGTCGAATCGAGTCACGGCGAGGAAATGACTCGACTCGACTCGAGTCCCTCATCGGAATGACTCGACTTGACTTGAGGAAGGCTAATGAGACTCGAGTCCCAAAAATAAAAGCAAAACTTTGCGAAATTTTTTTGCAATGACTTACGCCGGTGCCGGTTTTTGTTCACATCACGTTAGAATAATGTATACATATACATACGTGGTTTGATCAGCGTCCCCATTAGTTGAATGGCGATCAGCTGGCACCCTCTTTTTATCTTCATTAAGAGTCAAATGTGGTGTCACCACATGTAGTAGCCCGAATGTAAAATTGACTTTCTCTCTTGTGTGTATTTATTGTATAGTGTTCAAATATTTGTGACTCGAATTGACTCGAGCTAAATACTTGACTTGACTCGACTCGACTGCACTCTGTGACTCGACTCGATTCGACCTTCTTCACCTAATGACTCGACTCGACTCGAGTCTTTTCTTTAAAATGACTCGAATCGACTCGAGTCACCAAAATCAGTGAGTGACTCGATACAACTCTGGTATATCAACTTCAAGTACATCTATGCTTTAAACGATAACAGAATGATTCAAATTGCGAAAATTCAATAATGGTCGGATCCCGTTCCCCCCCCCAATAATTATTGTGGTGAATTACTTGCAGTAGTTAAGGAGCAATATCTTCTTAAAGGCCCGTCTGAAGAGCGGTTTACAGCAGATGTATATGATGGGGTTGAGAAGACTGTTGGCGTAGCCCAGCCAGAGCGCTGCTCGGTCCAGAGCCACGGGAATGTAGCAACTGGGACAAAACGGTTTGATGACGTAGAGAAGAAAGAATGGCAGCCAACATACTACAAACACCGTCATGATGACACCTGTATATAGGGGGATAATAAAATGTCTATTAAAATGTCTAATCCACTGCATAGCTTTCATTATGCATGAAAGCTTTTCGGACGTTGCAAATTCGAAAAGCGGTGCAAATCCATGATCCTTTGGCACATCTCGTCTTTCAAAGTGAGGGTATACGCCCCCCCCCCCCGGATTTACGATCTTGCATTCTTCATGTAAAAGTTCATGTGGTTGCAACCAGATTATTTTCAGAGATTTGTCGCCCATTGTAATAGTCATATCAACGTCAAAATGGATCACTATTGGCCTTGAACGTATACCTCTTTGGCAGCAAAACACCTCAAACATTCACGTCTTGAAACTTGCGTAAAATAGACGGATCCGTGCGCGTTATCACTTCTATCGTGAATTAGGCCCCCTTTAAAGGGAATACATCATTTGCTTTTGCTGAAATTTTCAGAAATGGATGGATTTGGGGTGTAGGTAATATATAGCAAATATTGTTACACTGACTTATTTGACGTTTGGGTTCGTAGATGCTATAAAAACCAAGGAAAACAATCATTTTCCTGTAGTCTGGTTCCCTGACTCCATTTAAGATGAAACAGAGCAATTTATAGACATTGGGCAATTGTAAGGTCAGGGAACCAGTGTAGCTGGCTTGTACCCGTTCATAGGTGTGTGATCAATTGCAAACAAATGCGGACTTACTCAATACGGTCAATTTGGGCCAGTATTTGATGGGGGAAAAAACAGTTCTTTCCAACGCTGGTCGGTCGACCAGCTTTGGAATTTGATACAAAATACCAAATTTCTTGAAAATGACAGTATACCAGGTGCCATGATTTTACAGGGCGCTTTAGACTGTCATTCACTAACAGTCCAGCAAGGTATTTCAAAATAATTTGTAGTTTTATTTTTTGATGTTTGCAAATGTTGTATATTCCCTTTAATGGCGAACACATTGCGCTATAGCTATTGTTCAGGGCAACTGTCATGAAACGTTTTCTCAGTACAACCATGATAGGGCTCCGTTCGTGTACAGTGATCACGTGCCGGCCAGTTGCATTACCAGAATGATTGAGATGTACTGCAACTCATGGTAAACGTTGGAGGCGTGAAAGATTTTTGAGTTAGCCTTCGGATCAAGCGGATCAAACAAATGGCAAGTGGTAAAACACAGTCGACGAAGTAGTAAAAAATACACTGCACCGAATCACTGCAGTTGGCTATACTGTTTTTGAAATGGAACAGGGTTCGACTTTATACGGTAGCCCGCTAGCCAAATGCCAGTCAAAAAAGCGCGGTGGGCCGCTAGTCAAACTATTCCTAAAGTAGCCCGGCTGGTGAACCAAAAATTATTGGGATACGGCAAAGATGAAAGGACAGGAAGAAATAAATCATTAAATTCAGAAAGCAAACCTGTGTCAATTTTGTATCAATTTGTGTCTAATTTTATTAATTGTTTATGGTTAAATTATTAGATAAGTTTATTAAAACACACTGACAAGATTGCCTCAGGATACACGTTGTACAGGTATGCACATTTTGTTTTTAAGGGTTAATGTAAATGTATGAAGGAAAACATGCGGGTTGGTGAAAATGCCCGCTAGCTAGTTAAGAGTCTGCTTCAGTAGCCTGGCTGGCTAGTGAAAAAAGTTAAGGACGAACCCTGTATCATTAAAGCTGTCTGTCTGTCAGTAACTGATCAGGCGGAACGTTTCAAAAAGTGAGGAGCACATAATAGTCAGGCATGCAACTGGGAAGTCACAAAAAAGGGGAAATTCAAATCTTTTCAAGACTTTGTACAGTGTTTTTCTGTTTTTAATGGCACACACATGCACACACACACACACATGGGAAGTTAAAAGAGAGGAAACCAGCTGATCCGAGGAAAAGTTGCATGCCTGAATAGTGCGTGCATCACCATTATACATTCTTCAGCCTTCAGATCTAAAGCAGTGAGGCCTGGGCAACGGCGACGGTGTTTCCTCTTTCATAATTTGGCGGGAATATGATAACTTTAAAACGATGTCTCCACAGCATTGCACGCGTAGGCCACTGTAATTTATGACAGCTTTTACTTGGGTTTTTTGCGCCTCCAACGCATTAAAAAAAAATCCGCCTTCATGTTTGTCGGGTAGCAAACAACTTGAAATTTGTAAATTACGCACTCCATGACTAAACGTGGGCGGATTTTTTTCGTACGAGTCTCATTTAAAAGTGAATAAATTTGGTTCAAAATGGTTCAAACTCTAGTACACACGCTTAGAAGAGCCTAACTTACACGGCAATTTATTACTACTGCAAACACTTTCCTGACATTTCGATGGGCTTGAATTTCTGTCGGATTGGTTTTCTTGCAACTCGTCATCGAGGATTACTGCTTCAAAACTGTAGAGACTACAGGGTCAAGGGCGGATCCAGAGCACAATTTTTGGGGGGCCCAAAAAAAATTTGGATTCTACATGCTCTGTGGTGCGATCTGAGGCAATTTCTGACCACTTTAACCAATGTTTTTTGAGGAAAAGATGGCGGTATACTCATTGCCTGCCTTTATTGCGATGTCACATAAAAAAATTGGTTTCGTGGGTTTTTTTTTGGGGGGGGGCCATGGCCCCCTTTGCTCCCCCCCCCCCCGGTTCCGCCCTTGTACAGGGTGAGTAAAAAAAAACCGAAACCCAAATGTCGGGACTATTGTTTTATTGAAGTTCTGCATGTAACTCTTTCAAAATCTAGTATATCAAAGCCAAATTCATGAGCTTTCTTTTACTACAAGAATCATTCAAACACGCATGTACTTTTCAAGTTAAGGCTCTGTCCACGGATCACCAAAAAGGTGTGCACTCTTTCAGCAAAACGAAAACAATTCACTAACATCGCTATGTGATTTGTTTTCGTTTTGCTGAAAGAACACTGAACTTTTTGCGATCCGTGGGCAGAACCTTAAAACGGTGGTTGTGTTTAAAATTCCGTAACTTGAAAAGTACATGAGTGATTTGAATGATTCTTGTACTAAAAAAAAGCTTATGAATTGGACTTTCATATCCTAGATTTTGAAAATTCTACATGCAGAACTTCCCTAAAATAATGGTCCCAACATTTGGGTTTCGTGTTTGTTTTACTCACCCTGTGTATAGTGAGGTCTACTCTATTCACCGACATTTTTTATACTCACGAGATAAGAAATAAAAACGGTGAGTCTGGTTGGCTCGCGTTACTGACAGATCATTGCAATACGTGGGTCATTTTCAGTGACGTCACTTATTCGCTCAGCAATTCAAAACATCCCCATTAAAGTA
Source organism: Patiria pectinifera (assembly GCA_029964075.1). Lineage (NCBI taxonomy): Eukaryota > Metazoa > Echinodermata > Asteroidea > Valvatida > Asterinidae > Patiria > Patiria pectinifera. The sequence goes on along the minus strand of CM057147.1, from coordinate 10,142,500 downwards.
TACTTGCCAGTAATTCCAATACCCACAAAATGTCCCCGATGGATCAAAACAACACATGCCCGCGTTATGCGCCGTTCAATAGTGTCAAGTTTCAACTGGTGTCGGCTGCATTTCACCAATTGCGACACTACGGGCTATATGTTTTCATTATCTGAAGTCCATCTCTGATGATTTTGTCGCCAGAGTAAAAACACAGTTAATTTCTTTTCCTCTTGTAAATAGAAACAAATACTTGACTTAATGAGTAATGTCTGCCTCGCACGCGAACTAAATTGCGAACTCCATCTATAAATTGCCACAGAGGAGAAGTTATACGCACTACAATCTAATAAATAGCAGTGCGTCATCAGCCAAAATGGCATACTGATCTAATAGTGACTGGTTCCTTCTTTATTTTTGGTAAGCAATTGTTTTCCACTCGGGGCATCTTCATGACGTACGATAGGCTCAGGCCCAAAAAACATCACAGGTCTGTATTTGGTTCTTATTATTACCTTTAAATAGGACTTATTTACAAATGGCTCCTCATTAAATGTTAATAAAGGGCGAGTAAAAAAAAATTCAATTTGGATAAGTTTTTGTCCCCCACAAACACGGAAAAGGTTGCCATTTTTTTCTCTTTGGCCAACATTCGGTCTGGGCATTGACCACAGTCAGTAAAAGTTTCACTGATATTTAGCCATACTAAAATGATACAGGCCTTTCTTTACGACTTCGCAAAATACAATGTTCAGGATAGACCTTTTGCCACGAACACAATGACAACAATGGGCCTCAGGACAATGAAGGAAATAAATGGAATATCAGAAAAGGACATCAATCAAATGGAATTACATTTATTATTATTATTATTATTATTTATTCGGCCAAAACATTCAAAATACAAACATGTACATGCACATACAAGGTAAGAAATGTCATACATCAGGGACAGTCAAGATAAAAGATAAATTGTGTAACAAATACCAATCAAAAAGAATAGATGTGTATAGGTACAGTAGGTAAGAATGAGATGGGGAAGAAATGGGGGGGGGGGATGAGGAATGTATAGAAGGGGAGCGGATTCGGGAAGAGTGGAAGTGGGAGGGAGTTCAACAAGCAGAGTAAAGACAATCCAATCTAAGATGGCCAGGTAAACAAAAGTGAAAACACTGTGACTCAAAAGCCTGTTCATCCAATCCTAGGTTGGTAACATGAAATAACTTTAAAATATAACTATTAAATACAAGTAATATGAGAAGTTAAAAATAAATCTGGAAATTAAAAATGCTAAAATAATGGAGGGTAATATATATGAATAAATAAATGGGTAAAACAATATCTGCTAAATATGTAAATGAATTTAAATGAAAATAAAAAAGTAGCATAAATAAAATAATTCAGTAAGAAAAACAATAAGTGATAAACAAGTAAGCAATGAAACATACAAACGAGCTAAAAAAGCATCAAAACAAAGACAAGAACAATCAGATAAAACCATACAGAAAAAAACATAACAGATACCGTACACATGCAAACAGATAAGCAAAATTACAATTATACGAACAGTCTATTACATGTACAAACGTAACACAAAAAAAACATATTAACAAAAAACAAACAAACGACAAACAACCCAACACCCCAACAAACAAACAAACAAACAAACAAACCAAAAGTTAATTAGAGAACTCTATACGAAAAAAGATTAAATGATTCATGAAGGAAAGAAAACTGACTGGTATAATTTGAAATGAATATTAGTTGAGCAAAGAAATCTGACCGAACCAGGACCCGAACCCGAGACCCCTGGACTACCGTTCCAGCGCTGGAACAGCAATACAGAGGTCCCGGGCCCGAATCCCGACTCGGCCAAACCTCCCCGCTCAACCAATATCCAAAACAAAATTTAGATCAAAAGCAACAAATAGACAAAAAACTTAAAACTGAATAACAGATAAGGTATTAAGGTTCACATTTCACTGTCCATCGATCGACCTTCCTTCCACCTGTCTGTCATTCAGATAAATGCATAGTTGTGCCCGTGTTCTCATGTCTGCAATAACTCTACGGACCATTCATGTTCTTCAGAGGGCTTGTTTCACCAGTAATTCGTTGGTGAAAATCCTTCAGGGTGTTTGGCACAATGCCGTACGCCTGGTCCTTGAGGTAACCCTCCCCCCGAAAAAAATCAAAGGGGGATAAGATCTGGAGATTTTGGCGCCCCTCCAGCGCCATTAAATTACGTAAAACATATTAAATACATTGTGTTGGTACTGTTTTGAGGTAACGTCACAAAGAAAGGCCGGTATATTTGCGTATGCATGGATGAATATATATTAGTGACATTTGTACTGAATGTGGTCAATACCCAGATCGAATGTTGGCTGAAGAGAGAACAATTAGTAACCTTTCCCGTTTTTGTGGGAGACAAGGAATTATCAAAAGGGACATTTTTTTCCGACTCACACATAATAAAAAAAAATATATGCAATTTCGTGAGACCACAAGTATGAAACGTTCATTAAACTGTGTGGACAAAAACAACAACTGTCAATTCTCACACCAAGCCGTTCAATCGATCGGTGACACTCAACAGTATACACTGTACTCCAAAATTGTCATTCAAAAATTGAAATGAACACGTTCGTTCTTGGATCGTTTTATCGGTACATGTAGTACTAACCATGCACGAAGAACCCTGTGATATGAATAGTTCTCAAGCAGACACGTTTTGATCATAGCCTGGTTTATCACGAAAGGTGCCAGAAGGCAGAAGACATCACCTCGATTATAGCTGACCGGGCGTGCCCAAAAATCAGTTGTGAGGATTCTCCTTAGACACTGAGTAATAAACCTCAAGGCTATACTTGAGAATTGGTGAATAAATCATGTTCACAATCATTGCTAAGTATGGCATGCAAGTCACTGAGACTCAGAAATCGACCGCAGTATATTTCATCCCTATATGGTTTGTATCACCTATAGCAATGACGTTCTTCCCATACGTCTCTATATTTACAAATTTAAAACCTATATCCATGCATCAACCAAAACCGGAGGCTGATGCCAACAGTATGTTATTGTACGGTGTTTTTTGTTTGAAGCAACAAAATTGCTTAAATCTTAAGTATGGTGTTTATAACAACTTCCTAATAAAGTTGCAGCTCATTGGATAAGTAACTATACCTTATTTTTTATAGAAATAAACCCAGAAAACATGCAATGATAAGGATCTCGTAACTATAATTTTCGTTGAAACGCACCCAAAAAAATTGCGCCCGCGCGAACACACATTGTAAACCTCTTCCAATGATTGTTTTCCTCCGAAAGATACAATTTCAGGTGGAATTATTTCACAGGGTATTTGGTACCATCTCTACCTTCACCTTGAGCAAGATTTCTCTCATTAAATCGGTAGGTGCATTTCAGGGTAAACTACAAATGTTCCTCGTGCCTTGAATTTTTTTTTTTTTTTTGGCGTAGCACGTAAGGGTTTCCATTGGGATCCACGCACCATGTGCAACCTCATACAAGAGAAAGCAGTTAATTTTTGCCAGAATCGCTTTTCATCCAAATATCCAATGTCGGCCGCCCGCCCATATGTCAGCACAGAATTAATAGCGGTGCGTTATTTGAACAGCTACAGACAAAATGTTTGTTTCGTGCACTGAAGAAACTGTGTTGCCGTGCGCGCGTCAAGATTTACGTTCCCTATATACTCCACATCAGCAATACGAGATCGGCCAAAATGCACCGTGTTCACTGAGTTGAGAACATTTGCGAAACATTTCTGTTAAGGAGAATACACTCGCAAGTGTGGATTCGTAATTTAAGAATTCACGAGGCGTAAATTAAGAATCCACACTTGCGAGTGTATTCTTCGACTTAAAGGGAATATACATCATTGGCTTTTGCTGTAATTTTCAGAAATGAACTATTATTTTGAGGGGTTAGTATAATAGATCAATTATTGTTTAACTGACATGTTTGAAGTTTTGTGTTCGAAAATGCTTGAAAACCAAGAAAAACAAAATTATTTAAGTAGTCTGGTTCCCTGACTCCACTAAAGATAAAATGGATCAATTTATAGATGTCGGAAAATTGTAAGGTAAGGGAATCAGTCTAGCTGGCCTGCACCCATTCATGAACATGTAACCAATAGCAAACAAAATTTGGACTGACAAATAATTGTAAATTTGGAGCAGTAGTTGAAAAATAGTTTTTCCAACGGTGGTCGGCCGACCACCGTTGGAAATGTATACAAAAATACCATTTTCTTGAAAATGACTTGACACCAGGTGCCATAATTTTACAGGATGCTTTAGACTGTCATTCACCAACATCCTAGTAAGGTATTTCGTAAAAACTTGGTAGTTTTATTTTTCGATATTTGCAAATGTTATATATTCCCTTTAAACCATTGCGTCAACAGAAGAATGTTGCAACCCGACGCCACTTTTTTCTTCATATATCATATTTCCAATTTTGTTAGGAAATACAATGTACTTGAAATGACTCGCCATAGACTTTGTACACAAGCGCGGAAGTGGCGTCAGGTTGCAACATTTTTTTTCCTGGCGTGTTTAGCAAGTGTATCGCCACACCCGTACAACCAAGTTATTTTGTGGGTATAGGCTCCTTATCCACACTTTGTGACCAGTGTAAGAGATTCGTAGATCCGAATCCACACTTTTAACAATAGTGTGACGTCATAGCAATGGGCAACACTCATACTTTTTTTTTTAGACAAGTGTCCCCGAAAAACAGGAATGAAAACAGCAAAATCTTTAAAATAATTCAGAAAGCAATATAAGCAAAAATTCCTAGCCTATCTTGCATGGATTTGGGGGTTTTTTTGTGAAAAAAAATGTTGCAACCCGACGCCACTTCCGCGATTGTGTACAAAGTCTATGGAGAGTCATGAAAATGTTCAAAGTATTTCCTAGGAAATGTTTCTCAGTCCCATGCAGGTTCATGTCTTATCATCATTTTTGCAATGAATGACCTTCATTGAGATGATATGAAGAAAAAAGTGGCGTCAGGTTTTTCTCGTGAAGTGATTGAAGGATCTCTCATAGATCAAGGAGGAATGAGAATGATTTGCTCTCCAGAAAAAAAAAGACTCTTGAGGCTATATGCACACGTCTGTGTACTTCTAACCAAATGAGCAATAGTGGGATCACGGGGACACCTTAAATTAACTACTTCAGGCGACAATCGGTAATTTTGTAATTAGCTTAAGTTCGTCTCCTCCAACTTAATACAGGTTGTATGCCCTTGGGTTATGTTACCTCATGATCTTTACTTGGATAGCTGGACCATGCATTAATTCCCATCATTATGGTAATTGTTGCTTCTAGCAAACATGAATTATTACCGTCATCCAGTCCATAATTTACTGGAAGCGAACTTTTAATTTTCCAAGGAACATACAATGTATCTTACGATATGACTATGCCTTTGTATATAGACAAATTATTTTCTTTCTGCTATATAACTTGTTTGTCGTGATACTTTTATTGGGGGTTATGCTAATAATAAATGACCTATCGCGGTGGAATAGCGATAGATTCGCGTCAACGCATCTTGTGAAATATCATTCAATTACATGATGTACAAACGGACGCGGAAAGCGCCAAATCTGACACAAACAAACCCAAGTACATAGAAACTCCATTAGGGGCGTGGCTAACTCGCAAACTTTGTTAAAACTCCCCAGCTCATTTTAAGAACATCTTAAAAACACCCAATGTTTGAGGAGTGATCTCTCTTACCTAATGTCTTGGCCGTTTTGACCTCGGCAAGATGCATTCCTGATTTCTTCTGTTTCCTCTTCGAGGCAGCTCGGCGAACAAGACACCATACTTTCCGTCGTGTCCTATCTCTATGCTGAGACAGCGCCTTGACCTTGGATGAGTGGACTAGCTGGGCATTCGACGCAGCCCCGTCTGGATGCCTCGCGGTGATGGTAGAACCATGAAATCGATGATTGCTGTCCGTGTCATGACTAGGATCCGAGGCCGATCGATGGGTACCGGTATGCCTTACCCTAGCTGGAGCCCCATTCTTCCGGGGCAGCGATCGTCGAAACTGCGCCCCCTTTTTCGACAGACGGTAAATTTTACAGTAGACTGTTAGCATGACAACAAGGGGAATGTAGAAGGACCCTAGGGCTGAGCAGATTACGTACAGTCGGTCTTGGTCGTACGTACACTGGTCGGTGATGTTGTTAGTTCGTTTGGGCCAGCCGAATATCGGAGGCGATGCGATAACGAAGGAGAGAAACCACACTGATAGGATCGTGAGGAAGGCCCGTTTATTGGTCTGTTTGGTGCCGTTCCTCAAATTAGAAGAGATGGACCAGTAACGATTGAGGCCAATGGTGCAGAGGTGGAGAATAGATGCTGTGCAACAGGACACGTCTACGAAGATGAAGAAATCGCAAGCGGCGCGACCGAAATGCCACTTACCGTCTGATAGCTCCACGCTCAGGGTAAGGGGTAAGACGAACAAGGCAATAGACAGATCGGCGATGGCCAGCGAGGCGAAGAAGAAATTCTCAAATGTCCGAAGCTGTCGCTCCAGGAGCACAGCCAGAACCACCAGGGAGTTGCCCAATGCAATGAGCACCGTGAGAGCGGTGAGCATTACCCCGATAGGCCAGCGCACTTGATGATCGACCTCCCTCTCTGGAGAGAACCCCCAACTCGTGTCATCATCATCCTCAGGGTTCAGGACGGAACCTAGAATCGTCCAGTTGCTGTCAAAGTACTGGAGGCCACTTTCAGACTCCACAGAAAAATATGATTCGTTTGGCCGCATCATGGGTAACGCCGCGCTATTTGATGAGACGAATCCGATCCACTAGCCTCGTTGGCTGCTGCATTCGGCACCGCAGACTTATAAAAAGGAAGTTCTTGGGGTTGTTTCCATCCATAGTCCAGCTGCACAGTCACTAGGCCTAAACTGTTCGCTACGTGCTCCAAGACGCTAGTGTACTCATAGCTCGATGTCTACACACAACATGAATGTGTTGAATAACATTAAATACAAGCTGGAAATACGATCGCTTCTGTCACTCCCGGGCTATCCGGCGGCCATTTCCCGATTTGTTAAAAAAAAAATTAAATTCCGTCATGATCCCCGCGCGCCCACCACAGAGTTGTAACGAGCTCCGTGTAAATCACAGAGAAAGGACACATGGTGTAATGATGATGAGCGAGTCGAGTGCACGTGCTGCTGCATGCAGTGGGGGTTACTTGCGGGCGTTGAAGTCGAATCCGCACCCGTGCCGTACATGCGTCAGTCGGCGATGATCGCATCGGCACTGCTGCGCTGTCAGAATAAGCCGTTTCACAACTACAGAGGGCGGTATACTTTTGGTCAAAATGGGACTGATTCGATGCGGTAGTAGCCTCATTGTCACTGTCAATCATCGATTGACAATCAAGCTAGCTGGTCACACTTGATGCCTCAGAACAAGAAACGAAAATTGTAAAAAACTCCAAAAAACACAAAAACAATACAAAACAACGCAAATAGCTAGGGGTACACTTACTGAATTTTACTTTTAACACTATTCAAGAACTTCAGTTAAAAATGTTACTTCTGACAATGTGAAAAAATGGAAGAATAGTACACTTCCATTTTGTGCATTTGGCCATGTGGGAGCTATTAAAATAAATACTGCACCAACATGCACAAGACAAACTGATCTGAAATTATTTATAGATGACATGATAACATGTTGACAAATTCCAAGCAACATCATTGTTGTCTCCCATCAGGTTGGCGTAGCGGTACTTTCCTCGCCTTCCACCGCTGTGACCTTGGTTCGAATCCTGCCACGGCCAATATGTGGATTGGGTTTTCTATCCCTTCCTGCATGATTCCATGAGTCTTCCCTAGAATGTCATTCTGGGGTTTTCCTCCAACCACTCAAACTGTAATCTTACCCCACTGGAAATAAGTCAAACGATTTCTGTGGGCTATCCGAGCCTATTGTCAAATATTCATCAATAAATAAATCAATTTCACCCTTCAATCATAAACTCAAACAATTTGTCTTCCTGTAAGAGTTTTTGTAAAGACCTTCCTCCAATTTATTCAATATACACTAAATAACCCTGAGGTAAAGGAAACCATATTTACACCTTCTACAAATTAAAGTCGCAGAAATATTCTTTAAAAAGAGTATTTAATGTAAGCCTGACATCGTGCTCTGTTAACATGTGTGTTCCTTTGAGAGTGAGTTGGGGACAAGAGCCAACATGCTCGAATGTTAAAGCGCACATAATTATATGTAAACAAAGCATGATGTCATTTATGTCACGTCTGTTACATATCTATTGACATCCAGTGTTATACACACAGGTCAAACAAAGAAACTGCAGTGCAGAGGATAAAATGACAGTCAGACTCATCCGATATGGACCATATTCCATGCTTTTCCAAAATAAATTAAATTTTGAGAGATATTTGCCTTCCTAACTGCAAGAAATAGAGCTCAAAATTGATTGTGCTGGATAGTATTTATACAATAAAATCCTTTTGTGTTGCCCACATTAAAGATGTTCTGTCCCAGACTGGGACCTATTAGTGCTGAAAGACATGCAACATGAAATCAGGCCAACTTTACTCACTCTTTAGCCAATAAAAATCTCCAAAATTTTCATTGGGCAAAGACAAGGTCCTCAAATTATTTTCTTTTATTTTATATTTTGCACATGAGAGGGAATTCAAATGACTTCAAAATGAGGCTAAAGACTAGACTGGTACAGGTCCAACCATGGTCCAACTGTTTGAAAATACTGACCTCTTCATTCATTGTCATTAGTCTGGTGACTGACTATCGAGAAATGTGTAGAAATAGAGACTAGTACCAGACATGTGATATGTTCGTTTGGCACAGTTGATTGATGCAGTACTGAAGGGTTGTTGGACTGGTTGTTTTGGGACTCTCATACACAGTATTGAGAGTGTCCATACTCATCCAAAAATCAGACTTTTTGTATGTTACAACAGACAAACTACTTTTAAAAGCCTTTTTGGTGGGTTACTTTTGCAATCAAACAGATCACTCTGTGAGTAGGTTGCTTTCTGGTCCCAAAATGATTAATTCTGAAAAGGGGGCAGGGTGGGGGTGGGGGACAGGAACCAGTCTTATCAGCAAGGAATGAAGTACTGTCAGTTGCAAATAATTAAACTCTGTAAAAAACATTATTCAGTAACTAAACAGAGGCAATTAATCAACTTTGCATTGCTAGAAAAATAGCAATTTCAATAATATATATATATTTTGGGGTAGAAATAAAAAATAAAAAGACGGACAGTGCATTGTCAATGTCAAGTTAAGAGAAGCGATGGAGGACGTGAGCATGGGACAAAAGAATTAGTAGTTGACAACTGATGATTTTCGAGTACAAATACCTCCTTCCAGCTCTTCACGCCGACAACCATCCAAAATTCCTTCAACCAGCCTTGCCCAACTGACTTCATATGAAACAAAGTTATATGCAGCATGTATTGTAGTTCTGAGAGTCTTGAGTTCATTTCTTCTTGGAGCTCTTCTTTCCTTCCAGATCTGGGGAGGGATGACTGACTACTGTCATGGGCCTTGCTTCCCTCGATGCAGCCATGGCAACCACTTCCTTCTCAATGTTGCTACCTATGGCTTTCTGCAGATTCTGTCCAAGGGAAAAAAATAGGGTCTGAATAGAAATTGACCATGGTAAGAGACATACATTACATCCATAACAGAAGGGTTTGAGATTGCTGACTCGCAAGTGAACAAAAGACCCTTCCCAAAGTTGACAAGACGTTGCCAAAACTGGACCAATCTCACCAATAGCAGCCAGGTCCAGTCTAGCTTACTTGAACCCTTCTCCCACTATGTACAGTCAAACACCTTTCTAACAAGGTCCTTGGGACTTAACAAATTACCTTGTTATAACAGGTACCTTGTAACAGTAATGAAAAACAAAGGAAAACAAAGAACAACAAAGACTCGAGACCTAAACTTTTGTTTGTTATAAGCAGGAACTTGTATTAACAGAGCTCTTCTTATCAGGGTTTGACTGTAACTCTCCCTAAACCCCTCCCACTATACAACATGTACATCAGTTAAATAGGCGTCAATCATCCCCCCCCCCCTAGCATCATATCGTTTATTGTCCCCACTTTTCTCCTCCCAGAATAATCAGCATATTTTATAATTTTTATTTTTCAAACTCAAAAATGATGTTTAAATGATGTTCTTTAACATCTTTTGCTTAAAAAAATGGTTGAAATGGTCGAAAATTGACTCAGATCCCACCACAGAGTAGTCTGAGTATCACCCATTATCCAAGGAGCCCAAACTCCTGTCTAACGCCTGATATATCAAAGCATGCAGATTTATGCAATCGGAGTCAACATTACTAAATCGTGACGTCATTTCATTCCCAAATCAGGACTAAATGTTTGGTTGGTCAATTCGAAAAATGCAACAACAGCTGGGCGCGTTATCGCGTAACATAACATATATACAGAGGGCGTGACGCAGGGCTTTTTAATCCATTGTCTACAACGCGCAATGGGTGAATGACCGAAGACCCGATATAGAAAGCGCCCGCTAATTTGTCAAAAATCTAGGAGGTCAAGAGGCGGGGTCTTGCCTAAGTAATCAGCGAATCCGCTCACATATCATAGACCCATGGCGAATACATAGACTAACCACAGAGAGTCTGGAATCAAACTTTTTTTTTAAAGTGGGCCCAAAATCCCATGCCATTACGGCTCTGCGCTTAGCACTTGCATCAGTACTGATCAATAATAATTGTGCTTATATAGCACTTTCCATTGTGTCAACGATCTCAAAGCGATTTACAATTATTACCCCGTTCATCAGGCCATGGGACCACAGGGCAGCCGATATCAGCGCTCAATCGGTCCTCGATCCTCACAGGTACCCATTCATACTCCTGGGTGGAGAGGGGCAATTGTAGTTAAGTGTCTTGCCCAAGGCTCAAACAACGTGTCCCTGGCAGGGTTCAAACCCACGCACCTTCGTACTGTTTATCGTACATGAGTCAAATACCGTAACCACTGGACCATGACGTTTTACAAGGTATGCCAGCCCCCTCCCCCATTTTTGAGAAGACATTGACGCCCTTGATCAGTCGTGAACATACCTTCTTCAGTTTAGACATCTTCACTTCCTTCGCTTTCTTTGGAGCAATATAACGACCTAAATAAATAGGCAAAAATAAATTGACTGGTTTTGAAATAGCATAACTCTTGAGAGGATGAAATGGATTGGAAAAGTAACCTTTGTATGTTCATTTATGCATCTGTGTATTGAAGATGGGGTGGAGATGGAAGAGAAAGGATAGAAGACAATTTCATGGAAACTTACAGAATGTTTGAATACTTTGACAAGCTATGATGGGAGTATATAGCCCTTCCCATGTGATGAATGCTTTAAAGAAATACTTTCCAGATACCTGAGTTTTCTTACCTCCTTTCTTGACTCCTGCTGCTTTCTTCTGATGGGAATGCTTTGCACTCTTTTTACCAGGAACTCCTCCTTTGATCTTTCTTTTCCCTTGTGGCATTTTCACTGATTTTACTGTTTACAGAAAAGAAACATACCAATTTTAATGTGCTTAAGTGCCGAAACTGTATCGTAAATAGCTGGTTCCTGAGAATGAGGAATGAAGATGTATTTTATTGACAGTGAACATATGCCTGCCATGTCATTATTCATGGTAATGCATTGTCATGCATGTTGTTAGATCTCTGAACATGGCTATATACATTTTGTACACGTATATGGGAGCCACGCTCCAGAGTTGCGTAGAAACACTCGACGCATGAGATTGTACAGGTACTCAGACCCAGACGGTTCCTACCATTTCGCGCATGCATGACTCAGAGTACCAGCATACCATGCATGACCTCAGAAAATAAAAAGTTCAGCTCATAGTACGTTTGTCGTGTCAATGTCGAGAACGAGGTCGTTTTTTTTTTTCCTCAAATTTCTGGTGATCATGTAGTGTAGGGCCCGGTTCCTATAAGCACACGACAAGGGAACAAAATCCACTTCAAAATTATTAGACCTACCAAACTAGTTGGCGACATTCTCGATAAACAGGTGTCATAGATAGAGGGCAGGGTTTTGATTTTTGGAGGGAAATTTGGGGGTAAAATGACGATGACAGTGCAGTGCTAGTGAGTAGTTCTGCTTGGCTCCAGTTTCTCCAGGATGGGAGCGGTGAGGCGTGAGAAGGATGCAAACTGGTGAATCAACTGGAGCCAAGCATCGACCAAGCATCGACTGCTGGTATCCCTGACGCATCAGAGAAGCCACCGAGATCATCAAGCATAACACTGTTCCCCAAGACATCGGTTTCTACATCAGCGACATCTGGCGCCCCATCCTCAAGCCCAAGTCCGATGGGTCTCCTATACCCCAGGACAACTAAGGTTCATTTCTCGCCTATGGGTCACCTACATGTATACCCTGAGCTCCTTCCCCTTTGCCCCCTCACTGGGTACTGACACGCTCCAGTGATCATCCAGCATCCTTCAGTCAACTTGCATCCTTCTCAGCTTCACCGGTTTTGAGCTTCACCAGTTTGCATCCTTCTCACGCCTCACCGCACCCATCCTTAAAACATCGCATCATCGTTGGAATCCCTTACTCTCCTGACGACAGGCAGAGCATACCGTTCGAAACGTTGAGTCCCTCCAGTTCTTTTTCAGAACCACACATACTCACAAAAGAGATTTATTCACATGGTGCTACCGCAAACTTATCTTGTCTTAGTATCTTTCCACCATGCAAACCTTCAAATCTCAAATTAATATTCTGAAATGACATGCCGTGTGACATTTTGAGTGTATACGGATATACATGAGGACAGAGCGTGACGGGTCTGGCATCATGTCATCTGCATTTTTACATGATTGATTATTTAACAATTGTTGACTAGTGTAAGTGTGATGTGGGATATGACGTTATGAACACCCAAGGGGCACATAGCACCCGAGGCAAAGCCAAGCCGAGGGTGTTCAGAACGTCATATCCCCATATAGCCCCATAAATGTGGCCAATTTACTGGACTTCCTCCGTAAATTAAGGGCCACACTTCCCCCATGTGCAAAAACATGTCGAACTTTGACAAATTTTCATTTTCACATTTAGGCTTAGGGTGAGTATGCTTCTAAAGCAAAAATAAACTACAAACCAAGCCTAAATGTGAAAATCTAAATTTGTCAAAGTTCGACATGTTTTTGTACATGGTGGTAGTGTGGCCTTTATTTACGGAGGTAGTCCATTAAATTGGCCACATTTATGGGGCTAATCAGTAATCCCATATCACACCAGTCAACAATTGTTTTGTCATAGGCCTACCTAGGGCCTATGTCTTGGATTTTGATGTAAAAATCACAAAAACAAACAGCAGTAAACACAACAACAATCATGACAATCTATTAAAATGGCAACTCACAACATGCATGTTGCGTGCTCGAAACAGCTGATAGTCTGCAAGTTTGCTGCGTTTTACGTGTGAAATGCGTACGTAGGCGGGCCTACGCGCGTACGTGTACATACCGTACTCACAAAGTCATAGCAAACTCCCCGTGGGATATCACGTCACCATGGTCACAGAGAGTGTACTAGCTATGAGTGACTTTTCAAAACTAGGCACGTGATCATTTTAGCCAGCGCCAGGGGCAAATGAATTGAAAAAAATCGCATGACGACTGGCAGTGCTGCCAGTGGCAGTGCAGTACTTCAAGTAGGCCTGCATGTAGGCCTACATGCAATGACATGTTGTTTCACAAGAGGATATTTCTTGTTCAAAATATGCGCATATGTTTTCTCAGTAATGATTACTTGAAAACATGACCAGTTTATCAAAAACAATTTCAATTTAAGATGTAAACTCACTAACTCACTGCAGCACGTGCTATGCGTGAACTTTTAAAATGTTGAATGAGGTCAATGAACTTAAAATTTGGCAGATCTATAAAAAAAAATATGTACAATCATATTACCTAGCAATATTTAAAGTAAATTTGGTTCAAAAATTTTACCAAAAAATATTAAGAGAATATATTAATATAACCTGTTTTTCTTTTATTTTTTTTATTTTTTATTTGACATTTACGTTCTGTTTAGAATAAAAATGTACGAACGAGGACACTTATTTAACAAGATGGCTGCGCACAGAGCGGACGCTGAGGAAGAAATTGTCTACGCCTGTATATCAAATATTCCGCATGAATTTCACTCTAAGAACCTTCGAAATTACTTTTCACAGTTTCTTGAGGTCGGAGGGTTCCAGTGTTTTCATTTTATTCACCGGCCTGAAGCGAAAATCTCTGAAAATGGGTTCAAAACCGCGGCTTCGTACTACTCGACGACGACGAGTAACGTTACGGCTTCGGATGACGTCACATCAGGGAAAGCGCACTCAATGGACAGTTGCAGAATTTTTGATGAAGAATGCGAAGAAGTCTTTCCAAGGCAGAACACTGGAGATATTGAAATCAAAACCAGAAAGAACAAGAAAGGCAGTGCACTGAATACTGCTACTGGTGCTAAACAACAGACAACGACATGCTGTGTCATTTCGTTGACAGAATCCAACTTTGGAAAGCTTATGAAGATGTACTCAGGAAAGAACTGGGTGGACAGTGAAAGTTCCGTTATGGCACAGTTATGTCACATATCAAGAATAAAAGTTGTAGATGAAGACATCGTCAAAGGTAGCCTAATCACACAATCGTAACTTTGGTTCAATTTTATTTTATAAAATGGTGAGGATGCAAAAGCGAATGATATTTCTGATATCGAGGTTTTCCGAGTCTTATCTGACACATGGCAGTGAACACAGCCATGTCGTCGAAGAGCTGACACACCGACCAATAAGCGAAAACTCTGTTCCAAGTAATTTATATTAAAATGGACATAACATTGGGTATTTTGTTTTGGCGTACATATGTACATATTCAAATTAAAATAGGAAATGTAGTATCCATCATCAGGTTACTTATTTAATCAGAGAAGTTGTGCAATATGTTTTTATTAGATCGTAGACATATTCCTCAGTTTGTCAAGTTACAAAATCTCCAATAGCCGGTTGTTCTTCACACTTTTTGTACATGTTTGCTATTTGTCAGCTTTTCGCGCGCACTGTATACCGTTTTGGTGATCATGGACAGAACTTTACCGTAATTTTCGGAATATAAGCCGCGCGGCGTATAAGCCGCAGCACGCAAAAATCTGCAAATTAAGATTTGAAGTCGGCGTATAAGCCGTACCGGCGTATAAGCCGCACCGACCGCTGCGGTTTCAATTTTGTAAGGCCTCCAAATTCTAGTCGAAATGCTCTGAACCAGTTCCATTTACACTACAGAAGCTATTAAAAGGGCCACAAAAGTTATATCAAATCATTTACAATCGATACTTTTACAAACAAATATGGGAATTGATGAGAAATAAACACCGGGAACTGCTGCCGGCTGCCCCGTCATAGCACGGTAGCCTGTGCCACGCACGCCGGTGAATGACAACATTTTCCCACAGCACGTGAGAAAGTATGAAACCCACCGTGTGTTGTCTGACTGGAGCGCTACAAATCTTGCTTTGTGGCAACAGATGCTGATTTGTTTTGTCCTAAGAATAAACAGGTCCGTTTTTACCTCAAAACTTATCCACTTATTCAAGTTTCAAACGTAACTTTCTTCGGAAATAGTCAAAACGAAGCGGACATTTTAATAGACGAATCCATTAATTTTGTAAGGGGTGATTTAGTCCCTCTTTTGAGTTTTACATCGTTTCTTGAATACATTTCAAGAAAACAAAATATATTGCAACGTTGAACAACTGATTATGTAATAGAAAAATGTTTCGAACGCCATACAAATTTTAGTCGTCTTTTTTCTTATTTTTAAAACAGCGGAAATATTGGTAATTATTGTTCCCAAGAAAGAACACCCCTTTGTTACCGCAAATGGTGTGGTCCGCTGGGGGGGGGGGGGAAACATGCTGCATATCGCTGCTGCACTGTACCAGTATCACGTACGGCTGGTCGCAAGTGTCAAAGACAGCTTTCATCACCGTACTTTTTACCGCTCGGTACCTTTACGTGAGACGTGGTTTCGGTTTGTTAATGACTTTCTTAATTTATAATTCATTTCAGCAACACATCTCTTCTTGTACCAGTACATTAAATACACATGTGAATCTTTTTTTTATTCTTCAAGGCTCGGCGTATAAGCCGCCCTGTGTATAAGCCGCAGTAAACATTTTCATGGGCAAATTCAACGTATAAGCCGCGGCTTATATTCCGAAAATTACGGTAATAGGGTGGTTGTGTTTAAAATTGTGTAACTTGAAAAGTACATGAGTGATGTGAATGATTCTTATACTAGCTAAAAGAAAGCTTATGAATTGGGTTTTCATAACCTAGATTTTTCAATAACAATGTATCCTGACTTTTTTTTTTTTTTTACTCATTCACATTTGTTAATATGACAGATACGCTACAGGCGGGGTTCCGAATCTCAAAATCTAGACAAGAATTAAGAATTTTGGCAAAAGTATGTCAGCTCTGCGACAATGTTTGCGGGTATAGTAATGTTTATAATAAATATGAACATTACTGCCATGTTTACAGGTTTGTTAAATATCTCAAGAAAATATCAGTATACTTTGGTTATGTTTCTCTAACATTTAATATCTTAGCCAAATTGTATTCTTTCTTTTACAATCACAGAGCCACCAAGATCGTCGCGACAAGCTTTATCGAAGTCATCAATTCGGAAGCAAGAAGGAATTGCCATGATAAGTGGAACAATGTCAAGATCGATGCTGCGGAAGTTGCGTGAGCTCCACCCACCGGACATCATGCCCAATGGCAATGTTGGCACGCCAACCTCAGTCTTCAGTCAACTGATCAAAGAGTGCCGACTCCCTCCCCGGGTTATTAATCAGCTGGGAATTGTTTTCCCAAAGAGTCGGTCCAACAAAAGATACGGGAATGTGGCATATGTTTATGACGGGGAGATCTATGTTGCTGAAGAAGAAGAAGAAGTAGAAGAAGATGTGGCTACAGGGAGTGGTTATACATTCCGCCGGGACAAAAGGAAATGTTTGAGTCAGAACCAGGTCTCAAATCAAGTGCAGGACAAGAAAAAGAAGAAGAAGAAAGAAAGAAAACACAGCAAGACAAAGAAGCAGAAAACAGGTGTTGACAACAGCAGCAGTAATAATTGTATTTCTCCCCCAAAATCAGACAAGGTAAGTATCAATATTGCTTTAACCCTAACAATCCCCATCCAAACAAACTCGAACACCAAGGTTTGTTGGAATCTGCTAGAGTGAGTACTGTGCAGCAAACTGATTTTGCTTAACATGGGTTCATAGGCAATAATCTAAGTCCGACAGTTTTTGTGTGCAGTTTACCATGGAATTGGAATTTCTTGTAAATCGCCCTAGGAGGTTAGGGTTAAAGGAAGACTAAACATTGTGAGTCATTGAACTGTTCCAAAACCACTTAGGCAAAAAAAAAAAGGTCTCCGGTTTCTGGTATGGAGCTTGCCCCCAAAGTGGTGCGGCGACGCGGCTTTTTTTTTTTTTTTTACCTGGTTTTTTTTTTGGGGGGGGGGGGCTTCAAATGTCGGCTGATGACTGCAAATGGTGCCCGACTAAACTTAGTGCAAATATATGGGAGTCCAGAGAGGCCACATAAATCTTATTCTCGATCATAACCCCATCTAAAAACACGTTAAAATTGTGCAG
Source organism: Patiria pectinifera (assembly GCA_029964075.1). Lineage (NCBI taxonomy): Eukaryota > Metazoa > Echinodermata > Asteroidea > Valvatida > Asterinidae > Patiria > Patiria pectinifera. Next base: position 10,124,724 of record CM057147.1, on the reverse strand, counting down.
CAGCAGAATTCCAGTCAAACCAATGAGTTTGGCGGTTTTGAAACATCATCTTGTATTGAAAAAAAAAACTTTTTCATTTTGCCGACGCGCATGGCTACGGTGACGCGCGCGCATACCAGAAACCGGAGACTTTTTTTTTTTGGCCTTAGCCTACCTTTCAACATTATTCTGAAAACTGCCTTGGAATGTGGTAATGGGCAAAGTTGTTCAGCAACAGTGAGAGTACAGGTACATTTGTACATGTATGCTCTAGAATTTCCAACGTTTGTTCATGATGGTCATCTGATGTCCCTAAGCAAGACACATTGTCACAATCTCAATTCAGAATAGTTTTGTTGGGAACTGATTGACCTTGCATTACAACCATCAGTTTCTGTGATTGTAATATGGTCATTGTAGTTTGAAGAGATGGAAGTTATGATCAAAAATGCACTGATGACATAAATAAGACTTGGTTTCACTTCTCCCCGTCTTTCTTCAGGATGATGACTCTGGTGAGGAATGGGATCGTCATGAAGCCTTGCACAATGATGTAACCAATCAGGAGAGGACAACAGAGCGCCTGTTTGAGAGTGAGATGGAGGTCACCTGGGACAAGGGGAGCAGTGGACTTGTCTTCTACACCGACGCTGCATTCTGGGACAAGCAAGAAGGCGGTATGTTTTTTAAAAAATGTTTTACCAGGGGACCAGGGCCCAATGTCGGGGTTCTGCTTCACCACAAAATTCATCATTTTAGATCCCCATTTTGTGCTTAAGGCACATAAATTCTGTCATAATCTTGAATGCGTTAAAATCAGGCCCGGGCCTATACATTTTGTATGTCATTTTGTCATCTAAACAAAGTTTTGGGAGACAATAACCAGTCCTAAATCCTGTATGACCATAGACTCGTAGACCCGTATGACTGTAGACCTATAGTCCAGTATGTTTGTTAAAGTTTTGGTTAAGTTTGTATAAATTCTACACGCTGTCAATGATTTCAATGAAACTTGGATGCAGTTACCCTTGGATGGGAAGCACGAGTCTTCATCGGATTACTGAGGTCAAAGGTCATGTAGGGGTCATTAGAGATCATTGTTCAAATATGCTTTAAATATTTCTTATGTGATGGATGTTAATGTAACTTGAATGGAGTGATCCTTTGATGGGGGTTCAATCACAAGTCTTCTGAAATTGGAGGTCAAAGCTCATCTGGGGGTCATTTGGGGTCGTTGTTTAAAAATGCACAACGCTTGACTTCTTTTAAGAACACAAAACATACAGGGATCGACCGCAGAAGAAGGCAAACGTGCAATCTGCGGATCACTTGTTTTTAAGGAGCTTTTACCAAGAATGAAGCAAAATATTTGGTCACAAAAGCTCGGTGTAATGCCGAGAAAAAGTGTTGTAGAATTTTCAGAGGCCAATAAATTAATTAATCATGTGCTAAAAGTCGTATTTATCCTTTCCCCTGGGACAAGAAGAATAATTGGGCCCTCATGTGTCAGCCACAATGTTTTTAATATGCATGCTTGGTGCATTTCTCTAAAACAGCAACTTAAACATCCAACTTTTTACTGACATTGGTGCTTTTACAGATTTTGATGAGAAAACTGCGGATGACTGGGATGTTGACATGAGTGGCTACAATGACCCAGGTTAGTCAATTGTTTGGTTTCATCTACATGTACAATGTACGTGCAAATATGATTTTGTCATTTTATGTTTTAGGCATCATTCCATATCACATGTAACATGCGAGAATAACTCATGACGTCAGGTGAGAATTGAACACTTACTTTTTTAAAACTGTAGACAGCTAAGCCACAAGAACAGTGTGAAGCGTAGCTTATTTAACCCTAATGTACCTGAATCCATCAAAATCCACACCCCTGTTTTGGAGGATTTCGGCGGATTCAGGATACCTCCATATTGAAAAAGTTGGGGGATTGTGATGGATGCACGACAGTAAGCCTAGCGGTACTGCAGGATTTGGATGGACCCAGGATACCTCCATATTGAGCAGTTGGGGGACTTTGATGGACTCAGGATCTCAACAGTTTAACTCCTTGGTTATATGCTTGGTGTGTACGAGGCATATGTACTACACTGGTGGATTCTGATGGACTCACTGGTGGATTCTGATGGACCCAGGACACCAACGTTTTTGTGCATGACAAAATCGGTGGATTTTGGCAGATTCAGGATACTTTCTGGTAAAAATGCTCAAGGGGTTAGGGTTAAACCTCTTAATAATTATACAATTATCCCTCTCTCATCGGTGATGATGTGTAGTGAGTAACCATATGGATCAAAATCTATCAGGTTACTATTTTGAACGGGTCCGTAAACTGGCCTCGTATTGGTACAATTGACAGGTTAAAATGGCTGCCACACAAGTATTAATGGTCAACTAATCTATCAAACCACTTAAACAGGCTTTGGCAGTTATACAGCGTAATACATAAGGATTTGTGATAGTTGTTGACCAGCCTGTACAAAAGCTATTGAGGAGAGGTAGGGGTTGGGTTCTTTGATAGTTTGTGATAGTATTCAAATACATGTATTGAGTGGCTCGGAGAGGAATGGCAGGAATATTATTTCAAGGTAAAATCTGGACTTTCTTATTTCACAAGGCAAAGCCCAGTGAAAAGGAAAAGTCCAGATAATATTCCTCCCATTTCACAATTTAAAGCCACTCAATATTTGTTCTACATAGCGGACATACAACATGTATATCATTTGATTTACAGTTTATATGAACATGATCTATTTTAATACAAAATTGGTGGGAAATGTATTTCCCTCTCCCATTTCCAAACCAACCCTTCACGAAATGTTTGAAGAAATTCAAGAAACTAATGGATGATTGTAGAGGATTGAGGCTGAATGCAATTTTTACATGGTGGCAATCGGAGGATGTTGCAGGATTGAGGATGGTTCCTAGCCAATAGGGCCTAGGGGGTTACCAGCCAGAATAGGGTTACCAGCCAAAAAGTCATGTGATGTTTTGCATTCATTACTGCTTCTCAGCTCAGTACATTGTAAATCACTAGGCATTATTTTCTGCTTTGCAAATAAACAAACTTGGGCTCATGTGTTGATGTGCCGTGGTACATGTGTTCGAATCCTGACGGGGAACATGGTGCTTGTGTGCTTGGGCAAGGCACTTTACTACAATTGCCTCCCTCCACCCAGGTGTAGTAAATGGGTGCCTGGTAGGAAGAAATTCCTTCAGTGCTTGATCACCGTAATGGCAGCCATGCTGAAGCCAGGGTAATAATAAGAGCGCCAGGAGCGTCACTTCATGACGGACATGAGCGCTATACAAGACGCCATTATTATTACTTGAAAAAAAGTAAGACTGCTGCAAACTGCTTACTGACTGGATGGACCTGAAATATATAAATCTAAAAATTAATGTGGCCTGACGTTGCGAACTAAGCAAGTTCTTCTTCAGAGGCTAAAACAGAAAATCATTATTATTACTTGTATGTATCTGAATTATCTTTAAGATGGCGGGGATAAAGATGCTCGTGACTTCATTCAGATGAGAGAACAGCAGAGAAGACTTGAGGGAGTAGAGATTGTTAGTGCCTTCTCCCCAGACAAATTCAACAAGAAAGAGGTGAGAGAAAGGAGACGGAGAGCAAGGCTGAGAGACGAGATGGACAAGAGAATTGCTGAGGACTTAGCCCGACCCATGGGAGAATTTGAGAAACACTCAAAAGTAAGTCCTCTCCTTAGTCATTAAGTTAGTACAGTGCTTCACTCACCATCAGTTAAAGCGAATATACATTTGCACACATTAAAAACAAAACTACCAAATTATTATGAAATATCTTAACCCTAACCGAACTCAACCCATCAAAGTTCAGCAGCAGGTTTTGTTTAAATCTGTTGGGATAGGTAGAGTACCCTTAAACTGATGGTCTTTTACACTGGGGTTGGCATACCTCCAGAAACGAAGTCCAACAGTGTGTGTGTACGATTTCCCATGTGGGTGTTGGAATTTGCCAGAATGGGTATGGTTCCTAGGAAATTTGGCTGGGGAGTTAGGGTTTATGAACTGTTAGTGAATGACAGTCTAAAGCATCTTGTAAAATCATGGCAATTGGTGTGCTGACATTCTCAAGAAAGGTTTAATTTTTGTATCAATTTCCTACAATGGTTGGCCAGCCATCGTTGGAATAAAACTGGTGTGTTTTTTTTTTTTCAAGTAATGCGAGTAGAACATACGCAAACAACCTAAGCGCGTCATAACAGTTCAAAAACGTCACAGCAAAAAGCATCTGCAGCAGATATGCGCATACGTTGCGCTGTTTGTGCAGAGCAAAACGAAAAGATCGTTTGTTGCGGTTTTGGGCGTATCAACTTCGGTAACGCACCGGTAGGGAAAACCATACACAATTTCAAGTTCTCCATAGGTTTGTGCACAAACATGGATGCGCCCAGCAGGCATCACTTTGTACATGAGTCAGCGCTCTAGTAATTTAATATAGCTATATGGGGAAGACACAAGCAAAATCAAGAGTTAAAAGGAGAGGGTCATGGGCTGGGGTGACACTGCATTCAGAAATTCTTACATTGCATGTTGAAAATTCCCCTTGTCAAAATTAATAAAACCTTCCCAATTTCTATTTATTGCCAGGGTTTTGGGCGGAAGTTGATGGAAGCACAAGGTTGGAAGGAAGGTGAAGGATTAGGGAAGGATGGAAACAAAGGAATGGAATCGGCATTACACAACGAAGGACAGAACAGCTTTGATAAAAGAGGCATTGGGTAAGGTTTAGATGCTTTACTGAAGTTTATTCATCTATCAATCAATTACTTTAAAGCTATAGTCCATCATTTGCAGCCATCCGAAAAAGTAACTGGCGTATTATTGTTGAAAAACATACTTGGTTGAAAGATAGTAAGTGGACTAAACTCCCTCTGAAATTAATCTTTCTGGCAAGCCATCATTTTGAAGTAATCAATGAAAGAAGGCCTTTCCAACGGTGCGTCTTAAGGCGCAGCACGCGCAAGCATTGGCACGACGCACAGGTGCACGCGGTTGCTATAATTCGTCGGATCAGTGCGCGACATCGCGTATAGCTGCAATTCAAAACAATTCAAAACATGATTCAGCAACTTTTGATTTGAAATTGAGATCCTAGAATGCTGTTTTTCTCGGAATATACAGCTGAAGCTGAGCTGAAACTTCATCAGGTTAGTTGTTCAGTATCCTTCTTTAGATTTTGAACACTTTTGTTGCTTCAAACGAACAAAATGCACAAATTACAAATGATGGACTATATCTTTAATAAGGTACAGATATTTACATCATATATCGCAGCATTGTCTCAGGACAATCCCTCATACAGTAGACTGGAAATCACTGTGTGCTTTTCCTGTCTTGAATAAATCAGTATTAAAGATGGGGTAAATCATTTGTCATTTTTGTGTGTTTTTTTTCGTTTGAAGCAACAAAAGTGCTCAAAATCTAAAGATGGGTAAACGACTAACCTGATGAAGTGTTAGCTCTGTGAATGCTGTATATTCCGGGAAAATTTTTTTTCTAGATTCTCTATTTCAGTTCAAAAGTTGCTAAGTCATGTTTTGAATTGCGCACGAAATCAGCATCCAGGACACGTTCTCATTCAGCCGAATGCAGCTACGCGGTGTAATGCACTCAACCGATGAATAATAGCAATGCTTTCGCAGGGAGTTTATTGCCAATACTGTCTTTAAACCAAGCAAGCTTTTCAACAATATTTTGTTACTTTTTGGATAGCTGCAAATGATCTACTCTACCTTTATAATACCTTTAATATGTAAATAGTAGATCTTTCATGTATAGTCTTTGGATGTTTATTTATCTTGTAATACCAAATTGGGCAACTAGAGACGGGCATCAAAGGGTTGAAAGTCTTCTTGCAGTTACAGGATTTCCTGTTTTTATAGAATTGATGGTAGCTAATAATGTGCATCCAGTCGGGTTGACCAGGCCAAACTGACCCAAAATATAAGAGATGTACATGTAGGGGCCTAAACTGAATCCGAACCGAAACTGATCTTAACTCCCTCAAACTGACCTGACCCGACAAAAAAAATAAGGTAAAACTGACCTGAACCGACCTGACCCAAAAAACCTGAATACCTGGCTTGGACAAAGTGATCCTTTTTTTGTACCAGTAGTAGGAAATCAAGCCGCAGGTGACAGGTACAGTGTAGAATGCGTGTTAACCATCGAGAAAAACTCCACTTATTGAACAAACGCGGTATCATGAAAACTGTTACAAAGTCGGTTTCAGGTCGGGTCAGGTCAGTTTTGTGTCAGGTTTGCACAACATTGATGGTAGCATTTGCAGCACCTCAAATTACGTGCATGTACACATGTATGTATGTCAGAACCATCTTTCATCCCTGTCATTGTAAAACGTTATTGACTTATTGTGCATTTAAGAAAATAAAATTTACTTTTGATTTCATGTTTCTTTTCTGTTCTAGATATTACGGGAAGCAGCTGTCACCGACTAAAAGTTCCCAGACTGCCTTTAAAAGACCTAAAAAAGGCAAAAGAGCGGTCCTGATCTCAACCATCTACGATGACCCAGAGGTGACTGACCCCGTAGAACGGCTGCTCAGATCCCAAGGACCGAACAGTTTGAAATTTAGAAACAATGTGAACTTCACCAAAGCTGCGGGCACAGACTTGAAAAGATTGCATAGTGTACCTGAAAAGGAAAAGCCAACCGTTAATTAAAACATGTTACAAAGTTACATTTATTTATATTTTTCTAAGATAATTTATTATGATGTTAATTTAAGCCAGTTAAAACAGTTCATTTCTTTGTTACATTTATGCCTCTGTTCTTCAAAAGCACCAGACAAGTCTCAATATAGAATATATACAGTAGACTCAAAACTGCAAAACTGTTTTTGTCAGAGTCTTCTGTAACAGTTTTAAGCACAGGTTTTCCCAGCCCAATTTGGACGACGTCTTCGTTGCATTACGACTGACGTCCGGGTATGGACTTCTGCTGCCATAGCGAAAAAAAATCACAACAAATTTTGTTCATGACGGAGGAAGCTGAAATTTTATTTAAGTATTCCTAGTGTCAAGAATTACAAAAATGCTTGATTTAGAAAGACTAAATATGTCTCCGGGCGATGTGTTTACAGAAGATAAATTGCAGATCAACCCTTTCGTCGTAAACATCCTCGGTACGTGTGAAGACTTTCGCTCGCATAGCAACTGTGTTGAATATGCGCGCGCAAGTCTTCACACGAGAAGTTCATACTGAGGATGTGTACGATGAAAGCGTCGCCCACAGGCATTTACTATTTCTAAACCAAACTTCTGGAATTCTAGACCTAAACCATCATTGTGATTTTGGACACAAGGAATGTATAAAAGAGATTCAGCTTCCTCCAGGTAAAAATATGGAAACAATTTGTTTTCATTTTTGTTGCTATAGCAGCATAAGTTCATACCCAGGGCCCAATTTCACGGCGCTGGTAAGCACACGATTTTATGCTAACAGAGCCTCCGTCTATTTCATGGAGACCGTAAGCATAAGCACAGCAAAAGGCACGCTTACTTAGGAGGATAAATTTGCTTAACTTAGTGACGTAACAATAGAAATCTCCATGCACGCGCGACCGTGAGCACACACACGCAGTGAAATTGTGCTTAAGGTTAGCAAATTTTTCTGCTATGCTAAACACAACTTTTGTGCTAACTGTTAAGCAGCGCCGTGAAATTGGGCCCTGGACTCAGTCATGTGTACAGTACACAACGGAGGAGTCCAACCTGGGCTAAGGTGTTTCATATCTGCCATGATGCCAGCAAAAAGGCCATGCTTTGTTTGTATAACTGTACATCACTGTTGGGAGACAAAGAATGGACAGGAAGAAATAACGTCCATTTACAGCACATGAAATACATACAGTGCATGGCATTGCATTTTGTTGGTCAACATTACCCTTTTGACAGTGTTAATAAATGGTATGCAATGTATGCTTATTGTATGGATATCGTTTGCCCTCAATGGACCGATCCAGTAAGCACCGCCCCATGGTATTCTGACCAATCACAGCCGTGATTCATGTCCGACATGCGTGCACAAAAGTCCGACATGCGTGCACGCGCGTATGATGCGCGCGGCAGGAAAATGCAGTGTGGCATTGGAGAGAAGCACGTGTTAATTTGCCCACGTGCGCAGTGGGCGGGGCTTACTGGATCAGTCCATTAATTCTTTGTCTTCCTTTCATTTCATGTTATAAACAAAGTTTGACCTGTAATGATTATAACTAGACTATTTTCCTGCATGCTCAGAGTTTTTTTGGTACCAAATCTTTATTCAGTTAAGAGTCTACTAAGCTTGTTCAAAATGAGATATCAAAAACTGGGACTTTAGTCATTTCTTTTCATTGAATCTGTTTCTTTTTTAATGCTAAAAAAAAGACCGTTTGTTGGACACCATCAGATAGTAGTGAGAATACATCTAATTGTTGCAACACTGAGAAAAATGTACGTGTCTAACAAGTTTACTGTGCTAAGAGATGTCACAACTTTTATCAAAATTTCCTTTTGCATTTAGTAATATATCCAAGAGTTTTGGATGTTCATGTAGGTTGAAAGTTGGAATCTTCATCATAGAAACTAAACCCAAATGCTTCTTAAATGCCATGAGAACAGCTCAGCCAATAATCTTTCCATTTCTTACAAGCATGATTAATTTTCTAAGGTACGTGATGATAAATAAATGTCACAACACGGTATTTTGGTTCTGGAATTCTTTCTTGGTTTTTGTTGGTTTTAAAACCTAGGCACTTTATTCTGTGGCACATGTATGTCCACAATTAAGGGGAAAAAACACAAGATTTGTACATTTATATTTCTGAAAATAAAAAATTGTATCCAGACGCCACTTCTTTTGTTGTGAACAAAGTCTATTGAGTGGAGTGTATTTTCAATGTTTTTTTTCTAACAAAAATGGAAATGTGTTGCAATTACTGGCCTTCATTGAGATATAACGAAAAACGTGGCGTAAGGATGCAGCATTCTCTCCTGTCTTTTGGATGAACTTTAATGTGCAGAAAAACTTGACAGCCCTGAACCCAGCATTTATTCATTCATTTCGGTTTTATTGTTAAAAGTAGTCTTCAAAGGAAAAGTCCACTCCAAGGACTAAACATACATGTACATTGTATTTGGTTTACAGTAAAACTTAATATTTACAATAATTGCTAAACATTATATAAACAGTAAGGTTTGAACAAACATGAAGTGACTAACATTACATATACAAATTTAATACGAATAAATACAAATAAGGACGTTTGACATCAAAACCTTTGACATCCTGAAAGTTCCTAAATTCAACGGACCAATCAATGTAAGCCTTGTCCCTTAATGTTTGGACCAATCATGGCCCCGATTAACCCTAACCCCCTGGCTTGATTTACTAGGAACCATACCCATCCTGGCCAATTCCAACACCATATGGGAAACTGCACACACATATTTCTGACTTCGATTCTGGAGATGCCAACCCAACGGAATAGACCGTCAGTTTAGGGGTACTGTACCCATCCTGACAGATTCCAACAAAAATATGCTGGGGTTGGATGGGTTGAGTTCTGTTTGGGTTTATGTCCAACAAAAGATGTGCACCAATGGAAAGGGCCAAAATGGATTGGTCTGTTCGTTCACCAATCTTCAAGTAAATACTCGTCTTCTCATACTGTCAAGGGTGTCAACCGATTTTCAAAAGTAGGGAGGGGGGGAACATACCTTGATCTGACAAATGCGAGCGCGAAGCCGTAACAGTGTGGGGTTCAGAGTCTGCTTAACTAGGGGCTGCGGGGGAAAAAAAATTGATTTTAGATGCTCTGTGGTGCAATCTGAGGCAATTTTTACCACTTCAACAAATTCTTTTGAGCACAAGATCATCATTTAAACATTTCCGAGTTTGGAGTCATTAAATCAGCTATTCTTGGCTACATTGTATCGAATCAAATGTAGGCTATAAAAGTTAATTCAGGGACGAAAAAAAGGGGGGGGGACAAAAGATGCATTCTACCCCCTCTTTAAAAGTGGGGGAACTTGGTTCCCCCTTCCATCGATTGACGCCCGTGTACTTTAAGTTCAGCAAAATATCGTTCCTTTCTTTTTGAAACCAAGCTGTCAGATTATAATTCTGTTAAGATTCAGTGCAGTTCTTTAACCACAGCCTGAAAACTTTCTTCTACATTGCGTTGTCGGATCAAAAGTCGCTTCAGACCTTCATCATGTTGCAACCATTTCAAATTTTCAGTCACGTTCCCTGTATCCAATAACAGTACTGAATGTTTTTTGTGTGCAAAAAGGAACCAGAATATTTTTCCTGCCAGCCTCGCTTTGATTACATTGATTTGAATGGGAAAAATCAAATGGCTGCAACATGATAATGGTCTATTCTTCCAATTTACAAGGCTAAACATGTTTTTCCTCTGTTCATGTTCCCATATCGTTGCCGAGCGCAGCTCCTAACTGCTGGAAATCTCTATGAACACTTTGAATCATTGCTCCTGCCTCCTTGCGTGTCATCGGACGGACGTTTTCAGTCCCAGCTATTCCTTGTCTCTTAGCATCCTGGGCAAGCAACTTCTCCATCTTAGAGGCCATGTGACGGCACTGCTCTTGTCGCTGGCTAATCCGAAGACGTCTCGCTGCCTCATGCTCCTAGCAGACGGCACGCAAACAGAAAGAAATGGTGTAAATTCACCTCTTGTGATTTGAAAGAAAGATTTGAGAAAATGATGGGGACAAATGTACCTCATGTACAGAGTGTCCCCCTTTTTTTATTCAGACATTTGAAATTGAATTACCACTAAATAAATACCACCACATGAGTTGTAAGTTTTTGAATGTTGAAAATATTAGCAAAAATACAATTCAATTTTCAAATTGAACAAGTGTGAAAACATACAGGTGACAACATCATTAGGGCTACCTCTTTGTTTCTCTGAGCTCGAAGCTGTTTTTCTTCCAATTTTCGTGATCGCTCTTCGGCATCAACTTCAGCATTTCTCTGTCCTTTCTTCTTGAATCTCTCTGGACATTTGGCTTGTGTTGTGGTGCTTGTAGAAACATCCAAAATCACGTCAAAAGTGACCGACGGTGGTACATGCGAAGGGCTTTCAGATGCCATATCCTGATTTCTAGAACTCGCTTCGGCCCGCGGGGCCGGGGATCCACCGACCAAAAAAACTGCAACAGTGCAAGTGCCCCGAGCGAGTGTATATGTACAAAATAACTGAACTCGAATCAAACTAAATACTGACGATACTCAGTTCAAGCACACTCATTGTGGTGACGTATTAACAACTTGAAGTTGTTTTTAAATCTACCTAGGATTATTATACTACCTGAGACCAAGTTGTGTACTATTTCCATAGAAACTAACGACGTTGCTGAGGACAAAATAGTTTTCGAATGATAGCGTCGAATGATAGCGCGCCCTCTATAGTTTCAAGTGACCACAACCATTGATCCAAATAGGTGTCAGGTCAACTCGCCCCCCTGGCCGACTCGCCCCTTTATAATACCGACTTGCCCCCCCCCCCCCCCAGCCGACTCGACCCCAACCTCGTCCCCAGGGTGTCGAGCAGTACGCGCCCACCACTACCTGCTTGGAAACGCGGTTGGAAATAAAGTAAGCACTGGGGACGAGGTTGACTCGACCCCTGACCGACTCACACCCTGGAAAATTAAGCACCTTACCTTACACATTAGAGACACACTCTTGGGAAAAAAATGGTCCGGTTAACTCATTCCTTATGATGGGACTTGCGGTTTGGCCGAAGTCAATAATACTGTATAGCGTGATCGGCTGACTCAGAAAGTTTACGCACAAAATCCCGAGCCAACGAGGTTTTGTATAGAAAACTGCCGAACCACATTTTGCGAGTGTATCCGTAAGTGGGGTTGAAGCCTGCCGGTAATGCTGAGTAATACTGCCGAAGTTACCAATGGCATCCCTACATTTTCTCGTGCAAATCGGACCCAATTTTGGACCCTAATTTTATCAAATCTGCTCTTAGATAATAGCTCAAAAGCTAGGTAGATGATCCTATTTGCACGATTCCACCGATTTTTAAACTAGACGGTCTCGTTTTTTGTACAAAAAAAAATTGTGGGGGAACTTTTTATGCAAATTAACGACTCGCATAGAAATTTTTGAAACCCTAATCAAAATTATTGCGTCCGCTGTCGGTTTTATTGCTCCACTTCTGATATGTCTTCTGTCTAGCCCCCCAGCCACCCCCCCCCCCCACCACATCGAAAAATAATAGTAATTAAATACTGTTTAAAAATGTGCTCGTTTATTCAGACATTCATGAAGCATATTCAAACTGATTGGATGTTTCCAATGTGTCTTTCCCATTTGCAAAAGTTCTTTTTAAAAGCCCATGGGGGCACGCAAATTGTGATTTGGCCGGCGTATGCAAATTCGGGTCTTTTTATTGGACAATCTTAAAAGGTAGAACCTAGAAGCCTAGGAGATTTTTTATTTCCGTTTAAGAGTAAAGATTTCCCTTACAAAAACACCTAATTATTTTATATTCCCTGACGTGCCTTTATGTGCGCACCCCGCCCCCAATCACCCATAAATAATAAAACGTCATTTCAGCTGGGTTTTGTTACTTTTGTAGTAGCTTGACCTCCCCCGCCACCAACTAAAACAAAAATAGGCAAAATACTGACAACCTTCCAAGGATATCAAGTGTCTCACATCTTTCAAGTTTTATTTATTTTGTTTAATTCCTTAGTCTTATTGAAATACAAATATTTAAACCAATTCATACAAACAAATACAAAAGATTCCAAATGAGGAGAAAAGTTGGGCAGCAGGCCAATAAATTTGAGAAATTAATAATCACTTAAAAATATCAGATGATTATTACATAAGCAACGACTACATGTCTGTACACGGTAAAGCCTGGTTTTTGTATTTCGCCATTTTGTGAATAAGATTTTAAAAAGGAAGATAAAACTTGGGAATGCCCCCCCCCCTCCAAAATAATCCTAGATTATTTTGAAACATTTCAGGACTAAATTTTGTCTAATTTAGTTATGTGAAAAAAAATATTTGATGCGAGGCAAGTTCAACACTCGATATATATTGCGTTTATCCTTTTGTATGGTTAGTTAATTATTAATAAGAAAATGAAAAGACATGCAAAACCACCAAAAAAAAATTGTGTAGAGAACGTAAAAATATAACAAGTAAAAAAAGTGCAATGAAATAATAAATCACAAAAGGACAAACACAAAATGTAATTTGAGTGTCACTCATACCTGTTGCAATGCATTTTGATGGATAGAAGTTCCTGAACAGTTTATTCTTTAAATTTTCCTAAAAATTAAACGTTCTTGTGTTTTCTAATAAATGTACAATTGAAAGAAAGTCACGTTCTAGTTAAACCGACGTCTTGTTAAAGACGTTAAATTTAAATAAAGTTTGTTACATTTCTTCAGTTTTTAAACAATAAATTAATCATTTTTGAAATCTTTCAAAACTCTTATGACTTAAATTGGTTTTCTTAAAAATGCACTTTCAATATCAAATTACATTTATAGAGCAAAATTCTCCATAGTCAACTGAACAAAAAGCAAATAGAAAGCCTTAGGCGAGACCTCGTTTATAATTTACCGAGAAGATCCAATTGAATGCATTAAAGGTAAGGAGTATGAAATTATTAACTTATTGATGCAATAATTTTGGATGAGCATCCCTTCTCCCAGACATGTCACGGCTAAAAAGCCAGTGACAAATTAGTACCCTCACAATAATTTTTCAGCAAGTTTCCATTATTGTCCATTGTTAACTGTCTGTTGCAGTATTCAGTTTAAGATTATTTAAGAGGCATAAATAATTTAATGAAAATCAAAATTACTTTTCATTTCATTTTAGTGGTGTTGCCTTAGTGTATAACATTAATGACGTTGCTAGTTTTTTTCTCAAGTTTCCGATGAGGGCATCCTTGTCCAGTAGAGCAGCTTCGTCATTGTCCAGTCTCGTCCAAGCTTGGTGGTCCTCATGTCCTAAACATGACAAAATAAGCAAGCAAATAAAAATAAATAAAAAAATATTAGGAAATCAAGCACTGTGGATTTTGTAGGAGGGACAAACTACAATCAGAGGAATAACAAATTATAATCTTCATACCCTGGTCTTTTTTCGTTTTCAAAGTAAACTCACCTCAAGAATCAGAAGTGGCCAGGTCAGCATGCGGTGTCAGTCCATCGTCCGTCCTCCCAGCTTACGATGGCTTGAGGCAGGCTCATCCTCATCTCAGTAAGACAATCCCTCATCAGTTAGTGGTCCTCATTTCTCTACAAGGATTCAAATGACGAAAAAAAAATCTGAAATATTATTAAGAAATATGTGCAAGGAGAAAGAAAACTTCGATTTTTACCCCAGAAAGCAACACAACGCTATGCCAGAACTCGTTGTGGAAGAACACAGAAAAGCGTTAATCACCAATTTTGAGTTCTGTGACTAAGAGGAAGCCTACATGTAAACTAACTTCAAGAATCAGTAATGCGAAGCTCAGCAAGCAGGTCATCCGTTCATCTGTCTGTCCTCCTTCCTGCTTCCGGTTCCTCTAGTTTCTGTGTGATGAGGCTGTTGGAGCCTTGGAGGGTTCATTTTCGTCCAGACAAAGCAGCCTAGCTCATCCAGTCTGTCTCAACTTTTAGATCATCAGTTTCTTTGATGAAAGCTGCAACTCTGTCGTAAGTGGACAGGGGTACGAAAACACTGGGCCTAGCCCATTTGTTACTGAAGTGAAACATTGCAAATGTAGCCAATAATTATGTCTAAGCCTACCTATAACCAGGTCATGGGTAGGACCCAATGGAAACCAAATGATTCTACCCATGGTTCCATTATTTCCTTTTTAAAACAGACACGATTACTTTGTCATAATGTGCCGACGCTGATAATGGCAGGTTACTTTGGAAACTGCATATAACTCGCATACTATAAACAACCATTAAAAGAAATTCACGTGACATTAAGATGACAAAATGCCATGTTAATCCTTGCCGATCCCTTCCACATCGGACTTACATTGAACATAGTACGTGTACTATAAGGAAGGAGGGTTACACGTAGGCTAAAATCAACAAGGAAATAGTAGTTTTCTATGTTACTCTAAACCTGT
The DNA here is from genome assembly GCA_029964075.1 of Patiria pectinifera. Taxonomy (NCBI): domain Eukaryota; kingdom Metazoa; phylum Echinodermata; class Asteroidea; order Valvatida; family Asterinidae; genus Patiria; species Patiria pectinifera. Next base: position 10,109,539 of record CM057147.1, on the reverse strand, counting down.
CGCACATCTTGAAATGCTTTCTTTTGAAATTTACGTTAAGTACGGTATACTCGTAGCCCACACAGATTTGATCGTGAAAGTCTATATTAGACCGATCGATCTCTTTAACTACTGCAACGCTTTTTTCCGTTATGGTTTTCATGTTCTCCCCTTCAATAAAACAGCACTGTCGGCCTTATACGTTATCAAAGGTCAAAGTAAGACAACAAAATGAGTAACTCAAAGGAGAAATATATACTTGATGAAAACATGTATCCCTGCCGATCTTTCCAAATCGGACTCACATAAATGATGTAAATTAAGTTTAAACCTTTACAAAAAACACGAAGAAATGTCACATGCGATAGTAAATATGTCGCATGTCTTATACAGCCATTTTCCCTATCGCTTTGTTGATTACACTTAAGTTGTACCCTTTCACATGCATAACCTGGCTATTTCTGGCCTTTTTGAAGGCAAACCTCTTGACAATGTCACAAATTGCATTTTTTTTTCGCTGACGAATAATACTTAAAAGATGTGGTGTAGGCCTAGAACTTGGGGAGGGGATGCCTTTAACATGCTGCTTTAATTGAAATTCAGTCATTTTCTTTACATCGATATAATGGAGTTTTTCCTTAATTTCCGTCAATTTTTTACCTTTTTTCAGCCGTCATTTTCCCCACCATTTACCGAAATTCGCTTTCCGACTTTTTGTAAGCAGTGTAGTACCGTACCGGAAGTGGCTGCCGATTATAATTTGATTTTTTTTTTTACATTATTTCGGTATTTTTTCCTTAGCAAATTTTTGCATGGCATAAGGCCTAGAAGTTTAGAAAATTACCGATTTCTCAAATATTTATTTCTTTCGCTGCCGCTGTTAATCTTTTTACCGTAATTTTCGTCTCTTTAATTTCGTTCTTCCGCAATCGATTTTTTTTACTTTGTAGGTAAGAAAAAGAACACTGATATCAAGTATTATTTCTCTCACTAACGCTGTGATTTTTTTAGCCGTGTAAACTATGTTTCGTCACTTCACTTATATGCCGCGTTGATTTTCGGTGTAATTTTCGTAATTTTCCTGTAGCTACCTGTAGAAACAGAGTGCCGTGCTGCGAGAAGAAACTCCACGTACTATGTGATTTTCGTTGTAATTTAATTTGGACCGATTTGTTTTTTGTTTCCACGTTTCGTCACACGCGTTTAGTCAAATATTTCGGGCAGGTATCGCAGTAAAGGTAAAAACAACACTGATTGTAGTTATTTTCGGCGTAAATTTCATCATTTTCTCCGCCACTTGGAAGCGGAGAAGCATTTCTATGAGAAGAAAATCCGCTCATGATTTGATTTTCACTGCAATGTATTTCACACACATTTGACTTTTTCTTCAATTTTCGTCATATTCGTTGTCAAATATTTCAGGTATAGGTATCTCAGTAAGGTTAACAAGTAACAGTGATTTAAGCTATTAATTCTTCCAATTATAGCGGTAACTTTGGCGTAAGAATTCGTATTTTCGTCGTTTTTATGTTTTATAATAATGCAAAATAATATGCAGTCTGATTTTGATCCAATATTCCGCAAATTGGAAAGTGTCTGATGACGGCATCCTTCTCCAGATAGAGCAGCTTCGTAATTTTCCAGTCTCATCCAAGCTTGGCGGTCCTCATCTTCTAAAACATGACAAAAAGAGTTAACTAGCAAATTTTAGAATTAATATTTAAAGAGGAAATCAAGCATCGTAAGAGGTCACATAGTATTAAAGGAATAACAAATGTAAGTGTAGGCCTATATGTCCATGGTCTCTTTTCAAGTAAACTTACCTCAAGAATCGGTAATGGCCAACCAAGCAGGCAGAGTCAGTCAACCGTCGGTCCTCCCAGCTTATGGCAGCTCGAGGCAGGCGCATCCATCTTAGGGCAATTCCCTCACCAGTCAGTGGTCCTCATGTCTGTAAAAAGATTCAAATGACGAAAGAAAATATCCGAATTATTATTAAGAAATATCTGAAAGGTAGAGCAAGAGGAGGGGGGCAGAAATGTTCAAATTAACCCACACAAAGCAGTGCCCCACTACCAGCACTCTTTATTTTGTGGAAGAACATAGAAGAGCGCCAGATCACCCATTTTGATTACTTGTTTCTGCTTATTCTTTAGGTTCATGTAACGAAAAACTAACCTCAAGAATTAGTAATGGGAAGCCCAGCAAGCAGGTCATCCGTTCATCTGTCGGTCCTCCTCCCTGCTTCCGGTTCCTCGGGTTTCTGTTTGATGAGGCTGTCGGGAGCCCTGACGATGTCTTGAGGCAGGCTCATCCCCATATCAGTAGAGTAATTCCCTCATCAGTCAGTGGTCCTCACTTTGCTGAAGGATTCAAATAACGAAAGGAGACATTTGAATTATTGAGCTGTATTCGTGCCAGGGCTCGAAAGGGGAAAGAAAACATTTAATTAATCCCACAAAGCAAAGCCCTGCTACCAGAACTCGTTTGTAGACGAACATAATAACAGAGTCAGATCGCCCATTTAAATTAGTTCTGTGACTTGATTGTTCCTGTTAAGAGGAGGCCTACATGTAAACTAACTTAATAATCAGGAATGGGAAGCCCAGCAAGCAGGTCATCCGTTCATCTGTCGGTCCTCCTTCCTGCTTCCGGTTCCTCATGTTTCTGTTTGATGAGGCTGTTGGAGCCCTGACGCCATGATGTCTTGAGGCAGGCTCATCAATCCCAGTAGAGCATTTCCCTCATCAGTCAGTGGTCCTCATTTTTCTGAAAGGATTCAAATGACGAAAGAAAACATTTGATTTATTGAGCTGTAATCGTGCCAGGGCTAGAAAGGGAACATTGAATTAACCCCACAAAGCAAAGCCCCGCTACCAGAACTTGTTGTTTGCAGACTAGACGAACATAGAAGAGCGCCAGATCGCCCATTTTGATTTTAGTTCTTGATTGTTTCTGTTTAAGTAGGCTACATGTACACAAACCTGATAGTCGGTAATGGGAAGCCCAGCAAGCAGGTCATCCGTTCATCTGTCGGTCCTCCTCCCTGCTTCCAGTTCCTCGACTTTCTGTGTGATAAGGCTGTTGGAGCCCTGCCGATGTCTTGAGGCAGGCTCATCAATCTCAGTAAAGCAATTCCCTAATCAGTCAGTGGTCCTCATTTTTCTGAAAGGATACGAAAGAAAACATTTGAATTATTGAGCTATATTCGTGCCAGGGCTAGAAAGGGGAAAGAAAACATTGAATTAACCCCACAAAGCAAAGCCCGCTACCAGAACTCGTGTGTGGAAGAACATTATAACAGAGTCAGATCGCCCATTTTGATGAGTTCTGTGACTTGATTGATCCTTCGAAGAGGAGGCCAACATGTAAACTAACCTCAAGAATCAGTAATGGGTAGCCCAGCAAGCAGGTCATCCGTTCATCTGTCGGTCCTCCTCCCTGCTTCCGGTTCCTGAGTTTCTGTGTGATGAGGCTGTTGGAGCCTTGGAGGGTTATTTTCGTCCAGACAAAGCAGCGTAGCTCATCCATGCAGTCTCAACTTTTAGGTCATCAGTTTTTTTGATGAAAGATGCAGCTCTTTCCTAAGTGAACAGGGTTACGAAAACGCTGGGCCTAGCCCATTTGTTACTGAAGTGAAACATTCCAAAGCATTATGTCTAAGCCTACCTGTAATAAGGCCACTTGTTACCAAATAGAAACTACACGATTCTACCATGTTTCCACTATTTACTTTTAAAGACAAACATGATCTTTTTTGTCATAATGCACACGAACATGTGCCGACACCGACAACGGCAGGTTGCCAATAAGTTGTACCCCTTCACAATGTACTTTTTTTTTTGGTGGGAGGGGGGGGGGGGCAATTATGTCTTTTTGAAGGCACTTCTCGACAATTCCAACAATTTTGATGTTTTTGAAATGCCGCTGTATATAACTGAAATTCAGTCATTTTCGAAACAGATATTTTGTTCATTATGGTGTGATTTGTTTTCTCGTAATTTCGTCAATTTTATTTTCTTTTGCTGCCGTTATTTTCCCACCGTTTGCCTCAAAAAGTCGGAAAGCGAATATTGGCAACGTAGAACCGGTATTTACTGTTCAGCATTATTTCATACTTTTTTTAAATCTTAATTTCTGTCTTTTTTTTGTGGCCAAATTTGGAAGTTTAGAAATTAGCACCAATTTGCAAGTACACATGTATTTACTTCTTTCGTTGCGGATGATTAATTTTTATGCCGTTATTTTCGTCATTTTGATTTGTTATTTCGATAACCCATTTGTTACTTTGTGGCAAGAAAAATAATACTGATTTCGGGTATTTTTACTCTCACTAACGCTGTGATGTTTTCCTCGCATTATTTTCATCATTTTCCTAGCGTGTAGGCCTACACGTAGAAAGCGGAGTAATTTCTTTTTTCGGAAAAAAAAATCGCTTACGATGTAATTTCCGTTACAATTTATTTTGGGCCGATTTGAAGTTTGTTTTCAGTTTCGTCATACGCGTAGTCAAGTAAATATCCGGGTGGGTATTATTTATTCCAATACTGCCTAACATTTTAAAGTTGATTTCGTATTTTCGTCAATTTGAGGTTTGCCTCTTCAAAACCGTAACATTTTTTTGCCCGACGTATTGCAGTTGAGAAAAAATGACACTGATTTCAAGTATTATTCCTTTCAATATCTGCGTCGATTTTGCTTAACGATTTGACATTTTCGTAGCCGCAACGGTTGATTTGATTTTTAAAAAAAATAATTTTGTCTATTGTCAGGGACAACAGACGGAAACCATTAAAAAATCACACCACACATAGAGCAATGCACACAAAGGCAAAAAATCAAACATGCAACATTTACAATGAAACAAAATACAATCTACTTTTGAGTTTTTTTCCCCCAAAAGTCATTCTCTCTGTAAGCATTTTTTTACTCACAGATAAGTTTACCTTTAAATACTTAATAATGAACCGAGCTTAAAAGCTCTTCACATAATAAAAATGTCTTTTATATAAATTTATGCAAAGTATAATTAACCAAAGTTATGACTTTTGATTTTACTACGATCATTAAAATATGGTCAACTGTCAACTGTGCCCTCACTGCTCACAGACTAGCGAAGTATAGACAATGCGGCGCTTTTACAGACGCTGTTAATCCCAGATTTTTTTACCTTTTAGTGTTACTATAAGAGCGTATATGTCACCTTAACAGAGAGCTCATTTAGGAATTAGTGTTACTTGTTAACCAACAGGTTTCTCTGTATGGCTATTTAAGTAGTAACGCCCTTCCGTGTTTTTGTTAAATGGTTTAATTGTTAAATGGTTTAAGTTTTAATGTTCAAGTTCTTCTGAAGGAAGGGGCCTCTTGGAAATCGGCGCTACTAATATGCACCGAAGAGGGTATCCCTTACAAGTGACTCTGCACCAGGCATGGTCACTGTCAATTGCCGATGGCCTAGATTTTATGAATCTTGTTTGGTCTTAAACATTTTATACAATTATAAAGAAATTACATCGTCGTTGGTGGACAACGCACCAGGCATTGCCACTTTCTGTTGTTTTACTAACTTTGTTTAATTATTGTTTTGAGTAGGGCAAAGTACCAGCCAATGTCCGTATAGAGGGCAGCATTCCAGTTGATCGATGAAAAATCACAAATTACTTTCAATCAATTACAAAATCGACTTTAAATTTGCGAGTGAAGTTTTTTAATAGCGAAAATGAAATAAAATACACCAGTACTTTCAAGTTTAGGGGGACAGTGTTATTCATTAGACTGATTTTCGTTTGCATTTTTATCCTATTTTTTTTTTTTAAGAAAACTTCTAAAATTTCCCATCGCACTGCCTGCAGGCTCAATGTGCGCATGCTCGCCGCGGGCTGTGCTTGCTCCCTAATTTTCGTTTGCTTCATTTTCCCTAACATTGTTCATCATGCACTTTGCTAAACAGTTCCCTAGATTGTATCACTTCGAAATATGGTACACGAAATCGCGCGAAATCACGTAGGTACGCGGATATGCGGATACGCGGATACGCGGGTACGTGGGTACGAAGACCAAGAGGAGATGAACATTGTTCTTATTTAGGGCCTACTACTATACATATGACAATCACAACGTACGTACGTGACACATTTAATTTATCACATACGTACGTGATAATATAATATTACGTATTAACGCAATATTAGTATTATTATTGCGTACATACCTGATAAATAACTACATATTACGTACGTACATGTATTGCATACCTAAGTGATAATACGTGTATCCTTAAACGAGTATACGTTGTTTATACGTACTTAATAATTATCACGCGGGCCCTACGTACGTAATAATTATCACGTGGGCCCTACGTGATAATATTACCTACGTACGTGATAATATTCAAGTACGTGCGTGAGTTACGTACGTACATGTACGTGACAATAACACATACGTAATAGCATTATGAACAAACTAAATAACTCCCATGTCCCTTCACGGTCTTCGTACCAAACCGTCTCCGGTCTAGCCAAAACAAAAAACAAACAAAAACACGAGTTTGCCGAACATTACGTATGAATATGCCTTATTATCGAACGGAAAAGCGATAGAACGCGGTGCGGATGTTTCTAACCGCGTATGAGAATATTTCGCCGAATTTAAATGCCTATAACATTATCCTAACACTCCTACAGATCCAGCAGCTGCTTTGCTTTGCGGATGCTGCATAATGCACGCCTGCAGCGTCTGCACTCCTCCCAACTTGACCTACAAACAAAACTAATTAATTGTTTGCATCACTTGCACCAACGTTTTGCCCAGAATGTTGATTAGGTTTTATATGGTTTCAATATATTTTTAGTTTCTGAGACTGAGGTGGAGAACGTCTTTTAACCTTCTCCAGAAAGGGAGTTACATAAGACCTGCAAGTCAATGTGACAATGAAGGAGACACTGTCACAGGTTTATCATTGAAAATGCTGGTGTAAATTAGCGAGTTTAATTATTCACGGACAATTTGAAGAAAAAAAAACTTACACTGGAATGCTACCCTTCAACTGTTCCACGTGCGAACGCAATGTCACTGTACGTGATCAATTCTTGTAATCCTTACTTTTAGGACACCTCTATTTTGTACGAGTTCGCTGTTCAAAACTGACTTTTGCAAATGACTGTCCAGTACCAAAGTGACTTTTGCAGGCTAAAGAAGTCTTTTTTCTTCAGACAAACTCATGTTAGTTATAATTTTGAAAGCACTTTCAAAGAAAATGTGGCTTTCCTACCTTTTTTTGCAGTTCGCCATCTTGCTTTTAAAATTTATATTCTGTTTGTCATCATCGTCTTTAGCCCCTCATAAATCAAAACCCTGCCCTCTTTCTACAAAATCAAACCTGCTGATATTCAAGAGTTGTCATTGCCATAATGTTCAGATGTGTCAATAAAGATCAGAATGTCACTTTTGAGTGTCATTTAGTCAGCTGTTTGGGTGAGTCTTTTAACCTTATATAGGAAAGGGGTCCTAAAAGTAAGGATTACCTAAATTCCTATTGGCATTGCATTGTTATTGAATAAAATAATCAGTTTCGTTCAACCTTAATTCTGCTGTAATTTATCTTCCATGTAAACTTTTTTTTAACATCCAATGAAATTAAAGGAGTTCTCTGTTTCAGGTGACAAAACTCTCTACTTTTACCAGAGCTTATACGCCTTATACACTGGTACATTAATCAGAGACATGTAACGTACCTCTTTCTACTCTTGAAGACATTGCCCCTCTTGGTGTTGATCTTGGAGTAAATGGTAACGATGTCTTTGTTAATATAAATTGGACACAATGTGCACGTTGAATTAGAATAAAGTATTTATAAAGAGCCAAAATGATAATTTTGAACAGCGTAATGCATGCAGTGAGCGTGAGGAGCACAACGACAGTAATGAAGGCCTAGCCCAGCACCGAAACAACAGCTTAAGATAAAGCCCGTGCACGCTACCTAGGTCGCTGTACCATGGTGATCAGCGAGGCATGAATGTAACAATAGGGCTGGAGTCTGAGTGGAAATCTTCTAAACACGTTATTTGCATAATGTGCATTCAGCACAAGCCTGGGTTAGAAATGAGAATCGGATAGAATGCTAATGACGTAATCCCGATGGGCGATTACATTTTGGTCACGAGACTTACTTAGAGGGGTGGCACAGTTTCAAACTGATCAACTTGAGTTGAAAACAATTGCCTGTTTAAATACATTTGTGAAGGACGAAAACAAAATGTACTGCACCCACTTTTGTGGGTTGAATTTTTGGACTGACCGGTAACAATCGCATCACCGGGGGCACTTGCTCAATAAAAGGCATCTTCTGTTGGTGTAGCAGCGTATCCAGCTTTTTTTGGGGGGCACATCCGTGCTGACCTTGATATCGACATGTTTTTTTCACCGGACACCTGGCCTCCGTAAAATCAAATGGGCTGGGCTGGTACCAAGTTTACAAAAATTGGAGCATTCTTCGAAACCAGCCATTTTATTCTGGTTCTGTATCTGGTGGAATATACTGCATGCATAATCTCATCAGAAGGATATCTTGAAGAAAAAAAATAATGACATTGCCCGGATGATCGTAGCATGAAACCCAATGGAGCCAAATTATTCAAACGCCACTGTTGAAGGATTTCCATAAAAAAATAGTTATTTGTTTGGTGTTCTTAAAATGTTATAGGAGGAGCTGAGGCTCAACTTTGAGAATCAAAACCGAAACTCAGATAACGAAGCTTATTTGAACGTGATTTACCCTCTTCTCTTGCGGAAAGGGATTGTTTTATTTTCATGTGTGACCTTTTTATTATTGGTTATTATTACCATTTATTAAAATGATTATTATTATTGTACCAGAAGACATGAGTCAAATGACATTTGAATAATTTGGCGCCATTGAGATTCACGACACGACCGAGCATGCAATGTGTTCCAGGGGGCAAGTCGGTCAGGGGGCGAGTAGGTCGGGGGGGGGGGGCGAGGCGGCTAGGGGGGGAGTCGGCCGGGGGCGGCGAGTCGGTAAGGGGCGAGTCAGTCAGGGTCGAGTCGGCCAGGGTCGAGTCGGCCAGGGGGCGAGTTGACCTGCAATCATCTCCATAGACTCTGCCCAATATCGAACGGGATTTCGTTGCCTAAAGTATAGTACAGAAATGGTAAGTTGCTACATAACTTCAATAAAACAACAAAAATTGAAACTGAACATTTAATTTATTTTTAGATACACTAGTACACGGAGATCTTCCCTCCCCCCTTCTCAGTTCCAACACGGCCCCGCCCCGCCTCAAACGCGTTACACAATACAACGGCCGTTCTCTGATTTTGGACGTTTAATCTATGAAACAGTCGTCGTTTTAACAAAAAGTACAAAGACACTGTTGACAGCTGTCCAGTGTCAAAACATTGCGCACGAAATTTGTGTCAAAGTTTCGACGAATTAAGCATCCTTCCACGATGTATTTGGCTTTTCTTTTTACCATCTTCGTCCAAGTTGTCGCTGGAGAAAGCGGGGCAGTCGTTCTGATGCAAAAGGGTCGTGAATCTGCGGTAGAAATACGGGGTCGGTTTGCCCATATCGGTGGCGCTGTGTCTGTAGTGGGAGACATTCGAATGGTATGTCGTGTATCATTGTGTATGAAAACAAGCGGATTAACAACTTACCTTGACCAGTTGACACTACCTCCATGGTTGGAAAGAATATTGGGAAAGATTCCCATATCTGGCCATCACTTTTCAACCTAAAAATCCTCAAATCTTATGGATATGAGACTGAAATTGTTAGATAGTGGATATTTTGCCGGAGGTAACGCCGGCAAACTAACGTTTACTAAAGGTTTGCCGGCGGTAATCCATATCAACAGAGGGCGCTGTACTGTTTAAGATAGGGCTGAATTATATCATGTATTAAATTCCCATCAAAGTTGTGTAGCACAATTCGGTGCAGTAGTTAAGCAGTAGCTCTGGTGAGTGGGATGTCCCGAGTTCGAATCCTGATCCCCGTCACAATTTTAAGGGTTTTTTTTCCCATCCCCAACTAATTAAGAATATTCTTCTTTTATTATTTTAATAAGTCTCAAACATTTTATTGCAGAGTATTACTTTTTCTTTTTCAGATTTGTGGCTCTGGAGGATTTTTTTTTAAAGGGAAATAAAGTCCGAAATTATAAAATGGTCTGATTCCCATCTTGTACATACAGAAATACAACGATAATATTGGCATGGAGCCAGACTAAAATTTGTCACCGGAAAATGTATAAGTACAAAAAAACAGTAACTGCGCATGTTCAGTGCATATCTGGCAAACTAACGTTTACTGAAGGTTTGCCGTCTCCGGCAAAATATCCACTGCCAAATTGTTAATTCTCTGTATTGAAATTGTAAATTCTCTTTTTTTTTATCTGTCATGTGTCTGTGAGTGTGATTCTGTATACCTTGTGATATTTATTTTTAATTATTAGACATCAGCCAGTGGAGAAGTGTAATAAAATAAAAATAAAAAATAAAATTGGCAGTGCATATTTTGCCGGAGACGGCAAACCTTTAGTAAACGTTAGTTTGCCGGATATGCACTGAACATGCGCAGTTACTGGTTTTTTGTACTTAAACATTTTCCAGTGACAAATTTTAGTCTGGCTCCATGCCAAAATTATCGTTGTAACCTCGTATTCACAAGATGGGATTCAGACCATTTTATAATTTCGGACTTTATTTCCCTTTTAAAAGAAAATCCTCCAGAGCCACAAATCTGAAAAAAAAATGTAATACTCTGCAAAAAAATGTTTCAGACATGTTAAAATAATAAAAGAAGAATATTCTTATTTATTTGGGGATGAGAAAAAAACACTTAGAAACGTGCTGCGGTCGGAATCGAACCCGAGTCATCCCGCTTACTAGAGCCTTTGCTTAACCACTACACCAAACGTGCTACACAACTTTTGGTGGGAATTTAATACATCTTATAATTCAGCCCTATCTTAAAGAGTACAGCGCCCTCTGTTGATATGGATTGCTGCCGGCAAACCTTTAGTAAACGTTAGTTTGCCGTCATTACCTCCGGCAAAATATCCACTATCAATAAAATTTCTAAATGTTTTCTCAGACTTGCTAGTTGCTTCAATATTTTCTCTGATTAAAATTTTGACCTCTTGGGACATATTGTTGATACTATTATGATAGGTCTTTCTGCGGATGGCTGATAGGTCCCTGAAAGGAAAAATCAGTGATGGCCAGATATGGGAATCTTTCCGGCAAGATTACCATATGCGAAGTTCACTAATTTTCCTCTGTATTGACTAACAAGCCCCCAGATAGCAATTTCATGTCATCAAAGTCAATTTGAGCAGTGAGAAAATACAAGCATTTTCTTAGAAAACACTTAGAATTTTTCAGTTCACTCTCATAGGGTTTGTACACAGAGTGTTGAGTGAACTTCGTATATGGAAATCTTTCCATCTTTCCGAATGTAGTATCCAAGATACCACTTCAGCGGTACGGTTGTGTACAACTAGTACAAGGTCTACGGAGAGTAAAAAAAAAAGACGACATGAGTGATGGAGCATGTTGGCTCAGTGCCCTTACTGCAGTCACACTGTCTTTGTTTTGTGTCTGGGTTCATATGTGCGCCTTGTCTCAAGACTTCAAGTCTACGTGACTGACAGCAGAAACAATCCAGCACGCGCGTGAACTTTTGTTAAAGGGAATATACATCATTTTCTTTTGCTGTAATTTTCAGAAATGGATGGATTTGGGGGGTTGGTATAACTTGGTAATAACATTGTTACACTGACTTTTTGACGTTTTGGGTTTGTAGATGCTATAAAAACGAAGACAATTTTTTGTTTTCCTGTAGTCTGATTCCCTGATGCCATTTAACATGAAACGGAGCAATATATAGACGTTAGGGAATTGTAAGGTCAGGGCTTGTACCCGTTCATAGGTGTGTAATCGATTGCAAACAAAACCGGACTAACTAAATATGGTCCATTGGGGCCAGTATTTAAAAAAGCCAGTATTTAAAAAAACACTGGTCGGCTGACTTGCATTGGAAATTGATACGAAAATACCACTGTTCTTGAAAATGACAGTATACCAGGTGCCATGATTTTACAGGATGCTTTACACTGTCATTCACTAACAGTCCAGCAAGCTATTTCAAAATAATTTGGTAATTTTATATTCTGATGTTTGCAAATGTTGTATTTTCCCTTTAAGTTGCAGTACAGAAAAGGTTGCTGCAACGCCATCAAGATGGTGGGACTCCCCAATACAGTTTGTATAATCAGCCTCATACATTTTCTGATTTCATTTCAATGTCCAAAAGCTTCCTAGGAACTGCACCAAGTCCACCCAACCTCTCAGTGGAATTACTGTTGTCAAGGAGGAGTGGATTGGACTCATATATCTACCGTCAGTAGAAGAAACTATCAAGGAGCAAACCAGCTCCAAGCCCACTACATGCTCACTGTTGGATCAGGTACTAATTCCAAATACTAGTACATAAACGATCGTTGAAAAGTTGTGATCATCTTCGTCTAAGATAATGGAAATATTTAAAGTATTGTGGAGTGCTGTGGCCTCGTGGTTAACTGCACTGGATTCGTGGTCTGCAGGTAATTCTGTGGGTTGTGGGTTCACGTCCAGCCTGGGGTCATGGTGCGTGTGCCCTTGGGCAAGGCACTTTGTCACTCATTGCTTCTCTCCACTCAGGAGTAAATGGGCACCTGTGAGGGCAGAGATGGTTATTGTTGTTTGAATTAGCTTCCTTGCGCCTAACAGGCAGCATCGAGCTGTATACTCCCCAGGGAGCTGAGATGGTATTTGGAATATTTCATTGGCCCAATGATCAAGGGTAATAATTATACTGTAAGCGCTGTGATTTAGTTTACTAATAAGAGTGTTCTTAAATGCCGATTATTATTATTATTATTAAAGCATTGTACTGCTGTGCAACAAATTTGATGCATAAATCCAATGCATTCCAGAAAAAATAGTAGCAAAATGGGCAAGGGGGGCACATTTCTTTATGCCTACTGTTATGCAACACTTATACTTGACACTAATGCTAAGTTTTGTTCCAGTCAAATAAAAGATGGGTATGGGTTTGTGCTCATCAGTTGAATAATTATACAAACTCTGAAATGAGTCCTTTCTTGAGTCTCATGAGAATGGCATTTAAGCTATCTACAGTTACAAGATTTGAGGCTTTGCATGGTGGAGTATCAGTTTCCTTTTCAGTTTGCGGTAACAACATGTGGTTATAACTACTGTCGCCCGGTAGATGTTTAGTTCTGACAAGAACTTGTCCTGCTTATTATCAAGTTTTGCTAACCTGCTCTAGTCGTCGTCAGGAATCTCCTGACGATGACTGGAGCAGGCTAGTCGAAACGTTGAGACCAAAGACAAGTTCTTTTAGAATTAAGCAGGACTGTTCTTATCGGAACTAAAAACTACTTAGCGAAAGTGGAAAATAAGCAGGACAAGTTCTTAGCAGAACTAAATAGCTACTGAGTGACAGTAGTTATTACTTCATGGTGATACCGCAAACTGAAACGACATTATCCTGGGCTGATATGAGGAACTTTTATACCCATTGCATATATTACAGGTCAAGAATGCAATGCTGTTTGGTGCCTCTGCCCTGATAGTCCTGGCCATGAATCCAGCTCTGCTGAAAGAGGCAAGTAGCACTGTATTAATACAGAGTGCTGTATTATTTACAATAGATTTCAGACTGTATATTCTTTGAGTTTACATCTTTTCTGCCTGGGATATCCTGAGTGTGACTTAGCTCACGGTATTCTGGCACAGAGCTGTAACACTTAAAGTTTTAATACCTTTGCATTTTTTTCACTGGAGGAAAAGAAACAGTATAGTTTAATCACAAACATGTTGGCTAGTAAAATTGTAAACAGCTGAGAAAATAGATTTTCTTTGGCATACCCAGCTTTGATCTCATTAAAGTGTTGCCCCAACACATTCATCCTGGGTTGTCCTACATCATGTAGACATAGTACCTGGGTATATATATATATTTTTAAACAAATGAAACAAAACGAAGGAATCTAAAAGATTGAAAAGTAGAACAAGGAAATTGACTGGAGCGGTGCTTGAACCTGCGACCTCCGGATAACCGTTCCGGTGCTCTTACCAACTGAGCTATCCAGCCCTGTGTTGGCAGCTCCCCAATTAGTCAGAAGCCATAAACCAGAATGCCATACAGCAATTTTTATAATTCACCTAGTCAGTTTCCCTGTGTGGCTCATTTGAAAATTTGTAATTAAAAGCTGTATCCTCTCTGATTGATCCCCGTTTGCTGTTTTCCAGGTCTGTATCGTGACTTCTGATGTGATCCCTGGCTACATGGCATACTGGTTTATGGCTTCTGACTAGCGCCCCTTGAACAAAGATATTGACTAATTGACCTATCGCTGTAGATTTGCGTCAACGCAGCTTGTAAAATATTGTCCAATTACATGATCTATACAAATGGACGCGGAAAGCGCACAGTCTGAGACGAACAAAACTTAACGTACAAAATTCAATTTTGGTTGTCTCAGGGGTGTGGCTATCTCGCAAACGGGGATAGGTCAACTGGGGAGCTGCCAACATAGGGCTATAGATAGCTCAGTTGGTAAGAGCACTGGAACGGTAATCCGGAGGTCTCAGGCCCAGCTGAAGTCAATTTCTTTGTTAAACTTTTCAGTTATTATAATTCACCTAGTCAGTTTCCCTGTGTGGTTTATTTGAAACTAAAAGATGACCAAAATTACCAATTGATTTGTTTGCCACACCAGTTGGATGTCCAGCAGCTCTTCAAACAACCAGTTGTTATCATTCAAGAAGCCGTGGGCATATCCAAGATGCAGAAAGCAGTGCAAGGGTGAGTGAAGCTTTATCACTGTGACAGAGGAACATCAATCAAGTAATAAAAAAAAAATGATTTGAGGAAGAAAATACCACTGTCCTATGCAGTGTTGCACCTTGATGTGCACTTTGCAATGCCAGTTTGGTTGCTGAATGATGCCCCAAATGACACAACTCTCTGAGAATTATTTGTTAAAGGGGCACTAGGTCTGAAATCCCCAAAAATTTCATGTTTTGGATTGTTTACTTAGCCTTTTTCAAACATCTGGGTGAAAGGAAACCAACCTAATGTCTTATTGTTCCAGAGAAAAGACAAAAACAACCCGCTTGTTTACATCAGACATGACGGAGTACGAATACGTCGTGTCGTTTCCATACAGTGTATGATATACACGTTGTGTGTCTCGGGAACAGCGGTGACCAATCACCAATGCAAAAAAAAATGGTTTCTTCAACGTCCGCAAAAGGCGATCACTATACGAATGAAATCACAACTATCATCAAAAACAGCTGGAATTTATGGGTCGCAAAAGTGGACCCTGAAATTCGTTTTCGCACGCATAATACAGGAATAACACAAAAACACCCAGTTTTGAAAGGATAGTTGTGTGGATGTTTATATCCTACTTTTAAATGTTATTTCCGATTAACATCATCTCGTTCAAAGCACGTTTTGTAGCCCAATTGGGCTGTTCCAGGACCTAGTGTCCCTTTAATGTGTAGACATCAATTTTGTTTGATACAAAATTATTTCCATGTAATGTGCCTTCATGTCTGTGGCTATTTCTCCATGACAAAGTGAAGTGACGAGTGTGCGCACAGCCTAAACACATGTTTTTAATGGCACCAATTTTTAAAATCACCCTCAGACAAGTAGCTGTAGAATGTTTCTGCACACCTAGAGACACAGCAGAGGGGAAAGACTTAAGTTAACTTTAGTCATTCTCAGTGCCCTTGGTAGGACATAAGGTTTCTATCAACTTCTTCCATTTACCTCTATTTTGAGCTTTGGCTTGTCTCATCAAGACGGTCCAATCTCTTTCAATTTAGTCAACACTTCTTCGCCAGGTGAAGTGTGGCCTAGCGGTTAGGGTTCATGACTCATGATCAGAGGGTCAGGGGTTCAAATCCAGCTGCTGGTCATATGTTATGTCCTTGGGCAAGCCACTTCACCTTCACTTGCCTCCCTCCACCCAGGAGTATAAATGGGTACCGGCATTAGCTGGGGAGTAACCTGCGATGGGCTGGCATCCCATCCAGGGGGAATAGAAATATTTTGTCGTTTTCACTGAAACCAGGGATAAACGCCGGCCTGATGGGCCATATTGGCTCGGGACAGACTTTACTTTACTTTTTCTTTGCTAGGTGGTCTTAGCCCTACCTGTCTCCCTTCTTCTGATTGGGGTCTAGCAGAAAGTTGTCTTAGGTCATCCAAGCCATCTTAATCTGCACATCTTGATCTCAAGGGGCATGTTCTTGCCATTGGTCTTTTTGTAGAGGTTCTCATTGGAGATCATATTAGACCAGAAAGCATTGCAAATCTCGTGTAGGCAAAAGTTGTGAAATACATTTCTTGGCCACTCTATCTCCTGCACTCAGAACCATATAAACAGAACCAACTTAAACATTGCAGAGCCTGATTTGGTCTTGATGAGGATATATTATTCAGACTTTGTGATTGGTCGAATGAAGCCCACTCATGAACTTTCATATATAACTGTCAGAAAAAGTGGAAAATTATTTTTAACCAACTTCTCCAAATCTACATTTAAGTGATCTCCAATGGACGTATTGTTTTCTTCTACAGAAAATCAGCAGTTAGTGTCAAGATAAGCGAGGTCACCAAACCACAGTCATTCTACTGGGTAAGTTTAATGAGGTTTTCAGAACTTAGCCACTAGTGTGTATGAATTTTGTGTTATCTTTTAATTTTTTTTAAATTTTTTTAAAATTTTAACTAGGTAGCCCATTCAGTGGAATCCACTGGTCTCCCATGGGGCCTAGTAAAGAGAAGACAATGTGAAGAAATAACACTTTAAGATGTGGGAGGAAATTTTCAGAAGATTATTTTGGCAGGAACCCACGGAATCAGGTAGGAACTGAAAACCCAATCCACATATTGGCCCAGGCAGGAATCGAACCCGGGTCACAGCGGTGGAAGGCGAGGAAAGTACCGCTACGCCAACCTGACTCCCCAAAATCTTATCTTATCCTTGTCAAGAAGGCCGGCTGTACATGAAGTGTGCAGTCAATAAAAGCAGAACCCAAACCCACAAAATTCTACTTCATATTTAAACAAATATGTAGCACCAAACATATAAGCTACTTTTAGATGAAAAAAATATTGAAATTGCACAATCCGTTCAAAGAATATCGCCATTTAAAAACTTTCGTCCAAAAATGCAGTTTCAAGAATCGTCACAAATGTCTTCGAACATCACCAGTGATAAAACCTCAGTTAAAAAGTTAAAAATATGCAATAAAGTCCTTTTGATGGCCCACCTTTTGAAAAAGATGGATTTTATAAATCATGTTCTTTGCCTAACCAGGGTTGTTAATGAAGATACTGTGTACTACTGTCGTTGACAGTTGTTGAAACAAGTGTTCTGTGTCATTTTCTTTGTTGTTCCAAACAGTCGGAATACACAACTAAACTGCTTTTTTTGTGTGGACGAAACAGGTTTTAGGGTCATTGCATTTAAATGGTGATGTTCTTTGAACGGCTTGAGCAATTTCAGTAATATTTTCATCTAACAGTAGCTTATGAAATTACCTTTCCAGTCATTATTATTTTTGGTACTACGTATATTTTCTTAAATATGAAATATATTTTGGGGTTAGGGTTCCGGTTTTTTTTACTCGCCTTGTAGTTGGACAGTATTGTGGAAACTTTGGTCGTTTGTACTTTTTCTATTCTTTCTTTATTCCATTTTTGCTGCATAGAGTACAGCCAGGCTGACTCTCTGGTCAACGTGCGGTCGGTCAAACGGAGGGACGTACAAGGAATGGGAAGGCGTTGTGTGCCTCGGATCGGGGCACGGACATTCAAAAGTAAGTCTGGCAACCCATTATGCCTTTTGTTTTTCAAAATCGTTGAGTAATGAGCCAGCTAGTCAAGTTCTCCTCTGGAATCCTGAAGCCCCTCGACGAAAGGTCGTCCCAACATGACCCTGAAAACATCCATCGAGCTAGAAACTGGTCTGAGTGGTCCATCTCTTTCCAACACTATGCTCGACAGGGACAGTTGGGCCCAACTCATCAAGTCATCATGAAAATGAATGAATGAAGAAGAAGAATGATTGCTGAATATGAAAAGAAAAAAATGGATAGTCAGTCTCCTGACGATGACTAGAGCAGGCTAGTCGAAACGTTGAGACCAAAGACAAGTTCGTTTAGAACTTAAAGCAGGACTGTTCTTAACAGAACAAAAAACTACTTAGCAAAGTTGATAATAAGCAGGACAAGTTCTTTTCAGAACTAATATCTTCTAAGCAGTAGTTATTACCACATGGTGTTACCGCAAACTGAAACGATACCGATACCCCACCATGCAAAGCCTCAAATCTTATAAAAAATGGATAGCTTAGGTGGAATATTTCCAGTCATGATACATGATTTCGTTTTTTTTATTTCAGATTTTTCCAAGCTTTTGGACAACTTTATTATCAGTAATTGGCACGTTGTGTTTAGTTTTCGTTCTACATGGAAAGTGGATCACATGGGGAGAACGAGAATACAGTGAAGATGTGGAGGTAAGGGAATGAAGTATTGTTAACTGTATGCATATTCACTTGATTGGTTTTGTAGTGTGAAAGCTAGCCATGATAAACTTAGCAGACTAATTCTGAGAATCCTATCTTCAGAAAATCATGAAGGAAGTCCAAAAGTTGGCATTCAGTTATGGAAGCTGGCTGATGTGCCCATTTTGCTTGGCTGGGACATTGATGAAGTGATGTCTCAGAAAATTGTACTTTGTTGTTAATACAATCAACCCCCCAAAAAAATTCACCCGCTAATACTTTTTTGTCTAACTCAAAAAAAATTGGGTACCTCTCGCTCAATAATGACTAATCAGTACAGAAATTCCCTAGCAATCCAGCCAAACTCTTTATTTGGCCCAAAACAGTGATAATGTGTACGAAATTATGTAATTTATGACAATGATATTGAAAAAGTTGCACTTTTGTATACGTGCAGGTTGAGTGTGAACATTTCGTCTCTTCCAACAAAAAATTCTTTAAAAACAATTTCAAATTTTGTTGGTTGTTTTTGTACCCTTTCCTTTCCTGAACCTCGAAGAACATGAAAAGTATGCAGTAAAGGAAAGGGTGAAAAGATAACCAACAAAAGTTGAAATTAATTGTAAGAAATTATTTTTGTTGGAAGATGGCGTTAGAGACGAAATATTGCACGTATACAAAAGTGCAACTTTTTTCGGTATTATTTGTCATAAATTGCATAATTTTGTACACATTGCTATTTTGTGCCAAATAAAGAGTTTGGCTGGAGTGCTAAAGAATTCTGTACTGATTAGTCATTATTTTAGCAAGAGATGCTCAGTAGTTTTTGAGTTAGACAAAAAACTATTAGGGGGGACTTTCTTTTTTGGTTGAGTGTAGTACAGGGTGAGTAAAAAAATATGAAACCCAAATGTCGGGACTCTTGTTTTAAACATACCCACCATTTTAAGGTTCTGTCCACAGATCACAAAAGGAGGTGTGTGTTCTTTCAGCAAAACGAAAAACAATTCACACACATCCCTGTGTGATTTGTTTTCGTTTTGCTGAAAGAACACTTACCTTTTTGTGATCCGTGGACAGAACTCTAAAATGGTGGTTGTGTTTAAAATTCCGTAACTTGAAAAGTACATGAGAGATTTGAATGATTCTTGTACTGAAAAAAAAGCATATGAATTGGGCTTTCATATCCTAGATTTTGGAAGAGCTGCACGCAGAACTTCACTAAAACAATAGTCCTGACACTTGTTGTTTAAACTCACCCTGTATGTGCAGGTTATATATGTTCATACTTCATTTCTTAAGTCTCTTCCAGTAGTTTTACCTACGGGAAGCACACAAAGCATTAAGCCTGGAAATAAAGTCTATCATTTCAGTTATCGGTGGTTTCTGATCGCAGTGTTATATGTGAATACAAAAAACGCCGGGAACCAACAACCATGTTTTTGTCATGGGCATCGCGTAGTGCAAAGGCCATGTACAGTGACAGGGTTTTGGAATCGTGCATGTTCCATGTCGAATATTAGTAGGTTGGAAATTCGGATAGGCAGAATAAATATTGCCAATATAGAAAAAGTCAAAGTGATTGAACGAACCGACAGCTTAAAAGCCATAGAAGCAAAAATAACAAATAAACGGAAGTGGGCTTGGCTACAAGATAAAGATGACAACAGGGACTTTGTGTCGGACTCAAAGTGGCTTTTTCACACACAAAAAGTTTTTAAAAAATTCAAGCAGACCCTTTTCCGTTTTTTCAAGGACCCTGCGGCATCTCTGGAAATTGAAGGAGTGTATAGTGATGATTGGGCTTCATACTGATATTGCATCATCATTGTTTGTTTTCCTCTCAGAGTTGCTTACAGCGACTTGCCAAATCTTCCCTCTCCAAGATGCCAGCTAGGAAATACAAAAGGAAACGCTATGTGCTAAGCAGGGACAAGGAATGCTGCGCTATCTGCTTAGAAGAGTTTATACCTGGGAAGGTATGCATGAAACCTATGGTGTTTATAGGATTCTGGGGGAGGTAGGAAGAGCATGACAGACGGAAATGGTGTGGCAGAATAGCGTACAGAAAGGATCAATTACATGTAGTTGGTTATGTAGGTCTTTTAGGTAAAACTTTTTTAAGAAACAAAGTTTGTTTGTCAGCACTAAAAGGCCATATGGTTTGCAATGAATTTAAGATGTGGTGCTGTTGAGACCATTGTCTTTCTGGTTGATTCTTTAGGCGCTAAACTGGATCACGATAATTGTTATATAACTGGCATACAGATCCTTGTCATTTGATTAAAGAACTCGCATCACGTGACATTCATTATTGCTGCCATTCACGCTGGGGCTTAAAAAGTCCCATTCGCCCGTGGTGAATGGGATTTACTATTCAACAGTTAGGATCATCCTTGTTCTACGGTGCGGTATTTGTGTGCAAATGCATGCTGGTGTACTGTATGCGTTGCATTCAACGTAGCGCGTATTGTTCCCAAGAGCCAGTAGCTACAGAGTTGGGTTCAAACATTTTGTGAAGGGGTGGTTTGGAAGAGAAAGATACATTTCCAATCAATTTTGTATTGAAAGAGAAGTTTATTTTAACTGTAAATCAAATGACGAGAATGTCAGTTATATAAAGCAAATATTGAGTGGCTTTAAATTGTGAAATGGGAGGAATATTATCGCTCGGTAAAATCTGGACTTTTCCATTTCACTTGGCGAAGAAAAGCCCAGATTTTACCTTGCGATAATATTCCTCCCATTTCACTCTGAGCCATTCAATATTTGTATAATATAACATTTTAAACCAGATCTAACATGATGGATTGCATTGTATTTGGTTGTAGAAATTACATGAGATGTGTGGGGACTGTGGTGATGGGCGGACGATAAATCTTTTACAAATCAGTGATAATGTTTGGTTTTATTTGGTGTGAAATCATTGCAGATGATTCGCATTTTGCCATGTTATCATCAGTTCCACTGCAAGTGTGTTGATTTCTGGCTGATTAACAAACGCACCTGCCCACTCTGCAAGATGAACATCGTTGGTAAGTCATACTTCTCTTATTTTAGACAACTTTATCAATTTATCTTTATTCAAATGTTGTATGCCATTAAATTGAATAAAACTTATTTAAATAGAAAGTAGTACTTTTTTCAGTAGAGTGATTATCAGGGGCGGATCCAGGAATTTTGCAGGGGGAGGTTTTCATCTGCAAAAAAATCTGAAAATGTACACAGGTTTTTTTCTCCGGAAACTTGGCCCCCATAAAATCAAAAACTGGGGAGGGGGAGGGCGGCTGGTACCATATTTCAATAGGGGGTGCTGTTCATATTTGACGACTATTAACACTAGTTTACAGAATGGCGTACCGTACTTTGAACAGCTGGTACCATATTTCAATAGGGGGCGCTGTTAAAATTCGACGACTATTAACACTAGATTACAGAATGGTGTACCGTATTTTGAACAGGCGGACATTATACCAGTATAATTAAAATTTTTTGGGGTGTCGGGGGACTCTGGATCCGCGCCTGATTATTTTACCTTAAATTGTTCCGCCTATTTCACCTGAAATTGGTTCAACTATTTCACTTCAACGGTATTTCAAATTCAAGCTTTTCTCCGAAGTAAAAGAAAAATCATCATTAAAATGTTTTCTCATTATATCACACTTTTGTTTTACTTTTCCTACAGATCGGCTCACAAAGGCCAACACTGGGAATCTTAGACTATGACCAAATATGTCGAAATGGAGAATTTTCTTCGATAAAACCAACACATTGTTTTTACAAAAAAAATCATTCATGTAGAATTTAGTTTGACTTATTACTACTGAAGGCTATATCTTTGGGCCTGTTAGTAAGAAAGAAGTTGCATTGTTTGTTTTTTTCTCATATTGGGTACACATAGTATAATCCATTTTCTTTAAGTCAGTGGCTTTTTAGTTATAGATTAACAAAGACATTGCTGCCTGCGATCTTGTGTTGCTGACGGGCGCAACCCAGCATTGAAATTCATTTCAAAATTAACACACAGTGTTTTGGAAATTGTTGTCCTACTTTATCAGAACACAGACAATATAATGCGTGCAATACAAAGACAGTGGGACATGTTTTAGCTATATATATATACATGCATTTATTTTCTCTGAAATCTTTTTTTTTCAAACAGCATCTATATCAGTATCTTTTTGCGTGATTTCTTCTTAGACTCTATAATTCTGGAACACGATTAGCTAGCTGTACACCTTACATCCAAGTGCCTTAACAAGATGGTCCCATCTCTTATTTTCTTTCAATTCAGTCAACACTTCTTCGCCAGGTGGTCTTAGCCCTACCTGTCTCCCTTCTTCTAATTGGGTTCTAGCAGAAAGTTGTCTTAGGTAGCCTGTCATTAACGTCGACTAGCCATCTTAATCTGCACATCTTGATCTCAAGGGGCATGTTCTTGCCGTTGGTCTTTTTGTAGAGGTTCTCATTGGAGATCATATAAGACCAGAAAGCATTGCAAATCTCGTGTAGGCAAAAGTTGTGAAATACATTTCTTGGCCACTCTCCTTCACTCAGAAGCATATATAAACAGAACCAACTTAACATTGCTGTTGCAGAGCCTGATTTGGTCTTGATGAGGATATATTGTGTTCAGATTTGTGATTGGACGAATGATGCCCATTCATCAACTTTCATACATGACTGTCAGAAAAAGTGGAATGTATTTTTAACCAACTTCCCCAAATCTACATTTAAGTGATCTCCAATGGACGTATTGTTTTCTTCTACAGAAAATCAGCAGTTAGTGTCAAGATAAGCGAGGTCACCAAACCACAGTCATTCTACTGGGTAAGTATAATGAGGTTTTCAGAGCTGAGCCACTAGTGTGTATGAATTTCGTGTTATCTTTTAACTTAAAATTTTTAATTTTTTTTTAATTTTAACTAGGTAGCCCATTCATTGGAATCCACTGGTCTCCCATGGGGCCCAGTAAAGAGAAGACAATGTGAAGAAATTACAGTTTAAGATGTGGGAGGAAAATCCCAGAAGATTATTTTGGCGGGAACCCACAAAATCAAGTAGGGACTGAAAACCCAATCCACATATTGGCCTAGGCAGGAATCGAACCCAGGTCACAGTGGTGGAAGGCGAGGAATACCGCTACGCCAACCGGACTCCCCAAAATCTTATCTTATCCTTGTCAAGAAGGCCGGCTGTACATGAAGTGTGAGTCAATAAAAGCGGAACCCAAACCCACAAAATTCTACTTCATATTTAAACAAATATGTAGCACCAAACATATAAGCTACTTTTAGATGAAAAAAATACTGAAATTGCTCAATCCGTTCAAAGAATATCACCATTTAAAAACTTTCGTCCAAAAATGCAATTTCAAGAATCGTCACAATTGTCTTCGAACATCACCAGTGATAAAACCTCAGTTTAAAAGTTAAAAATATGCAACAAAGTCCTTTTGATGGCCCATCTTTTAAAAAATATGGATTCTACAAATCATATTCTTTGCCTAACCAGGGTTGTTAATAAAGATATTGTGTACTACAGTTGTTGACAGTTGTTGAAACAAGTATTCTGTGTGATTTTCTTTGTTGTTCCAAACAGTCAGAATACACAACTAAACTGCTTTTTTGTTGTTGGACGAAACAGGTTTTAGGGTCATTGCATTTAAATGATGATGTTCTTTGAACGGCTTGAGCAATTTCAGTAATATTTTCATCTAAAAGTAGCTTATGAAATTACCTTTCCAGTCATTATTATTTTTGGTGCTACGTATATTTTCTTAAATATGAAATGTATATTTTGGGGTTAGGGTTCCGCTTTTTTGGACTCACCCTGTGGTTGGACAGTATTGTGGAATTTTTGGTCGTTTGTACTTTTTCTATTCTTTCTTTATTTCATGTTTTCCTGCATAGAGTACAGCCAGGCTGACTCTCTGGTCAACGTGCGGTCGGTCAAACGGAGGGACGTACAAGGAATGGGAAGGCGTGGTGTGCCTCGGTTCGGGGCACGGACATTCAAAAGTAAGTCTGGCAACCCATTATGCCTTTTGTTTTTCAAAATCATTGAGTAATGAGCCAGCTAGTCAAGTTCTCCTCTGGAATCCTGAAGCCCCTCGACGAAAAGGTCGTCCCAACATGACCCTGAAAACATCCATCGAGCTAGAAACTGGTCTGAGCGGTCCATCTCTTTCCAACACTATGCTCGACAGGGACAGTTGGGCCCAACTCATCAAGTCATCATGAAAATGAATGAATGAAGAAGAAGAATGATTGCTGAATATGAAAAGAAAAAATGGATAGTCAGTCTCCTGACGACGACTAGAGCAGGCTAGTCGAAACGTTGAGACCAAAGACAAGTTCGTTTAGAACTTACAGCAGGACTGTTCTTAACAGAACAAAAAACTACTTAGCAAAGTTGATAATAAGCAGGACAAGTTCTTTTCAGAACTAATATCTTCTAAGCAGTAGTTATTACCACATGGTGTTACCGCAAACCGAAACGATACAGATACCCCACCATGCAAAGCCTAAAATCTTATAAAAAATGGATAGCTTAGGTGGAGTATTTCCATTCCTGATACATGATTTCGTTGTTTTTATTTCAGATTTTTCCAAGCTTTTGGACAACTTTATTATCAGTAATTGGCACGGTGTGTTTAGTTTTCGTTCTACATGGAAAGTGGATCACATGGGGAGAACGAGAATACAGTGAAGATGTGGAGGTAAGAGAATATATAGCTGATATGCGTATTCACTTGATTGGTTTTGTAGTGTGAAAGCTAGCCATGATAGACTCGGCAGACTAATTCTGAGAATCCTATCTTCAGAAAATCATGAAGAAAGTCCAAAAGTTGGCGTTCAGTTATGGAAGCTAGCTGATGTGCCTGTTTTGCTTGGCTGGGACATTGATGAAGTGATGTCTCAGAAAATTGTACTTTGTTGTTAATACAATCAACCCCCCAAAAAAATTCACCCGCTAATACTTTTTTGTCTAACTCAAAAACTACTGGGCACATCTTGCTCAAATAACAACTGATCAGTACAGAACTTCCTCAGCAATCCAGCCATACTCTTTATCTGGCCCAAAACAGTGATAATGTGTATGAAATTATGCAATTTATGACAAATGATATCAAAAAAAGTTGCACTTTTGTATACGTGCCAGTTGAGTGTGAACATTTCGTCTCTTCCAACAAAAAATTCTTTAAAAACAATTTCAAATTTTGTTGGTTGTTTTTGTACCCTTTCCTTTCCTGAACCTCGAAGAACATGAAAAGTATGCAGTAAAGGAAAGGGTGAAAAGATAACCAACAAAAGTTGAAATTAATTGTAAGAAATTATTTTTGTTGGAAGATGGCGTTAGAGACGAAATATTCACACTCAATTTGCACGTATACAAAAGTGCAACTTTTTTCGGTATTATTTGTCATAAATTGCATAATTTTGTACACATTGCTATTTTGTGCCAAATAAAGAGTTTGGCTGGACTGCTAAAGAATTCTGTACTGATTAGTCATTATTTTAGCAAGAGATACTCAGTAGTTTTTGAGTTAGACAAAAACTATTAGGGGGGACTTTCTTTTTTGGTTGAGTGTAGTACAGGGTGAGTAAAAAAATATGAAACCCAAATGTCGGGACTCTTGTTTTAAACATAACCACCATTTTAAGGTTCTGTCCACAGATCACAAAAGGAGGTGTGTGTTCTTTCAGCAAAACGAAAAACAATTCACACACATCCCTGTGTGATTTGTTTTGATTTCGCTGAAAGAACACTTACCTTGTTGTGATCCGTGGACAGAACTTTAAAATGGTGGTTGTGTTTAAAATTCCGTAACTTCAAAAGTACACGAGTGATTTGAATGGTTCTTGTACTAAAAAAAAAGCTTATGAATTGGGCTTTCATATCCTAGATTTTGGAAGTGCTGCACGCAGAACTTCACTAAAACAATAGTCCTGACATTTGTTGTTTAAACTCACCCTGTATGTGCAGGTTATATATGTTCATACTTCATTTCTTAAGTCTCTTCCAGTAGTTTTACCTACGGGAAGCACACAAAGCATTAAGCCTGGAAATAAAGTCTATCATTTCAGTTATCGGTGGTTTCTGATCGCAGTGTTATATGTGAATACAAAAAACGCCGGGAACCAACAACCATGTTTTTGTCATGGGCATCGCGTAGTGCAAAGGTCATGTACAGTGACAGGGTTTTGGAATCGTGCATGTTCCATGTCGAATATTAGTACGTTGGAAATTCGGATAGGCAGAATAAATATTACGAATATATAGAAAAAGTCAAAGTGATTGAACAAACCGACAGCTTAAAGGCCATAGAAGCAAAAATAACAAATAAACGGAAGTGGGCTTGGCTACAAGAGAAAGATGACAACGGGGACTTTGTGTCGAACTCAGAGTGGCTTTTTCACACACAAAAAGTTCTGGGTTATTTTTCAAGCAGCCGTTCCGTTTTTTTTCAAGCAGACCCTTTTTTGTTTTTTTCAAGCAGACCCTGAGGCATCTCTGGAAATTGAAGGAGTGTATAGTGATGATTGGGCTTCATACTGATATTAATTAAGTGCATCATCATTGTTTGTTTTCCTCTCAAGCAGAGTTGCTTACAGCGACTTGCCAAATCTTCCCTCTCCAAGATGCCAGCTAGGAAATACAAAAGGAAACGCTATGTGCTAAGCAGGGACAAGGAATGCTGCGCTATCTGCTTAGAAGAGTTTATACCTGGGAAGGTATGCATGAAACCTATGGTGTTTATAGGATTCTGGGGGAGGTAGGAAGAGCATGACAGACGGAAATGGTGTGGCAGAATAGCGTACAGAAAGGATCAATTACATGTAGTTGGTTATGTAGGTCTTTTAGGTAAAACTTTTTTAAGAAACAAAGTTTGTTTGTCAGCACTAAAAGGCCATATGGTTTGCAATGAATTTAAGATGTGGTGCTGTTGAGACCATTGTCTTTCTGGTTGATTCTTTAGGCGCTAAACTGGATCACGATAATTGTTATATAACTGGCATACAGATCCTTGTCATTTGATTAAAGAACTCGCATCACGTGACATTCATTATTGCTGCCATTCACGCTGGGGCTTAAAATGTCCCATTCGCCAGTGGTGAATGGGATTTACTATTCAACAGTTAGGATCATCCTTGTTCTACGGTGCGGTATTTGTGTGCAAATGCATGCTGGTGTACTGTATGCGTTGCATTCAACGTAGCGCGTATTGTTCCCAAGAGCCAGTAGCTACAGAGTTGGGTTCAAACATTTTGTGAAGGGGTGGTTTGGAAGAGAAAGATACATTTCCAATCAATTTTGTATTGAAAGAGAAGTTTATTTTAACTGTAAATCAAATGACGAGAATGTCAGTTATATAAAGCAAATATTGAGTGGCTTTAAATTGTGAAATGGGAGGAATATTATCGCTCGGTAAAATCTGGACTTTTCCATTTCACTTGGCGAAGAAAAGCCCAGATTTTACCTTGCGATAATATTCCTCCCATTTCACTCTGAGCCATTCAATATTTGTATAATATAACATTTTAAACCAGATCTAACATGATGGATTGCATTGTATTTGGTTGTAGAAATTACATGAGATGTGTGGGGACTGTGGTGATGGGCGGACGATAAATCTTTTACAAATCAGTGATAATGTTTGGTTTTATTTGGTGTGAAATCATTGCAGATGATTCGCATTTTGCCATGTTATCATCAGTTCCACTGCAAGTGTGTTGATTTCTGGCTGATTAACAAACGCACCTGCCCACTCTGCAAGATGAACATCGTTGGTAAGTCATACTTCTCTTATTTTAGACAACTTTATCAATTTATCTTTATTCAAATGTTGTATGCCATTAAATTGAATAAAACTTATTTAAATAGAAAGTAGTACTTTTTTCAGTAGAGTGATTATCAGGGGCGGATCCAGGAATTTTGCAGGGGGAGGTTTTCATCTGCAAAAAAATCTGAAAATGTACACAGGTTTTTTTCTCCGGAAACTTGGCCCCCATAAAATCAAAAACTGGGGAGGGGGAGGGCGGCTGGTACCATATTTCAATAGGGGGTGCTGTTCATATTTGACGACTATTAACACTAGTTTACAGAATGGCGTACCGTACTTTGAACAGCTGGTACCATATTTCAATAGGGGGCGCTGTTAAAATTCGACGACTATTAACACTAGATTACAGAATGGTGTACCGTATTTTGAACAGGCGGACATTATACCAGTATAATTTAATTTTTTTGGGGTGTCGGGGGTACTCTGGATCCGCGCCTGATTATTTTACCTTAAATTGTTCCGCCTATTTCACCTGAAATTGGTTCAACTATTTCACTTCAACGGTATTTCAAATTCAAGCTTTTCTCCGAAGTAAAAGAAAAATCATCATTAAAATGTTTTCTCATTATATCACACTTTTGTTTTACTTTTCCTACAGATCGGCTCACAAAGGCCAACACTGGGAATCTTAGACTATGACCAAATATGTCGAAATGGAGAATTTTCTTCGATAAAACCAACACATTGTTTTTACAAAAAAAATCATTCATGTAGAATTTAGTTTGACTTATTACTACTGAAGGCTATATCTTTGGGCCTGTTAGTAAGAAAGAAGTTGCATTGTTTGTTTTTTTCTCATATTGGGTACACATAGTATAATCCATTTTCTTTAAGTCAGTGGCTTTTTAGTTATAGATTAACAAAGACATTGCTGCCTGCGATCTTGTGTTGCTGACGGGCGCAACCCAGCATTGAAATTCATTTCAAAATTAACACACAGTGTTTTGGAAATTGTTGTCCTACTTTATCAGAACACAGACAATATAATGCGTGCAATACAAAGACAGTGGGACATGTTTTAGCTATATATATATACATGCATTTATTTTCTCTGAAATCTTTTTTTTTCAAACAGCATCTATATCAGTATCTTTTTGCGTGATTTCTTCTTAGACTCTATAATTCTGGAACACGATTAGCTAGCTGTACACCTTACATCCAAGTATTTTAATCTAATGTACAGGGTTTTTTTGGTAAATTTTATCTTATATACAATGTTCATTGTTAACAATATTATTTATTTATTAAAGTTTACAGACTTTTAATTATAAGGTGAAAGAAATATTAAGAATGTATCTTAATCCATTGGCATCATTCAACTTTAGGTTGAGGATGTGGCTTTTATTTACATGTTTAAACGGAAACAGTTTGAAATCCTTTTACAAATTTCCCCAAATGTTTAAACAAAGGACCTAACAACCATGCGATCTTTCGCTGCCTACCAGTTTTATTTTACCCCCAAAACCAAGGATGCTTGCAAACATATTTAATTTACAAAGCATTATGATAAGAAGCATTGTTAGTACTTGATCACATTCTGGGAAATTTAATCACTACTTTTTCAATGATCGGTTATAATCTATGGAGTCGCCAAGATACATTGCATGTGTTGCAACCAGTGTCGTGTGACATTTGGGCTCCTTGGTTACATTCCTTCGCCCTAACCGCCCTGAATCCTTCAAAATCTTTTTTTTTGCCAAAGTGGAGGAATTTGGAGGATTGAGGTTACATGGCAAGGTCTTGGGCCAGACCTTGTGTTGTTTTTGCTCAGCCATGCATAAATATAGGCCTGCATTATGCTTGAAATCCTCCGTACTGCTCCAGGATGTCAATGGCCAAGCCTCAACATATTGACAGTCACTGCCGCAGGATTTTGTAGGATTCAGGCAGTGGTTACCCCTCCATGGACCATATTCAAGAAATAATGGAGGAATTTTCAGGATTGAGGCTATATGCTATTTTTTCAAGAGGCCAATTGGAGGATTTTGCAGGACTGAGGCTACATCCTAGCAAAAAGGTCTAGGGAGTTGGGGTTAGTGTGTAAAATTAGAACAGGGACGACAGAGGGCTAAGTTAGAAACCATCAAAGTAAAAGATACCAGATTTGAAATTTCATATAACTCATTCGCAAGATTAACACTCTATACATCTTCATCTGATGCACACACACACAAATCGAGGCAGGCAAATTTGGGCAGGGAACAATCTTTGACATTTGAATGGCCAACTTCACTAAATAATCATCAAATTAAACATGGATTCACAACCTTACTTCATGTCAGTCACGTGTAGCCCGAATGAATGCTAAATAACAACATCTAACTTTCTGTTAATAAGTTTTACATTTTCCACATGTAGATGAAATCAATGTAAAGTTATGGCTCACTAGAATGGGAATGTTGTTTGTGTATGAGTACTAAAGCCTATTTTGTGGTAGCAAATCAATAAAAGAGATGACACCAAATTGATTTTTAATGTGTGCTGTGATTATTCTTTTTAAGGATATATTCAATATTTTGAAATAAAACATAAGGTATGCAACTTGAAAGTGACAAAAAGGAGGGAACTGCAAACTTCAAAATCTTTTAGAGTGTTTTGGCTTCATTTTAAAGGCATAAAGAAGTTCCGCCCCAAAAAAGAAAATTAGCTGATCTGTAGAAAATGTGCATGCCGAGTGCATAAATTTATACATTGCATGTTTAAGTAAACAGCAAAGTTGATTTGTTACATATAAAACGAAGGCACATATTGAATCTATACTTTGACTTTCAACTTGTTACTTGTAGGCACATTTACGTCTTTAAACTAGATGTAATTGAGTACAAAGATCAGAATAAGGCACTAATAATCCAAAAAGAAAAACAGGTAAGATTTGAGGTGTAATGTTACTTTGTACACTCATAAATGACACTTTATGCAAAGATATATACAAATGTTTCAGATTTAAAATGTCTTACACTGTATCTCGGACCAAAGACTAACAGATCCCATACCTAGCAAAAAAGGGAATACATGCACATGTGCTGCGTATACTTCTCCACAAGAATAAATATTATATACAAATTGAAGGAAATAAACATACACCCTTTAGCCCCGAAAAATAGTCCATCTCTGGTCAGCACGCGCATCGATTTTGATCATGCACATCAACTTCTTTTTTTCTGCGAATTTTCCGCTGTAGCTACAGGAGCGCCTTCTTCAATAGCCCCGCCGCCTCAAATTTTCATGGGCAGCTCGACTCCAAGTGATGGAGGGCACCAAGGTATATATATGAGGACACAAAAAAGCAAAATAGTACCCACTAATGATGTGCATTGGGTCGGGTTGACCAGGCCATTTGTTTGACTAGGCCAAACCGACCCGAAACATTAGAGATATAAACCAAATCCGAACCGAAACTGATCTTAACTCCCTCAAACCGACCTGACCCAACCCGACAAAAAAGAATATCTTGCTTGGACAAAGTGATCACGTTTTTGTGCATGCCCTTACCTACGTGGCATGAATTCTTTTGCAAAAACATCGTCTCTATCTCTCATACTCAGTGGGTTGATCGAGAGTAACTCCGCTTATTGAACAAACGCATGGTATCACCACACGGTATCATGAAAACTGTTACAATCTATCTATTTCACTGTCAGTCCCGATCCGACTGGAGAAATTAATACCTTGGGAACTTGATAGTGTGCTCGGTGGCCACGCCACACAATGGGCTGCGGTCACAGTGACTGTCAATAATATTGCATCACCTGAATATCTCGACTGTTTCGGTTTATTTCGAGTTTTTTTTTCAAAAGATGGCTAAACCGACCCGACCCGACCCGAAAATGTAAAAACTGATACCGACCCGACCATGCCGACTGAAAAGATGGACAAACCGAACCCGACCCGAAGTCAGTTTCGGGTCGGGTCGGAAGTCGGTATCGAGTCGGGTTTGCACATTAAGTAACCACCTTGTTGTGTAATCTAAGCTGGTAAAAAAAAAAAAAATACACCAAAAACCGTATCAATCCCGGAACTTTGGTCTGGCCAGAGACCAACTATTTTGGGGGGCTTTAGTCACGTTCTGTCCATTAAGGCAACATTAAGCTACCATAAGTTCGACCTTGCAGTGACACACAATGGTCGGTGACTGACTTTTCAGGATTGCGCTGTGCCTGAGCTACAACTGTCGGGAACAAACTAGTCGCTGATTTTTTTTACAACCCGAGAGCAACTGCCACAATATTAAGACGATTGGCATCAATCGGCACTCAAAAAAATAAACAGTCGCAACAGTAGAAAACTTTCCATTTCTTTGACCTGTTTCCGACAGTCAGGAATCAATTGCAGTCGTGTAGCCAATCAGCGCGCGGCTAAAACAACTGAATAAAGAGGTGTGGCCGTTGAATGTCTTTTGTGTGTAATCAACACGCTATTGTTAAGGAAATCACATGACTGTCTATGCTGTGGAATCACCGTGTCGTGATTGATATGACCATGGTTGCGATTATGTTGTTTCGAAATGCCGCACGTTCCACGAGAACAACACGATTTCTCAGTTTTTTGACTTGAGCATTACTTTGCTGCTTGATGCCGACGGTTCCGTCGTGGTGCAAGTAAATCATAAGTCAACCTGAGGGCGGCTTTAGTTTCATGTACAGGTAAAATGTACTTGCATCAAAGCATTTCCTTAATTGCCTGAAAATTATCGAATGAAGTTTGATTGTTCATGAAGAGTTTGTTTTTCCCCATCTATGACAACTTTTGATTTTTCTCCAAAGGGGCCATCCATAAAGTACATACAGTGTAGGCACAAAATTCCAGCTTCCCCCCCCCCCTGTATGTAAAGCATACGCAGTGGTTCCCCCTCTACGCATATAGGCATAACATATCATGTACAGGTACTATTCATACCAGTATACTGTGTCCTGTACAATGTGCATGTACATTACAAAGCATTACCAATGCAGTAGTACCGGTATGTTTGCCAGCTAACTTAGTTTTATTGGAAATTGTGTAGATCATTGAACTTACATAATTAGTTTGCGACATTTAAAACCAACAAGAGTGTTGCGGATAGAGGGCAGGTTTTTGATTTCTTGTTGGAGAAATATTGGGGTAAAATGATGATGAAGACGACAAAATACGAAACTAAAGATGGGGATCATTGCCACGCACCATGAATGCGCAACACCACGTTGAATACATGAACTGTAAAATGCGTACAAAAAATCACATTTTCTACTGTTCAAATTTCAAAAATATTGCTGTTCAATTTAAGAGAAGTCAGCGTTGAGTTACAGAAGTTGATTTAGAATTTAAAAAAAAAAACCTTGACTCCAACTAAAGAAGGGCCCTTATCACAATTGTCTTGTTATCATTTTGTGTTCTCTGAAATGTAATGACCTCGGAGGCGTTGGCTGCCAGTGGCACTGGGAAGAAATCTATGGTGGGGTGTGATAAAGATTTTTGATGCATAAAACCTGGTCCTGGTAAAAAGGACATTGAGTTTATGACAAGTTATTAAAAGCAAATTATCATTCTGCGTACGGGGGAGGGGAGGCGTGTATGGCGTCTAAAGGTATGGCCATGTTTGGCCCTAAAGACAATTTACAACAAAGCATATATACGTGTACCATATTTGCCCCAACCTACAGAGTGACATGTCTTCATGGCGTGAAGCCTGTTGGGCTGTTGAAAGAACTAGCAGGACTGTTGACGGCTGTCACTGGGCTGCGTGCGTTGCGAAACTTGTCCACCATCTGTTGATTAAAGGCGCTGATGGTAGAGATACCACAGACGTCGGTTATGGAAGCTCTGACGATGCTTGCTGAGAGGACTCGCTTCCGGGCCGTCAGTGGGGTCTTCAGAGATTTGCTTCTTGGGGATCTGACAGAATTGGAAAAGAGATTAGGCCTAAACTTAAAAGAAACAAACATTTTTTAAAACCATATTATTAAGATGTGGATTTATTTTTGATGTTGCACTTGCACACCAGTGACCCCTGTGCACTCCCATGAATTCTGGTACCTTTTAATGTTTCATTGGTTGAACGTTCAAAATCCTCTTTCACTAAGGGAATAAATATGTGCTTGTCCAATCTTAAACAAGTCCGTTAAACCACTTCACTACGGGATTAATTTTGCCGAAAATTTGTATTTTCGCAAAAGGCAAAATTTTCCAGCCAACTTCTGATATACAGCCAAACGCCACAAGTACTGATTCGCAAGAGTCATTTCAACAGTATTTGTACGATATTTCTTGCCGAAACCTCATATGTTTCAATACTCCAGGGTGTGCACTGAAGCGTAAATTGTACAACAACAGGCCATGCACAGCGGCCAATTCAAGATCAACACACAGTCCGCTTCAACCGACCTCACAGACTTTGTGTGTGTGTACAAAAGGCACGAGGGATTAGCGTGTTTAGACCTCACCCGGAGGCAAGTAGAGGCAATCTTGACGTCTTAACCCGTCAGCCGTGCCTGTGTACAAAAACAGCCAGTGCGTGGTATCATGTCCTCTGACACAAACTAGTTAAGACTGGCTGAGGGAATAGATGCTGATAACAGCCCGAACTGAAGGCGATGGACATTATTGATGACCAGCCCCAGCTGATCTTAAATGGACTTGTTTAGCGCCGGCCAAGCACATATTTATTCTCATTCATAAATATGTTTTCGGTCAAAGAGAGAGAAAAAAATTAAATTTCCAACGATTTAGTTCAACAATTTTACTTCATGTTTTTTTAAACAATCCTCTAGCTATGTTATGATATGTGCCTTTCGTGAGTAGTCATAAACATCTCCTTATATGGCGATTGGCGCGCGTGGCGCATACTGATAGCGATGTGGCGCAGAATGCAGCTACATGTATTTATAACGGTGTAGTGTGAATTTAGGACTATGAAATACTGACTCACTGGTAGTATTGCGCATGCCTACGTAAGGATTGTGAACGTTCAACCAATGAAAGGGTTGAAGGGATCGGATTTCAAAGGAGTCCAAATTTCACGTGACACTGGAAAAGTGTTTAAGACCAGCCAGCCAGTATTGTATCAACCAGCCACATGACGGGCTCTCGACCAATGGGAATGGGTAAACTGTTTAGGTATTTTTGAATGGGAGTTCCATACATTTATTGTATTGAGTGTACACAAAATCCATTT
Source organism: Patiria pectinifera (assembly GCA_029964075.1). Lineage (NCBI taxonomy): Eukaryota > Metazoa > Echinodermata > Asteroidea > Valvatida > Asterinidae > Patiria > Patiria pectinifera. The sequence continues at coordinate 10,073,946 of CM057147.1, read as the reverse complement.
TAAATGTGATCTCCACCAATGCGTAGCTATCTTTGCATGATTTTAACACACATAAGCATAACACATGGATGGCAAGCACATCTTTGAAAGTGTACCAGTTGCTTCGTTTACAAATTTCAACAAGTTTTCTTTACCTCTTTGATGTCTTTGTGGACACAGACTTCAATCTGGTCTTGTCGAATGAGCGAAGTTCATCGTGGACACTGGCAATTGAGCTCAGTGAAGTTGATGACCTGCAAAAAGTACAAGAAAAATGTTTTTAAATGGCATTCTCAATGCTGAAGTACAATGCTTTCATAATTTAAGGGCACAAGGTGGGTTGTGTTCATAGAAGCATGTTTTTGGTGTGGGTGTTTTTTTTGCTAATTTGAAATTTCAACTGCAACACTTTGAAATTTCAACTGCAATACCTCAGGCTAATTCATAATTATTCAATGATTTTTTTGTTTACAACTTTACACGCATTGCCTTGGTATTATAATCTCGTTTATGTAATGTTTATAGCATAAAACTGGCTAAGAAAAGGACTCTTCTTATTTTGCGATGACTACTCAACACGCCGTAACTTGCGACTAATTTTAAGCCGTTGTCAAGGAACTTACGACGCGCTCAACTCATCGCAAGTTTCGTGAAATGGATTATACTACGACAGGTCGCAAGTTGCGACGTGTTACACGTCGTAACTCGAGTTGTGACGCATCGCAGGGCTTCGTGAAATCGGGTGCTGAAGAAGTTAAAACAGTCACTAGATTGATATTGTTACCCGTAGTGTTTTAGCTCGGAGTGAATTCCTGGTGTCAGTGGAGTGTTGGGTGTCGCTCCTGGCTTAATAGGTGTGGATCTGTAAGTTGGACTTTCCAAACTGACCTACAATCAAAAACCACAATACAAGAATCTTTCAGACAAAACATCCATGGCTGAGATTTCCTTTGTTGGAGTGAATCATGACAATTAAACCAACATTCTTAAAGACAATCCTAAACCCAGTGAACATGGTGAATCAAACAAAAGTCAGGATGGTGCAGTTGTACTGTCGTTGCCTTCAGCCTGTGTAATCCAGGTCCAAATCCCACCCAGGCTACTTTCTAATAGCGTTGGGTCGTCAGTCCCTGTCTGATTGCTCCTAACTCCAACACTGAACATTTCTGCATCATATCCCTCTTAAAGCCCTACACGCATACAACGCAGAGGTAATTTATTTGTACATTGCAGCATATATGCCATTTTACTGAGTTCGAATCATGAATTAGTGTTGTAGTACTCGTACTCGGTACTCGTACTCCAGTACTACTCGAGTACTTTTTTTGGAGTACTCGTACTCGTACGTCAAAGTACTCGTACTCGAAATGATGGTACTCGTACTCGGTCAGCAAAGTACTCGTACTCGACATGTCGAAATTGTACTCAATCTTTACAGTGCTCGTACTCGAATGGCAGTACTCGGGGAAAAAAAATGTTATAGCTTCACTTACCATGGCCTTATTTTATCGATATTTTCAGTTTGAAATGTTTGATTTTTTTGTTGAGAAATCGAAATTACCTGATTTTCCTCTGTGCAAGTCCGGACAAACACAGTACAGCTAGCCGTGAGTGGGTCTGTATATCGGTCTGACTGGGCCTGGGCCAATTACGCACAACGAACCATTTGCCGTAGTGGCCGTATTCGGAAATGCGAGTACTCGTACTCGTACTCGGAAGTACAAGTACTCGTACTCAGAGACCCGTTCTTGTACTTGGAGGTACAAGTACTCATAGCAACCTAAGTACTCGGCAGTACTCGGTACTCGGGGAAAAAAGTACTCAACTACAACACTATCATGAATATGCTCAGTCAAACATTATTGTGCATCCTAGGAAGTTCTTTTTCTTTGCCAAGAAGTTTTGGAAATCTAATTTTACTCTCTGATCTTTGTAATCGTATAACAACTGAAATTGTATAGCAACCGCATGCTCACCTGATTATTAGTCCTATTTTGCAGTGGCCCAGTGCGGTTCACATTTGCTGGTGGGGGAGGGGGTGGGGGTGGGATACTGCAGTCAACAGACGGAGTACTAGAAGGTGGATGAATCGGGGGACGGCGGCATGGAGTAATTGCCAGAACCGACTTGACAAACACGTCATCGTCTCCAGAGGTCACAGGAGATGAGACGGATGGTGGGGGATAGGCTGGGGGAGGGGGAGCTTTACGCTTGGAGCTAGATGAAACCTTGTTGGGTCTCTTGAAGTTTGCTGGCGTGGTGTTTTCTTTGTTCCTCGCAGCAGCTTTCTTGGCTGCGATGCGCCGAGAAAATCTTTTCTTGCTTTTGTTGGCTTCTGTAAAGCAGACATGAATTAAAGGCCACTATAGATTTATGACCAGTGTGTGATATCTATACAGTAGCAATCCAAATGATCATGTTTGAATCCAGCTCTCTTGCGCAAGCACTTGGGAACAATACGTTCAGTGCATATCACACATGCCTGTATGCTTTGCAAACAATGCTGATGCTATGCGTATTGTACCGTTGCTATAGGTATAGTACTTTGATTGTTACAGGTATAGTAAGTTTGGCTGTGCACAGCAAGATAGCAAAAACAGCGAATGCCATGTGACGAGCTCTCGGCAAGTAAAGATACAGAATCTGTCGGTTAGTGTCATAATATGTATTATAACAGCTCATCCACAGATTCTGAGTCTTGATTGGCCGAGAGCGAGTCACATGGCATTTGCTATTTTTGCTATCTTGCTGTGCACGGCTAGAACTATACCCGTAGCAACCAAAGAACTATACCCGTAGCAACCAGAGTACTATGCATAAGAACCGGTATTGTGTGCAAATGTGTACTTGCTGCGCGTAATGTTTCCAAGTGTTAGCACTAAAAACTGGGTTCAATCATTACGTGAAGGGGTAGTTTGGAGAAGTGCAAGTAAATTTTCAATAATTTCGGATTGAAATTGAAATACACTTTTCTGCGTAAATTAAATTATTCAGTATCACTTAAAATCAAGCAGAGTCTGTGGGACAGGTGTTATGAAACAAATATTGACTGCTTTATCTTGTGGTATAGTAAAACTAGCCTCCCTCGGTGATCCATGGAGCATTCTCGGCTTCGCTTCACCTCAGGACAAAAAGAAGTTTATGGATCACCGAGGGAGACTAGTTTTTACGCAACTCGAAGCAGTCAATATTTGTATACTATGCAACACTATACATGTACAACTCAACAAAAAAATACTGGACAATTACTCGATTGGACATTCTGGACAAAATATTAGATTCCTGAAGAACTCTGGAATTCTAGTGAGGTTTGAGGTTATTTTTAGAAGAATGATTCAGAAAGAAAGGGTTTTAACAATTACGGTCTTACCATCTTCAGAGATGAAAACAAGCAAAATGATTGAATGAAATGACAGAACAATTCACTAGGAATCATGTAGATTCTCACCTTGTCCATAATCATACACTTTGGCAAGCTCGTGCTGCAACTGACCAATCTTAAACAGTGTTTCATCATTAGACACTGCATCTTCCATATAGTCTGGCCCCCTCAATGAGGAGAGAACTTTGCACTTCAAAAAAGAGAAAAGAAAAACAAGAAAATAAGAGCTGCATTGCACACAGAAATACTCCAAGCATGGGAATTTTACTAAAGCTGGGTTGGAGAAAGTCAAGGCAGATGTTATAGAAATGTTGAATATATGTATTTTTTTAGTTTCATATACCGGTAACTGACATACGGATCCTTGTCATTTGATTGGTGGAACTCACATCAAGTGACATTCATTATTGCTCCCATTCACGCCGGGGCTCAAAAAGTACTTTCCGCCCATGGCAAATGGGATTTACTATTCAACAGTTAGGATCATCCTTATTTCAGGGCGTGGTATTTGTGTGCAAATGAATGCCGGTGTGTGCGTTGAGCATTGCGCGTATTGTTCCCAAGAGCCAATAGCTACAGAGTTGGGTTCAAAGATTTTGTGAAGGGGTTGTTTGGGAGAGAGAGATACATTTCCCACCAATTTTGTATTGAAATAGAAGTTCATTTTAACTGTTAATCAAACGACAAGGATCGATCAGTATGACAAATATTGAGTGGCTTTAAATTGTGAAATTAGAGGAAGTTTATCGCTCGGTAAAATCTGGACGTTTCCATTTCACTTGACTTCGGCTCGTGAATTAAAAAAGTCGAGATTTAACATTGTTAATGTTCCCCCCATTCAACTCTGAGCCACTGGTAATGAAAAAAGGACTGTTCTGAAGCACCCAAGTCATACCAGCTTAAAAGCCTGAAAAAACTGCAAACAGTGGAGACATGTTTATAGTTTGAGAGGTGGAAGGCACATGCCAATATTCTTGGTTGAACCCACAGAGATAGGTAGGTGCTCATAATCCAATCCACATATAAGTGTGTCTGGGATTCCAACCCAGGGGCCGTTTCACAAAACTCTAAGGAGCGTCTTAGAAAGGTTACTCGTCTTACATGTAACTCGCGACTCGTCCTAGGATCTATTTCACCAAACTTAAGATGCGTTCAACACGTCCTAACTTCCTTAGCAACATGGCTGAACTCGTCTCTACTTACAATGTAAGATAAGTCTTAGGGTCGTCTTATCTCATGAATGTGTGCGTTAATTTGTATAATCGTCTGATAATCATTGCAATATCTTCTCGTTAAAGACGAGTGTCGGCCTAGAGTTATAGTTTCGAGGAAGAAAACTGCTGTAGAAACAGATTTGAAAAGATTTCTGATATGTGGGTAGGTTAAAATAAAAATAACTTATTAACAAAATTTCATTATACATGTATGGCCGTTATGGCAACAACTAGTCGACTTTTAAAAATAGATTGATGAAATGGGGAGCACGAATGACACTCTTGCATTTATAACTACCTTGAATGTGAAATTTATTGCGGAGTGTAATATTCTTTGGCTACAGTGTGTTCTAGTCTTTGGCTAAAGTGTGTTCTAGTGCATGTGCGCTCGCGGTAACTTGGTTTTGCACTTTTCTTTCAACAGCTGTTTCGCCAAGCGGTAAAAAACAAAAACAGCCATCGGTTTGGTAGTTGTGATGCGTCTTGCTTAAGATGGGTTTGTGAAATCTGTCTTAGGACATGTCTTTAGATCGATCTTTAAGCAACGACTCATCTTAAGTCCTAGATGGGTCGCAGGATAAGACGAGTTTCATGAAATCGGCGCGAGGTCACCTGGAAGGCAAAGAAGATACCACTGTGCCCGCCTAACTCCCCAAACATATCAAAAGAGCGAGGAAACCCGACCATGCTACCATGTCCTAAAACCAAATAACTAGAACCTGTACACAGTCATATGTAGGTTGCTTACTTTCACATAAGAAAAGATTCCAGCATTCTCCGCTTCCTCCTGTTTTTGTCGCACTAAGACTTTCTTGTAGGCAGATGGGTTCATCTCCAAATAGTCCATCAAATCCTAAACAGACAGAGAAACCATCAAAGATTTTGATTTAAAGTAATATGCACTTAGCATACATGTGACCTGTTCTGTCAAAAGCAGACGCTTCTGGGCAGAGGTTGAAATTGAGATAGGGCCAAAAAACGCTGATGGGGTAATTTTTTTCCACTTTCTAATTTTTGCATATTTGTAATCCTGAGCATGTCTAAAATATACTATAAAAGTTTGAAACCCTAACTTGATCTCTAATTATACTTTTTTTGATGATTTGTTAAGGTATATCAGTTAAAGAAATTACTGGTTTGTGATGTTTTTGTGATGCCATTTTCTCCGTTTTCTACTTTTCGACACAATGAACTTCAAAATAGCATAACTCTGCCCAGGAATGACCGGTTTCAAAAATTAAACCACCTATTAAAAGGAAACAGAACATATTTTAACAATATGCAAAAATCTCATTTTTGACTTTATGCCCAGAAAAGTCTGATTTTGACAGAACAGGTCACACATGTTCATGTATACTAATGTTTTGATTAATCATTGAAAACAATTACTTACAGACTCGGTTTTTTAAATTTGTATGGTGAACAAACCCCATGCATGAACATTAAAGGGAACTGTGTCCTGGAATGCACCCAATTCGACCAATCCCCGTTTGTGAGTTAACCACGCCCCTTAAACAACCCTATGGAGTTTTTATAAACTAAGTGTTGTTTGTCTCAGATTTTGCGCCTTCCGCTTCCATTTGTGTATCATGTAATTGGACAATATTCCACGAGCTGCGTTGACGCGATTCTACCGCGATAGGTAAATTCGGCTGCAAAGCGCGCTTTGAACAAAATGCTGCTATTCGGAAAGAACATTTAAAAGTAGGATATAAACATCCACACAACTATCCTTAAAAAACTGCCCAAAAAGTTGGGTGTTTATTCCAGCCGTAAAGTGTTTGCCTTCTGCGCATGTGTAAGAAACCACATTTGTGCAAATGGTATTGTGTATAATTTATGTGACACACAACGTGTATCATAAACTGAAATCGACAGGAAAAAACGTATCATGCGTACCCTGTCGTGTCCGATGTATGAAGCCCGGGAAGGGACAGGGTGGAAATTTTTTTTGGAGTTTGCTAATTCGTTCGCGCAATTACTAATTCGTTCATACGAATTACATATTCGTGGGAGCAATTAGTAATTCGTTCGCCTGATAGTAATTCGCTCGAGCGAATTACTTACTAATTCGTTCCCACAATTACGAATAGGAATTCTGGTGCGAGCGAATTAGTAATTCGTGACGAATTAGGAAATTCCAAAAAAATTCCACCCTGTCCCTTCCCGGGCTTCATACCGATGTAAATAAATTGTTTGTCTTTTTTTCAAAAACAGTAAGACATTAGGTTGGTTTCCTTGCAACCAGATTTTAACATGTTTTTAGAATGGGTTATGGTCGAGAATAAGCTTTTTGTGGCCTCTCTGGCCTTCCATATATTTGCACTAAGTTTAGTCGGGCACCATTTGCAGTCATCAGCCAACATTTGAAGCAAAAAAATCAGGTAAAAAAAAAAAAGCCGCGTCGCCGCACCACTTTTTGGGCAAGCTCCATACCAGAAACCGGAGACTTTTTTGGGGGGGCCTAAGCAACAATCTGAAACATGAAATATTCAGGGATTTTAGGACACAGTGCCCCTTTAAAAGGTACTTTTGAATATGAGTGTTCCAGTACTTGGGTTAAAATGCATGCACGCAATGGTTTTTCTGACAAATTAATATTTATCTATTAAACCCACAATGTCTTTGTGGGTCGAAAATAAGTGATTTCGCTCTTTCAACTGAATCCCACAAATTCAGTGTTCAACTGCAAGACTTCTTTTTTTTTAATAAACCATATCGCATGGAGTTGAATTGGATGTAGTTCTCTGTCTGTGTCATCATAGAAGGAGTATGTTGTGCCTAATTAATACTCACTCAAAGATAGTCAGGACGTCATGACTCAGATCAAACACTTCTGATACATGTAAATACATATAAGAGAATGAAAAATTATATATTTATGTTTGGCTGTGAAGAGTAATTCTCACCCTCAATGCTTTTTCCGTCTCGATGGCCCCTTGCTTTTCATACTGTGCTGGGGAAATCTGTTGGCAATACGTATGAACCATGGCCTTTGGTTCATCATATTCACTGTACGACTCCATCATCTGAAGAAAAAATAACTAAAGAAAAAATAAAGAATTAATATCTCAAACTAAAACCATCGGGTCACGTAATCAGGAGCAAATATAGCCTTCATTCAACTTTTGGAAATTCAACAAAATTGGAAATGTTTCTCAGTCCCAGATTCATGTTTTATCATCATTTTTGCAATAAATGACCTTCATTATAGGCATATGAAGAAAAAAGTGGCATCAGGTTGCAACATTTTTTCCTGTTTTTTTTTTTAACTACATGTACATGGCATAAGTACATCCGCACAAATTCACAAGGGAAAAAATTCCATACTGGATTTTTTTTTAATAAAGGAAATAAAGTCTGAAATTGTAAAATGGTCTGATTCCCATTTTCTGAATACGAAGTTACGATAATGTTGGCATGGAGACAGACTAAAATTTGTCACCGGAAAATGTCTAAGCACAAGTAAAAAGTAACTGCCCATGTTCAGTGCATATCCGGCAAGCTAACGTAAACTTACTAAACTTGGTTTGCCGTCTCCGGCTAAATATCCACTGGCACTGCCTAACCGTAGTTAGGATGCAACTTTTGGCACTTGAAAACTAATTGAAAAAAGTGGTGGCCCAGTACAGAATTTTTTCCAAGACGAGGATCTAATCTATTTCAAAGCACTTGCATTCAATTTGCGTTGGACAACGCGCACGCGTTGCAAGCATCTATTCCTTCCTCGATGACGACACTAAGTCTGCAATTAATTGTACCCAATCCAAATCATGAACTTTTTCGGGAATTTCAGGACGCAGTCCCCCTTTATTAAGTTGTGGTCATGTATCCTGGAGTCACAAATCGGCGCAGGTATTGAAGCCGAATACAGGTCAACTCGTACGCGAACCAACTCGTACGCGACCAGCCGTGCGGGTCAATTCGTGCGCGAACCGACTCGTGACGCGGATCGACTCGTGCAGCGGACCGACTGTGCAGCGGACCAGCAAATGCACGCGGACCAACTCGTGGCGTGAGTTTAGACGATTGGTTTAGCTCACATGGACAGATGAAATTAGGTTCGGTACGGTAGGTCGGCATAATTTTACCTTTTCTGAAAGGTTGAGATTTTCAAATTAAATGTAGTTGATTTTTGAATCCGCCAGTGCTACTTACATTCGCGATTTTTTAGAGAAGAATTCTGCGTTTTTTGTTTTTTTTTACAAGTTCGCTTGATTGATTGGGAAGTTGTCTTCGCGATAACCAGTATGATTGGTTCCCGCCGCAGTGACAGGCAGTTGACAAGTCTGATCGATCTCTTTTGATCTTCTAAACCCGCCGGTTCTTTTAGGACACCGAACCGCGAGAACAGATCCATGGTAGTCCAGAGCGTTGCAATTGGGTCAGTTTGACAATGGTGACAATTAATTGACTGACAGGTACATTGATTAAAAAAACACGAAAAATGCAACTGGTACATCGTTGCATTAATATATGGAATTAAATTTGACGTGACAAGGCTACAGGTATGCACAAAACGATACAACACTCGTCTAACTACAAAAATCAGTTACTTTATTATCATCATTCACGGGTTCACTCCCAATCACACACAACGGTCACACATTGAACTACGGACTACCCGTCACACTATTCCCAAATTCTTCCCAACCATGCCAACCCAATCCTCGAAACCACTCCTAAAACGGCCCGCGTACGAGTTGGTTCGCGTACGAGTTGGTTCGCGTACGAGTTGGCTCGCGTACGAGTTGGCACGCGTACGAGTTGGCTCGCGTACGAGTTGTCTCGCGTACGAGTTGACCAATCCGCGTACGAGTTGACTCGCGTACGAGTTGGTTCGCGTACGAGTTGACCTGTTTCCTTGAAGCCCAACGCAACGCAACGCAACGCCCAACGCATATTGAATGTGAGTGCGTCGAAATTTAGGGCTGACGATACATGAATCATGGAGCTATAAAATGCATGAATCATGGAATGCTGATATAAGCATACTCCTCATTTTCCATTCATTCATTTTTCACAATCAAGTAAACCCAGTAAAGGCCCTACTTACACACGTTCACACGGACTTATGAAGGCATAAAAATTCCCACATGCACGGTAATGCAGCGCTTTAGTACCCGATCAAGCAGTCAAGTTTGTTTTCAAATTACGCGGCGCGACGTACCCGCTGTATACATGTACGTATTACGTTACGATGCGTGGCGTCGTTTTGCATGCAGCTAGCATGCAAATGTATTATGTGCTTACAGCAGTGCAGAGTACCAGCGATTTGCCGCAAAAAGTCGACCTTTGACCTCACCGGGTGGAAACTGTAGCCTCGTTTTCGGCGCAATTGTCGCCAGTGTGGGAAGAACTCTTACGAAAAGTTGCGCAAACATCGCCAAATTTGGTCTGCAAAGACCAATTTGGGGGTCAACCAGAGGCAAACCGAACGTTGCAAGTGCTACATAGCACACTTTGAGCCTATTCCAGGCTCAGTTTTGCGGATACTTCGTTTAAAAAATTGTATTAAAAAATCGATCAGAATCTAGCAGATCGGTTTGTTTATTTTTGATTGCAACATGGAGTGCTGATCAGCTTCGCCATGTCTCATCTAGTGATTGTCCACCAAGTTTTACCTCCTTTTGGAGTTGCTGTGCCGACAGTAAGCTCAACATTGTCTGCATCCATTGTGGATGTCAGAACCGAAAGAGATGGAGAAGAATATTGCTTTGAATCGTTCTGCCTGTGGTGTGTCCAAAAATCCATCTGAGCCGAAAAAAGGTGTGCAAGTAATTTGGATGGAGTGAAACAGGACAACTCGTATGCGAACCAACTCGTACATGAGACAACTCATATGTTGATTGGTCAGCTCGTATGCGAACCAACTCGTATGCGAGACAACCCAAGTCGTACGCGGGCCAACCCTTACGTGGGCTGAAATTAGCCAATTTAAAGTAGGCCCTAATTGAACGATAGTGTTTCCAGATTGGACAGAGTCAAGATTTGTTGAACATGTTGAACACATTTAATTTTATCGGCACCCTTTCACTCAGTTAAATAAGTTTTAGACTTGGGAGAATTTGTCAAGATGTCCACCTGTAGGTACAGTAGGCCCGGCCATGCCGGCCCTACATGATCGCAAAAAGGTTTACCCCAAAACACACCACAAAACAACTGTGTGATTTATTGTATGACTGTATGATTGATACCGTTGTTGCCAAATGTATTTTCATTTTCAACAATTTCAATTCTATATGCAACAATGTACAAGTTCAAAAGTTTTGATTTTAAAAATAATTTTGCGACTGTGTCAGACTTGGAGTTGGGAAACAAGCACGTCAAACCACGCGACTAGTCACTAGTGTGGAGAATATACAACATGGCATAGTGCACTAGTTAGCAGTGTATTGTTTGAAGTCTACATATGCAGCGGCCATAAGATTTAAATTCTCACTACGAGTGGAATTGTCTTGTCGTATAGCATGCGCCTGTCATTTTGTGTATTTCCACGATAATTTTAGATGGGCTGGAAAAAATCATAATTTTTTTTGTAATGAGCATAAAAACTGATTTAAAAATAAAAAATGGGACCCTCAGTAACACGAAATACTCCCCTTCAGAAAAAAAATGTATTCCGACCGACCGACCCTGATTTTTTTGTATCCATGTGACCCGAACCAAAAGTTTTAGTACGATGTACTCGCACTATGCCAGTCTATACATGTAGTACTCACGCGTACAAGTTGGTTCGCGTACAAGTTGGTCCGCCTACGAGTTGTCATGTGTACGACTACGAGTTGGTCGTGTACAAGTTTGTAATTAATAATTTAATTAATAAATATTACAGAAGTTCCTTGATCCTGTATTGATATATGTAATCCAGGTGATGATATTTGGCATGTTTTACCATGACCACATCAGATGTTAGATTGAAAGTCAATAGCAGGGCATTCTCATAGTCATACTGTATGATTCTTGGTCCCTTAAACCCTAACGGAACCCAACCCATCAAACCCCAACAGCATGTTTTGTTGGAATCTGTCGGGATGGGTACAGTACCTCTAAACTGACAGTCTTTTACGTTGGGTTGGCACACCTCCAGAAACAAAGTCAGAAATATGCGTGTGCAGTTTCCCATATGGTGTTGGAATTTGCCAGGATGGGTGTGGTTCCTAGTAAATCATGCTAGGGAGTTGAAGGGAATGTACATCATTGGCTTTTGCTGTAATTTTCAGAAATGAACTATTTGAGGGGTTAGTATAATGCCTAGATCAAATATTGTTACACTGACATGTTTTGAAGTTTTGTGTTTCGAAAATGCTTGAAAAACCAAGAAAAAAAAAAAGGTTTAAGTAGTCTGGTTCCCTGACTCCACTAAAGATAAAATGGATCAATTTATAGCTGTCGGAAAATTGTAAGGTAAAGGAAACCAGTCTAGCTGGCCTGCACCCGTTCATGAACATGTAACCAATAGCAAACAAAATTTGGACTGAAAATTGTAAATTTGGAGCAGCAGTTGAAAAATAGTTAGGTTTTCCAACGGTGATGGGGCGAGACCACCGTTGGAATGTATACAAATATACAAGTTTCTTGAAAATGACTTGACACCAGGTGCCATAATTTTACAGGATGCCTTAGACTGTCATTTACCAACATCCTAGTAAGGTATGTCGTAAAAACTTGGTAGTTTTATTTTTCGATGTTTGCAAATGTTGTATATTCCCTTTAAGTTAAAGCTTTCACTCAAACCTGTACAACAAAGCATTACAAACTCATTGATGGGGACTCTGTTTCTTGGAAGTTGGATTGTAAATGTCTTTTTTTGTTCATAGTCGATTCTGTGTTTTCATGAATGACTGCTGCACATGATGACTTGTTATCTTGACGCGTTGTGATATGTGGAGAAAAAGGCAAAATTGGAATGAAACGTAACAAGATGGAAAGTTGAAACCCCGGATATAGCTGCAACATGCATGTACATGTAGAGTTTCCTATCATTAGAGGTGTGGTCTGCTAAGCTGGGCTTACAGAAAATGTAAAGGGAATATACAACATTTGCAAACATCGAAAAACAAAACTACCAAGTTTCTGAAATACCTTACTAGGATGTTGGCAAATGACAGTCTAATTAGACTAAAGCATCCTGTAAATTATGGCACTTGTTGTGATGTCATTTTCAAGGAAAGTGGTATTTCTGTATAAATTTTCAACGGTGGTCGACCACCACCGTTGGAACCTAACTATTTTTCAACTTCTGCTCCCAATTTAGCATTTTTATTTCAAATTTTGTTTGCTATTGGTTACATGTTCATGAACAGGTGCAGGCCAGCTAGACTGGTTCCCTTACCTTACACTTTTCGGCATCTATAAATTGATCAATTTCATTTTTAGTGAGTCAGGGAACCAGACTACTTGAAATTTTTGTTTTTCTTGTTTTCCAGCATTTTGAACACAAAACTTCAAACATGTCAGTGTAACAATATTTGATCTATTATGCTAACCCCTCAAATAGTTATTTTCTGAAAATTACAGCAAAAGCCAATGATGTACATTCCCTTTATTAAGTACATGTGTATGTGTAAACATTGTAATTTGTAAATCATAGAAAGTAAGGAAGATAGTGTAACGGTTTGTCCATGTAAAGCAAAACAAGGCAATTTCTTTCCCTATTCCCTTTTAAAAATTGTGTTTTACACTGACATTCAAACAGGCCCAATAACTTAAAAGTTTTTTTACTTTTCTGACTGTGCAATTAAATCTTAAAATACTGTAATTTTCCATTTCAGACGGCCGTGGTAATGGAAACGGGCAATCCTTTCACAAGAAGAGAGAATCTTCATTGTCTAAGGCGGGCCCTGATGCTGGTGTCCAGCGTAAAAGCAACCCACAGAGGTCCAGAGGCTTAAATGCTAAGAGACATAGAGGCAGTAAGGATGGCAACTGGACAGGCAGACGTGATGAGGTTTGTGTTATGAGTCAATCCAACCTTAGCCCATCCCCCCCCCCCTCCCAAAAAAATCAGAATTAATTACATATAAGTGAAGATTAGGTTTTGCCCTTCACCGACGTATAAACACTGTATTCTCACTGTGTTACCTCCCGAGTGAAAGTTGGAAAAGTCACTCTGGGTGGGACACGAACCCACGACCTGCTGCATTCTAGTGCAGATGTCTTACCACTCGATCACCGAGCTTTCGGAATCGGTTGGCTGATTCGAATCTGATGTACATGTAGCAACGGGTTCTGCAGTTACATTGTAGGTATTCGTAAGATAAAATTTGCATCCGGGTGTTACCCTTCACCGACGTTTTATAAACTCTGTATACTCAATGTGTTGCCTCCCAAGTGAAAGTTGGAAAAATTTACCTGGGTTTGACTCGAACCCAGGACCTGCTTTCTAGTGCAGACATCTTACCACTCAACCATTGAGGTTGCTGATTGGAATCTGATGTACATGTATGTACCTGACTACCCATTAACCTAACCGCCCTGAATCCTTCAAAATCCTCTTTGCCAAAGTGGAGGAATTTGGTGGATCGAGGTATGGCAAAAGTATGTTTATTTCGTAGGATGCACTTTGTCAAAAGGTCTTGGGCCGGACCTTGTGTTGTTTTGCTAAGCCATGCATAAGTATAGGCCTGGATTATGCTTGAAATCCTCCGCACTGCTCCAGGATATCACTGTCCAAGCCTCAACATATTGACAATTTTTGCAGGATTCAGGCAGTGAGTGGTGGTCACCCCTCCACGGACCATATTCAAGAAATAATGGAGGAATTTGCAGGATTGAGGCTATACGCTATTTTTCCATGAGGCCAATTGGTGGATTTTGCAGGATTGAGGCTACATCCTAGCAAAAAGGCCAAGGGAGTGAGGTTTAATTGTTAGACACCCATGATTCCTGGAGAGGTATCATTCTTGATTAGAGAGCCAACCATCTATAGAATCTACACATTCCTTACATACATCTGACTGGCAGGCAAAATTACATTGAAAGAGCACAGATTGTAGGCAACACAGTTCCCAGTAAACTTCTTGTGATGATTTTGCAGGTGACAAAGTGCCAGAGGGCAGAGTTTGGCTCTGCCCTGTCAGCTGGGCCTAAGAAGATGAACCTGAATCATCTCATCAAGTTCACCATGGCACCTAGAGAGTCCTCCATGGACAACAGAGGGCCAGGGGGTTGGGGAGGCCGCAATAAGTGGGCACATCGCTACCCCAAGTATAACAAGGAACAGTTTCTGCAGGCAAAGTGAGTTACTGTATAATCAAGTCTTCGTTCATTACTTTTCAGTAACTTTTGTTGTCAATGTATTATTGATCACATTCATAAACAAAATTGAGGCCAATATTTTTTAGAAATGTAGTTTTAGCAGACGAAACTAACATTTGGATGCCCAAAGTTACTAATGGTTTGCAAAATTTTCTGTAAATAAACTTGTAAATAAACTTAAATAAACTTGAGAAAGTTGATGAGGTATCGCTTAAACTTGAGTCTTGAGAAATTAGAATTGGCGTAAACGGAAATGAACTGTGCTAAATTTTAGAAATTGCTGTGCGATACAATCCTGCATACTAGGCGGTTACCCGGCTTTGGTGGTTTGTTGGACACATAGAGTTGATGGATGTGTTAGTCCGTGTTGCGCCGAAAAGCGCCCGGCCTATTACGTATTACTATACCTCATAAATATTCATCAGTTAACGCTGACATTTCATTGGTCCATTCCAGCAACTCAACCGTGTGAAAGTTGTTAGTACTTCCCAGCGTCTTGTGACGCGCATGATGCGCAAAACCAGGGAGGTACCATTACACACCTGGGTCGCAGCCTTGGATTTGTTCCAGTACTGTGTTATCTCTTTACCAACAATGCATGCACTTTACGTGCGTGCAGCAGAGATCACCAGTGAGGACAGTCGTGCCAGTGGGATGACGGCATACATCAAATGGTGACTGGTGGTGCTCAACTGCGATTTTAACCAAGGAGGAACTGGGTGAAATTTTACACAATAATAAATCCAGAGTTTTGTGTGAATGTTAAAGTTATTAAATGACAAGAAATTAACTTTCTATTCTGTTTGTCTCCTTAAATTAAAATGTTTCACTATATCTAAATACTCACGACCAAAAACATGTTGGAATGGACCACTGAAATACGCAGCTGCCTGATGAATATTTATGAGGTAGAGTAAAACAAATACAACATGTTTTGCTGAAATAGTGAAAACAAATGAACCCTCGGTGTTGGATGATTGGGACTAGCTCCTCGGCCGCCACGGAGATAGTCCCAAACATCCAACATCTTAAGTCATTAGTTTTCACTATTTCCCCACAAGCTCCATGTTGTAATTTGTATACTGTTGCGCGAAACTGCCCCGAAATCGGTGCTGCAGCCTATATAGTCATATTGGCGTGTCGATTGGGACTTCCCTGTCAGATGCAGTAACAGCGTGTGTACATTTATTGTGTTGACGTGGGGTGTACGGGCGGCTGCCCCAGGCGGCGGCTCCCAGAGTGCAATCGGCAACAAACATTGAAAAATCTAAGTTGGACCAGCGTCACCCACCTCCACGGAGTTTCAGGCGCAGCCACGACCTGCAACTTCCGAGAATAAGTTCAACAAACATCCAAATATCAAGACAGAGAATTGCATATTATAAGTTATCCCTTGAGCACCTAGTGGAACACGGAATAATATAAAGTAGTGTCTGTGTCCCATATGGCCTCGTGGTGGTATGTACTGGACACAGACGCACTATATTTTCCGTCCGCGGTTCCACTTAATGCGAGCGAAATGCGGCTTATGATAATAAATTTATCTTCAAGCAAACTTGGCCTTTGACGACAGTAAAGATGGAACACGCACGCTGTACACAAACTTTTCAGCGGTTATCCAATTGCGGTGCGTGTTGTATGCAGAATAGCGCTTAATGGAATGGCTGCCGCATCTTAGAAAAGCGCATGCCGGATCACAGTGCAGTATGGACCGTGGCCATGGTTATATATGCACTGTAGCATGGCTTGTTGCTATGGATTGAGGATTCAAGTTTACTTGAAGATAATATATATACATGTAGTATGTCAAAGCACTAAAATCTTGGAGTGCATATTGATGGGTTCATGGTAGCAATATAAACGTGTCTTGTTTATTGATAACGAAAGCCTAATTAATCCCAGGGTTCTTTGTCATGCCGTTCTCACAGTTGTCAGTTTGTGGTCAAGGCTGCCAATGATTACACTCTGCAGTGTGTGGACTCGGATAAGTTGGTCGATTGGGATCTTATTGAGCAAGTGGTAAGTAAATACGTCAGAGAATAGTTTTCGTTTTGCTGAAAGAACTCTTACTTTTTTGTGTTCCGTGGACAGAAATTTAAAACGGTGGTTGTGTTCAAAATTCCGTAACTTGAAAAGTGCATGAGTGATTTGAATGATTCTTGTTCTAAATGAAAGTCAATCTGATAAAACTGTTTTCAAAATTGTGGATGTGATACAATTGTTTTAAGCGCTGCTGGTACAAATAGCTACACACACACAAGCAACGGTCATGAAGGCTAAGGTGTGATAATCAACCAAGATGCTTAGATTACTTGAAAAAACATTGAGCAGCTACATGTATGCCAAGTGCATGAAGCCTTAAAGATGCTAGTCATCCAGATTTTGCCCAAAATGTCATTCTTGAGTTTGAATTACCTTGTTTTAAAGGTCCGTGTCAAACTTCATTATTGGAGGAAACATTGTTGGTC
>CM057147.1:9811143-10056143 GCA_029964075.1 Patiria pectinifera | reverse complement strand
TAAAAACAAAGTTATTAAAACTTTTTTTAAAATTTTTTAATTAAAAAAAACCCCATTATCCTATGGCCTACAGTACATTATTAATCATAATAAGAAGGGTATGCACATGTATGTGTACATGTGGTATCCGGTCACTTCGGCACCTTACCAACTCAGCACCTTGCCAACTCGGCACCCACCAACTCGACACCTGTGCAAAAACAAACTCAGCACCTAGCTGACTCGGCACCTGACCAACTCGGCACCACCCGATGTGCAAAATTCAAAATGTTTCTCAGCTCAGTACTCAGTTCACATTACTGATTTTCATTAAGTTGATGTATTTTTATTGGAACTAGCGATATCAGAATGCAACTTTCTCTGCCAATTCCTCCGATATTTTGAGTACGTACATGTACTCCCCATTATTTTGAGGAAGTTTGTTAAAAAAAAAAAAAATCTTTCATTTGGAGTATTGTAATAAGTAGGCGTATGTTTCAATTTTATAAATTTCGGCTAAGATTATGTTTCCGAAAAAATATGAGGTCGGTAGGTTGGGGGAAAAAAAGAGATTAAAAACACGGTGGGTGATTCTTAAAAATAATGGAGAATTTAAGAAGTCCGAAACATTAATTATGCTCAAGAATTATGATCGAAAATGTTGAAACTTTTAGCCGCTGTCCGATATACCATAGAGCAACTTGCTCCATGGATATACGCAGCATGATATATCTCGCGAAGCGCCCTAATGTCTGTTATGTAGCAAGCACTGGACGCCCAGTACCGGCCGCCACCGGTCAACGCTTGTCCTACCACAGCAACGGTGCACTCCCGGTCATAGTGTGCTGGTCAATGAATACAAAAAAATAAGTCTGTAATCGAGATGGTGAATGGGTAGTGAATAACAGCAAAACAGCATTCGCTTTCGGGATGACAGGTGTCGAGTTAATCAGGTGCCGAGTTAGTCAGGTGCCGAGTTGGAAGTTGTGAAAAAGAGGCAAAATTCGGGTGCCGAGTTGGCCAGGTGCCAAGTTGGCTAGGTGCCGACTAGGTGCTGAGTTGGCAAGGTGCCGAGTTGGTAAGGTGCCGAGTTGGCAGGTGCCGAGTTGGCTAGGTGCCGAAGTGACCGACATTCGTACATATAAACCATGTACCTGTACTCGATGTTGGTAAAGCTGGTACATACTGGTACATTGTTAATATACGAGCAGTTGAAAATGACCGCGTGGGTTGGATTTTGAAAAGTTAGCAGCTATGAATAAGCTCTGGTCCGGTTTTGGAATGTCTCACTCCATATGCAAAATGGACACACACACGTACGCAGCTTTGGGGAATGTGAGATCGTTAAAGTCAAGTGTCACTCACCCAATTCTGTTCCGATGTGTGTGTGCGGTACTGTCCAACTGTTCTCCCGCACGGTGGCTGGCGGTAGAAGTTGCCTCGACTACCGCGAGACGAAACCGGTCCTAGTCCCGCGAATATATATCTACAAATGTTCACAAGGTTACAGACAGACGGACGAAGACGACGAGGATTAACTAACTAGTACAAAACTTGGAATTGTTGACGAATAACGATGATAAACTGGCAAAAACTTGGCACTTCAAATTTACAGGAACGCGACGATATTAAAACGTTAGAACGAAGGGGCACGTCCTTGGCACGTGTTTGTGAACCAATGAAAAGTCTATGTGAAACGCGTATTATGTACAGGTACCAGCGACATGCGAAAGTGCTGACAGGTCAAAGTATGACGAAATGCTGACAAAGGTCCGAGTTCGCGCGGGGTGGTCACCACATCAGCCCCCTCCAGAGAGCTTCTGGAGGAAGTGATCGAAGAAAAAACACATATATATGTACAATATTTACAGCGTTCAACCACAGTCGAACTCGGAGAGGTGCACGGGCCAGTGAACCCGACGACCGGTGCGTGTTGTTCGCTCGGTCGTGGTACTGTCCTGATCAGCTGGAGCAGGCAGGGGAGGTGCCACCGGCGGGTTTTGAGGAGTTGGCACTGGCGGTTTTGGCGATGTTGGTTGTGGCAACGCGGTTGAGGGATCCATCTCAAGATACGCGACTTTCAATCTATCCAAACTCACTGCGTCGCTCTTGCCGTTGATGTCCAGTGTATAGTATTTGTCTGCTCGCTCAAGTACACGATATGGGCCCTTGTACGGAGGTTCGAGTGGTTTGCGCACATGATCACATCGGACGAAAACGTGTGTGCAAGACAACAAGTCCTTGTGAAGCTGTGTGGTGCGGGTGTGCGGTCGTGTAGGTGCTGGTGCTATCTGACGCATGACGCGTTTGAGGCGATGAACATAATCTCCTCGGTCTAATCCAGCATCATTGACGGGTGCGACAAACTGTCCAGGGAGGCGCAATGTAGTTCCAAAGACGAGTTCCGCTGTCGAACACCCAATGTCCCGTTTGACGACTGTTCGGATGCCCAGCAGAACAAGAGGGAGCGTTTCCGTCCACCTGTTGGGCTCGTCCTGTGCTTTGAGTGAACCCTTAAACTGTCTGTGGAGCCGCTACAATAGTCCGCTTGAGATAGGATGGTACGAAGTAGTGCGGATGCGTCGACTGCCAAGTAATGTTGTTAAGGCGTTGAACAGGGCTGATTCGAATTGTCGGCCGCGGTCGTTGGTGATTGTCGATGGTGTGCCATATCTTGTTACCCAATTGCTCTCAAACGCTCTGGCGACAGTTTCTGCAGTTATGTCTGTGATCGGAATGGCTTCCGGCCACCTTGTGAAACGGTCAATGCACGTGAGTAGGTATGACTGACCGTTGGACGGTGGAAGTGGGCCGACAATGTCAATATGCACGTGGTCAAAACGGGCATCAGGGGTGATGAAGGTTCCTAGTGGTGTGATGGTATGCTTGTGCACCTTGGATTTCTGACAACGGATGCAGGTTTTAGCCCACGAACGAACATCATGGTTCATGTTGGGCCACACAAAGCGTGCGCTGACTAGCTTGAGAGTGGCTCTGATTCCGGGATGCGACTGGGAATGCAAGGAGTCGAACACTGCTCTTCGCATCACCTTGGGGACGAAGGGTCGAGGGGTGCCGGTAGCCATGTCACAAGCTAGGGTGTTCTTGCTTGTAACCAGCGGAATGTCCTGTAGCTGAAGAACCGACTGCTGTTTGTGTTGGAGTAAGTCCTCATCATTGCGCTGATGCTTGGCCATGGCCTGGAAATCGATGGTAGATGATGACATGGCAGAGAATGTGTTCAGGCTAATGCGTGACAATGCGTCAGCGACGTCGTTGTGTTTACCCTGAACATGTCTGATGTCAGTTGTGTACTGCGACATGTAGTCAAATTGTCGGATCTCGCGGGGGGAGTATCTATCCGAGCTTGCAGCAAGTGCGTGTGTCAGCAGCTTATGATCTGTTAAGATGGAGAATGCGCGACCCTCGACAACATGGCGGAAGTGGCGGATGGCAAGGTAAACCGGTAACAGCTCCCGGCCGAGCGTGCTGTACTTGGTCTCCACAGGTTGCAGCTTTCGCGAGAAGAAAGCAATGGGACGCCAGATGCCATTTTCCAGCTGTTGCAGGACTCCACCAATGGCGAAATCAGAGGCATCGATCATCAGGCTTAACTCAGCTTCGGATCGAGGATGGGACAAGCGAGTTGCATTGATCAAAGCCGACTATTGCCGGCATCTATTGCCGTGTTGGTCAGTTCGATTGTCTTCTTGGGTTTTCCAGCAAGTAGGTCGGTCAGAGGTCGTGCCAAGGCAGCACAGTGGGGGATGAAGCGGAGATAGAAGTTGACCAGTCCAAGAAATTCGCGCAATTTCTTGATTGAATTGGGGACTGGGAACCGTTTGATCGCGTCAACCTTTGTGTCCAGTGGCCGAATACCGTCCTGGTCGATCTGGTGGCCTAGGAAGTGTAGTGACGGCACACCAAACTCGCACTTGGCGGGTTTCACCACAACACCGTACTGATCAAGCCGCTCGAAAAGCGTCCGAAGATGCGACTCGTGCTCTTCTTCGCTATGGCTGGCGATGAGTAAATCGTCGATGTAGGCGTATACGAAATCCAACCTGTGTAACACTTTATTGATGAAACGTTGAAACGTCTGGGCTGCGTTTCGCAGTCCAAAAGGCATGCGCAAGAATTTGAACATGCCAAATGGAGTGGTGATGGCCGTCTTTGGAATGTCACTCGGCTCCACGGGGATTTGATGGTATGCTCGGACTAAATCCACCTTCGAGAAAACAGTCTGGCCATGCAAAGACGAAGTGATGTCATGTACATGTGGGATTGGATAGCGATCAGGGACGGATGCATTGTTCAGAGCGCGGTAATCCTAGCATGGTCCCCAATCACCCTGTGTTCCTTTCGGCACCATATGCAATGGCGATGACCAACTACTATTGGAGGGACGGATGATGCCCAATTGTAGCATGTGGTCGAACTTCGCCTTGGCGATTTTCAATTTGTCTGGAGCAAGGCGTCGTGGCCTGGCGGATACAGGAGGGCCTTTAGTTTTGATTTGATGGGTGACATCATGTTTGGGTGTTGCATCCTTGAAGCAAGGTTTGGCAATGGCAGGGAACTGACCCAAAATGGCTGTGTATTGAGTGTTCAGGGAAGGGCCAGCAAAAACAGGGCTGAGAACATTGGTACTTGTTGCAATGCCTTGAATGCTAAGACTAGTGGTGGAATCTATGAGTTTCCTGTCCTTCATGTCAACCAATAACCCAAAATGGCGAAGGAAATCTGCTCCCAAAATTGCGACTGGTACATCAGCAACTGTAAAAATCTACCTGCATGTACGCCTAAGACCCAAATCAATTGTCATTGAACGCTCACCGTATGTGTGAATCCGTGTCTTGTTGACTGCCTCGAGCACAAAATCACTCCTGCAGCACTGCTTGTCTCGTGGCGTTGGAGGGAGGATGCTGACCTCAGCACCGGTATCCACGAGGAACTTGGAGCCTGTGATTTTGTCATATACATGGAAAAGGCGACATTGATTGGGTGTGCCAGTGGATGGAGTCGCCCCTATCCGCTGGCCTGCTGGTTTCCCTGGGCCGTGTTGGAACTGTGGTTGCGCGTGTAGTTGCATGGTTCCTTGCAGTTACGAGCTTTGTCCCCGTATTTCCAATGGTACCAGCAGGAATCAGTAGGGTTGTCCCCCGACGCAGAAGAACTGCGATCGCGTCTGTGCTGGCTTTGGTCGCGACTGCGGCTCCTCGACCGACCGTGTTGATACTGGTTCTGGCGCACCAACAACTCCATCTGGGCCGTGAGCTTTTCGACTTGAGCCTGAAGCAACTGTATTTCCGATGCAGCAGATGGCTTGACTGCAGCAACAAGTGCTGGTGCTGGAACGGCAGCACAGGCCTGAGCTGGTGACGAGGAAACTTCAACGATTTCGTCCGCGAGCTTAGCGAGTTGTGCGATGTCGACGTCACTTGTCGAGGCCAAGATCAGTTGGATGTTTGTTGGCAGGCGTTGCATGAACAACTGCTTCAGGATTGCAGGCTCCAGTGTGTTATTGCCGAGGAGTTGTTCCATGATGCAAAGTAACTGCGAGGGCTTCTTATCTCCAAGCTCTTCTGTCGTCAACAGTGTTTGGAGGCGCTTTCGCTCCGACTCGCTAGTGCCTTTGATGAGCTCCTCCTTCAGTTTGGAATATGGGTTATCAGCCGGTGGGTTGACTAACAAGTCCCTTACTTCCTGTGCAATGGATGGTTGTAGAGATACGATCACGTACGAGTATTTCGTGAGCTCCGATTTGATGCCCTGGGTAAGAAACTGCGCCTCAACTTGTGCGAACCATATCACCGGGTCGTTGGGCCAGTACGGTGGGAGTTTCAAAGCCACTGCACTGACTGATGATGCTCCAGAAGACCCTCCAGAATCTGGGTTTTGCGGCTCCGATTTGGTAGCCATCGCACTTTTTTCTGGTCACCACTTTGGGGAATGTGAGATCGTTAAAGTCAAGTGTCACTCACCCAATTCTGTTCCGATGTGTGTGTGCGGTACTGTCCAACTGTTCTCCCGCACGGTGGCTGGCGGTAGAAGTTGCCTCGACTACCGCGAGACGAAACCGGTCCTAGTCCCGCGAATATATATCTACAAATGTTCACAAGGTTACCGACGGATGGACGAAGACGACGAGGATTAACTAACTAGTACAAAACTTGGAATTGTTGACGAATAACGATGATAAACTGGCAAAAACTTGGCACTTCAAATTTACAGGAACGCGACGATATTAAAACGTGAGAACGAAGGGGCACGTCCTTCGCACGTGACAAAAAGTCTATGTGAAACGCGTATTATGTACAGGTACCAGCGACACGCGAAAGTGCTGACAGGTCAAAGTATGACGAAATGCTGACAAAGGTCCGAGTTCGCGCGGGGTGGTCACCACACAGCGATCAAAACAAGGGGCGTGTTCCAAATACATTTGGCAAGAGTGCATTTATATGACCATGGCATGGCATTTGGTCAATTTTTGGTCAATAGTTTTTGTTGATTTTCGGGGACAGACGGACAGACCGACCATCTGACAGACCGACTGACCACCAAGTAACTTGCACAATGTACTTGTTGTCAGAGCTTTACAAAATCAGTGGTAAATATTTATTTCACTAGTGCTGTGTACCCCACAGTCAAAAAGCCTCACGTCATTCTGCTCATGTCCTGTACCTGGTTGCCGAATCTCCCAATGGCCATGTGCGTTGAAGACTTCACTTCGCACGTCTTTTCAATCTTTTGTGGCTTTCGTTCGGCTTTCATGTGCAGGCAAGCCTGCAATTAGCTCTAGACATCGGAGAATGTTAACATTTTCCAAAAACAAAAAGTTTTTTTTTTTCCAGTGAAATCTCAAAATGGCATTCAGTGAATTCTGTGTGAAAAACCATGTGGAAGATGGAGACGATTTTTCAATTTATATACCTGCAAGAGGCCAACCAGACGAAACATGGAAAGATTTTGAGAACGTCGACACAACAGTGGTTGAACCATGTTCCTTGACCTATGGTTGCAATTACAAACTTCTTACAATAAAACATGTCTCAGAAATCATCCCAGAACACTTTGATTGGGGACCACTTAAACATCTAGCCTTCCTCACATGTCTTGGAAATAAAGTAAAGTGAAATAAAATGTCATGCCGACCGACTCATTTTTTTTCTAACCATCTGACCTGAACCAAAGGTATTTTTTTTGTTTGGCCTAATGTACAATTTTTTGTGGACTGTTACGTCCTTTGATCCCTACTGGCTGATCCTCATTGGAAGAACCATTAATTGTAAATCTTTTTGTTACAGAATCCTTAAAAGGCCCTGAGATACAGAGGGTTGCTGTGCTGGTACTCGGTGCCTTGGCTGGTCACCGATGGAAGGCTGGATACAAGTTTGAAGCAGAGCTCATTGTTCGCAAGATTGAGGATAAACTTGGTGTGCACGGTCAGTAACAATAAAATCTCTTAAAATTGTGGTTGAGAATGCAGTTTTTAGTTTACTGAAACGAGATCTATTATCACATGGTGGGTCAGCAAACATTATCTTTATGTATCTTAATGCATTTAGTGACTAAATAAAACTCCACAGTTTAGCTTGAAGATTTAGACCTGTTGTCACTTGTTAGACCGGCCTGGCTTCGTATTTTTGCAAGTGTTGCAGGTTGTAGTGTTGGGCACGGCATGTTGACAAAATACCCTCAGGGTTTACTGTTAAACTAAGCTACCGTACTCATCTTTCATTTCTGGCCTCAGATCCCTGGGCCTATGAGAAGACCTTGACCTCTCTGACTGAGGATGAACGAGAGGAGTTTCACCATGACACGGTGGCTTTGATTGAAGCTCTGGGCAATGCTGGGCTGCATCGCTCCTTCCCTCACATCCAGAGCTATACCAACCACAGCGCTACTCACCCACTGCTGAAAAGGGCTGGCTTACACTCCATGAGAGACTACCATCATGATACGGTGAACAAAATGTTTATTCTGTAGAATGACCAGACTGTTTATGCCAATTTATGTCTAACCTGATGCTTTATATCCAGAATAGTTACTGAGGGGACCAACTTTTCCATAATATACGCAGTTGCACATATTGCACACTCTTGGTTTGTCATGAAATGATAATAGTTCGAAAAGATCATTGAAAAATGAAATATAAATGTTCACACAGATTTACAATAAAAACAAACCTTTTATCTGAGTAATGAACATGAATTTTTTGGTACACAATTTTGATCATCAAACATCGAGCCATTGCCATGCTAGTCATCATTCCACTCGGGTAGCAGCGGGTAGCAGCTCAACAAATCATCATGTCTCTCCGTTAGTCTGTTAAAAGGTCTAATGGTAATATGACATTGTCTATTGCTCCTACATATTTTGACCCATTTCAACCAAACTTTGTCAAAAGTATCTGTAGCCCAGCCCCAGCATGTCACATGACAGAACTGGGGTCAAAGGTCATCATGGGTTCACTGGGGTCAAAAAGCTGATTTTCTTTTACTCAAAACACTACTTCCAGAAATTTCATGGCACAATCATGTAACTCATGCTTGAATAAAAATTTGTTGGCCCGCAAAGCCTGAAACTAGATGCAATTCATTCAGCACCAACACGATGTTATTCATAAAAAGGAATTTGTATCTGGGTGATGCACATGTCAGTGAAGAGCAAAACCAAATATTGAATTCGTCTGATGTTGACAATTTGGCTCAAAATTTGATGCTATATTTGCTGCTGGAAATATGAAGGGGCAAGGCAAAATCACTGCCAGGCCAGATGTAAACAAACAGGGTTTTCAACATGTCCTCTGTAAACGTTTATCATAATGTGATTTTTTTTATGTGACCCAGACCTTTGAAGTACATGTAAGTCTAGTAAACCATATGAAACACACAACTTTGGCAATCGCCAGAAGAAAGTGCACCTTTATACTCTAAGTCAATTGGGTCAGGTTTGTGTATACTTACATTGTAATTTTTGTTGGTATTACACTCAGAATCTGTTACATGAAGCCTGCAGGCGTATTGTAATCACACTCAATTTCATGCATAACAAAATTGGGACCCCCAGTCTTTGAGAAAAACGTACATGTAGGTCAGATTTTTCCGAAAACACCAGAATACTGTTAAAATTTGGAGTGGATTTTTGATGTGAGGTGGTTAGGGTTATATGTCATGAGCAATGTGTGTCTCTCTCTTCTTCATACTTGGCTACACTAGATATTCCTGTAAATAGGCAGTCTGTGTCACCTGGGCCCAATTCTATGGGGTTCTTGAACAGAAAATATTGCTTGGCCAATTATGGGCTGGGCAAAGAACAAGTTAAAGCAGTATGACATTTCAGGTGATGACTAGGGCTGAGTCAATTCGAATAATTGAATATTCGAATATTCGACCTTCCAATCGATCGAATATTCGAATATTCGGTTATTTGGCCATTCCAAATTCCCTCAAAAGCAAAAAATGCCATACATGTACATGTAGTCAAAGTACGTGCGCACGTCAGCATGCCATGCATGATTTCTTCACAGGTAAGTCAGGTATTTGACAACAATCAGTTGTTCTTCAGTCGTCAGTAATTTAAAGATTAACAATAACCAGAGAAGCTAGAGTGAAGGATTCCTTGTTTGCATGGGGGACGTATTAAGCCGTGAACCCCAAACACGGCGGGTGGCGTCAGCTATTGTGACTCTCCGACCCTTAACTCGCAAACAGGAACCGAGCATATCAATTACTGGAAGCTTCTTGAATTCTACAAAACGGTGTACTTCCTAGTCACAGTATTGAGGATAAAAAAATCACTTTTATAATAATAACTCGCACTTTTGTCACCAAGAATTGAGGAAATGATTTTATATCATTTTAAATAAACTTATTCTCAACAACCAAAAACTCCAAGAAAAAAACCTATGATATTTAATGTCTTTATTCAATGAAATATGGGTCTTTGAATTGTAAATGCATATTTAAGTTTATGCAAATAATGGGCGTGGGCGCGGCACACACACGCCCCAGCTTGACACGTGCAAAGCAGTATTTCCTTGTTTGCCCACAGGGGATGTATTATAAGCTGTGTACCCAAAACACGAAGGGTGACATTTCAGCAAAAAAAAAAAAAAGCCGAGCTCCGGCGGGCGCATTGTTGGCGGGCTAATTAGGGCACAGGTGCGCTGACCCGGTTCTTTAGTCTGGCTAAGTGCGTGCTCTGGAGATAACTTTCTAACAAATAGGCGGCTAAAAGGTTTGGATATTCCAACTTGCAACATTTTGATACATTTTGTCCAGCTGTGGTTTTCTATGCTGGGAATCAGGGGTACGGTGCGGTGAGTTGACCGCAAAGTCTGTCTGGCGAAATAAATGAGAGCTCTTTTGAGTTTGAAATCCTCTCTGTTGTCTGCCCTTTTTCTTGCGTTTTGCTGACTTGGAGGACATAAGCCAGAGGTTCCCGCTATTATTACTGAAAGTATAATTGCTGAACTCGTTTTTGAAGTGTTTATGTATGTTTTATTTGTGCAAATATTGGGTGCAATTAGCAGACTAACCCAGCGAACAAAGCTGACGGACAGCGAACGAAAATGTGTTCGATAAAAGGGTGCTCTGATCAGAGAACTAGATTATTTTGTTCATGTACATGTGTATAATTACGAAGGCATTGAGGCGAACATCTAACAGCCATAATAAATTCTTTTAGAAAAATCCCAGAGTCCGTAACGTAAATGAACCAAGGTTTTCAAAACGTTTTAATGTAATGTTGGGGTTCATGACAAGTTTTCTACAACACCGCCACGTGCTGTTGGCAGCATACTGCGTGCAAGGCGATTCCCTATAACCACGTGCATTCGACACGATTGAACGGGCGATGGAAAACTTTGGGGGGAATTGGCTTCGCTGTATCAGTGTAATGTACCGCTTCTTGTGCGACCCTGTGCGAGCAGTACGTCCTCAAAATAAGTACATGAAAACGGAAAATACAAAGGCCCACACAGAAAAAAGAAATCAAGTTCTTTGCATGAAATTGCAGAGGTCTTCTACATTGTACATCGATGTTGGCATGCCATTTTTGCGATGTCAATAGCCGATCCAGTAAGCCCCTCCCACTGCGCACGTGGGCAAATTAACACGTGCTCCTCTCCAATGCCACGCTGCATTTTCCTATGCTGCACACATGTACATGTAACACCAACGCGCGGGGAAACTTGCCAGGATCGCATCGGGGAAAACAGCGGCGGTTTTCTTTTGAAAGTAGGGATTGTAAGTAGGACAACAACAAACAAAAATACGGACAACGGAAACGTTACTACTCATGCTAGAAGTTTGATATGAAAAGGTGTCAGGAAGTGTTTTGTGAAGACATGAAAGACAAAATGTCTTGTTTATCTTGTCGGAAGCATCAGCGATTGGTGTTGCAGTCCGGCGTTAAAAAAATGGGTTGGCTTTACTGCAAGCACTCCCAAAGCAGAAGTAATATATGTATGGCATTATTGCTTGGCAGATATATATACAAGCTACTTTTATGGGGGGTTTTTGGCAGCAACTTGAAACTTAACTTTGAGAATACACTTTTGTTGTTAAAAAAAAAGTTTTTTCCACCTTTTTATTTCATTGCATATCACCACCGAATATTCTTATTCGAAAATAAATATTCGAATATTCGATTATCGATCGAATAACCGAATATTCGAATATTCGGCACAGCCCTAGTGATGACCTGTTTGTTGGCTTAATAATGAATATATAATGCTGTGCTTATGGAGTTTCTGTGTTCAAGTAGCGCAATGAAATTGTTTCCTGGTCCTATCTTCACAGGCAGCAGGGATTCTGCTGAAGTCGGCCTTAGATGAAGATGAGAATGAACATGTCAGATATGAGGCATCCTTGCTTTACAAGAATCACCCGATGGGCGGTGACCAAAATATCTCCAAGTTTGTCACCCCAGAAGAGTGAGTAAGAATACTGTCATGCCCACATTTTAACAATAAAAATGTAAGCTTCCTTTCAGAACATCAGATGCCTTCAAACAGGGATAATGGTTTTTATTATATATATCAGGCTTCGAGCGGTAAAAATAAATCAGCATATTGTATGCTTTTGTAAAACGCACCCGACTGCAAAGGAAGCAATGACCAGAGACTCCTCCAAATGCTGCCCATGTTTGCAACATCTTTGGCCGGCCTTGTGCATCGGCTATTGGCCTCATCAGTCACCAGCGAAGTCACTGTCACCAGTAAGATCCGTCGATAGCGATGACTCACTCCATCATCATAATCAGGATGACAGCAATGGTGTCAGTAAACTGTACCAAGAGGCATTTTTGCTGGTTCCCTCACGATCAAGAGTGTAGAACCTCACAGTTGTCAACCAATCAACAGAGCGTAGCGCGTGGTACCTTTGAACACGGACGCCCATGCAGTGCGCAGCAGGCCAGGTATACACGCACTGATTTCAATAATCAGAATGGCAGCTTCAAATAGTTGACGAAGTAGGAGAAATGAAGACCGTGTCTTGAATTCTTGTGAATCAAGTCAGCCTGAAAAAAATAAATAATAATAATATTGGATGGCTTTTTTTCGGGGGAATACAAGAATATATTGCACTCGCTATGTCAATATTGCATTCGTCTTCGTCTCGTGCAATATTGTTACAGCTCATGCAATATATTCTTGTATCCACCTCGAAGCCATCCAATATTATATAATTACCAGATATACTTTATTCTTTTTGTAAATACCATTGTTATTTCCATTTTAGATATTCTGCCGTCAACTCCTCCCAAGATGTAGCAACCACTGCAGTGAGTGTGCCCTCTAGACATCGCGTGAGACGAGGATTCTGGGAAGGAATTGAATTCAAGTTGGCCAGTCCCTCCATCCACTGGAATAAGCTCATCGGCAGCCCCAAGACTGGAGCTGAGTTTGGCGTGACCATTAAGAATGAACTTGACTTGAAGATTGGTACATATTTCAGACTTTTTCAAGCATTTTGTTCACATTCTTTTGGTGTTAATTTGTGAAACAGGGGGGCAAAGAGTTTTTGTCTCGCCTAGACTTTGTTCAGAAAAGTATGCAATAACTATGTCTGTACGTATTTGTGTATTTAGTATGTTTGTGCGTATGTGGTATTTTGGTTAAAGTTTCAAGGAATTACTCTCATTCCTCAAGTTTGTCTTTGATTTTCATCAAACTCAGGCAATAGAGTTATTGTGGAAGCCTCCATGTCATACTGATTTTTAAGGTCACATGGTAATAAAGTCAAATGTCATCTGAGGTCAAGTTGTAAAATAGGCTGAAAATGTAAAATTGGTCTCATTTAAAAAGTTGAAGTCCAATTGGAACCAAACTTGAATCATAGATGCAACATGGGAACCTTCATATGATGATGATGTCAAAGGTCACATACCAAGTTCAAAGGTCATCTGAGGTCAAGTTGTAAAATGGGCTGAACATGTACATGTAAAATTTGTCTCATTTCCAAAGTTGAAGTCTAGTTGGAACAAAACTTGGGTCAAAGATGCAACATGGGAGCCTTCACATGATAATGATGTCAAAGGTCACACACCAAGGTCAAAGGTCACTCTTTAAAGATAATCGTGAAAGCAGGCGAGATGCGCAGTTCGAGAACTGCATTGTTTAACCTAATGTTTTATAAAAAAAGGATCTTTGGGACAATGTATAATGACAGAAAAAGTACATACAGAGTTGTGCTAAAGTCAGTCACAAGTCATTAAAATTTGCTATTTGACTTGTAATTGATTTTGTTACAGATCCATGACGTCAATTGTGCTTTTAGATAAGCCTCGTACAAAACAAATGAACACTCGACATTTTTTTTTCTTTTCTGGCAGCTCCATTGAGTGGTCACCTTCGTTTGGATCTATTAGACGAGGCTTATGCCACAGTCGTCGTTGGGCTTACTGGGTTTTCAATGGACATTGCCCGGGCCCGATTCTGCTTCAATGGCTTCATTGAATATAACCTCAACATACTGCAGGTACATGTAGCTCTGTCTTATCTTTTGAGTCACGTTTTCACATATTTTCGATGGAATGGACGCATTTATGGTTGTTAATTTTGTGATTCAACTTACTCATATTCCTGACGTTGCCATTCAAACTTCCAAGTCTCATTGATGATAGTATTACCAAAAATAATAATAAGGGAATAAATGTGTGCTCTGGAGGTTTTTATCACTCTGTTTAAGACCACTTAGAGTCTGGGTGCTGATAATTACCCGAGCCGGAGGCGAGGGTAATTATCAGCACCCAGACTCTAAGTGGTCTTAAACAGAGTGATAAATACCGACGGAGCACATATTTATTCCCATTCATAAATACCTTTTGGGTAAGAAAAAATCATATAATTCGTTCAAAACATCCCGATTTTGTTCAACAAATTCACTTTATGCTTTTTGAAACATCCCTCTTGCAAAATAATGGAGTGTTCAGCTGGCGAGTAAGATGTAAACAACCCTTTTATGGAGATTGACGCGCGCGTGGCACGTTCTGCGCGATGTCACGCAGAACGCACCTGGCGCGTTGCGCTTTGAATTTAGAACTATAAAATTCTGACTCCCTGGTAGTGTTGCGCATGCCTACGTGAGGATTGTGAACGTTCAACCAATGAAACGATAAGAGGCACTGGATTTTTAGGAGTCCACATTTTATTGTGACACTGGAAAAGTGTTTAAGACCAGCTAGCCATGTCTTTATCATCCGTTTAAGACCGGCCACGTGACGGGCTCTCGACCAATAGGAATAGCTAAACTGTCTGAGGTATTTATGAATGAATATTAATAAATACCTTGGAGAGCTGATAGCTTCTGATTGGTCGAGACGCTATCACTCAGGGGTGTTGTAATATGTGATATAAAGACTGGCTTCAAGAACAAGCGAATAAATGGCCCCCGAACCAGCATTGATCCAGCATCATGTTAGCCAAAGGATCGGCCAAATTTAAAACAGTCCTACGGTAGCTTGTAACAAAACAGCAGTACACATGCGCACAACTACCATCGTGTGACGACTTACGCATACGTATGCAACACAGTTGCTATGTGTGAGGGCGCTCACGTGAGGAAGTTTTCAATCGACATGTTCATACTGCAGTAGCCTACTGAGGATGTTTACTACGAATGCGTGGATCGATCTGTGATTTATTTTCTCTATTAACGCTTCGCCCACGGACATTGTCATTTTTTCTAAACCGAGCATTTTTGTAATTCTGGACACAAGGAATAAGTAAACAAAATTTTAGCTTCCTCCATCAAATAAAAATAAGAGAAAAAAAAGTTGTCATTTGTTTAGCTAAGCCAGCAGAAGTTCATACCCTAGACATCAGTCATTTCATGATCGTAATGCAATGAAGACGTCGTCCAGCGCAACCAGGGCCTGGCTAGGGTGGTATATAACAACGCATATTGAAGATACAGGGTACCACGCATAAGCTCAAATATGGCCACTGAACATGAACACAAAAAAGTCTGGAAATATCACCGAAAGAAAAGTCACCAAATTGGAGCATTTTAACTGTTTACTTCGTTCGGCTCTGTCCATTAACAGCGGCCATTGCCCAACCCAGTCTTTATCACACAGTGAAGACTGGCTCCTCCCCCCTTATTCCCTAATTGTAGACATTCCCGCCTAATTAAAGCAATGCAATGAATGAATTCACTGTATGGACTCTGTAGAAATCATGGGTTGAATTGTGACCGACTCAGGAGAGCGTGTGTGTGTATGGACACATTGTATGCATGCACTGATTTTGCATGGAGGAAGGGATGCTGTATTGGCATGTTTCCCGATCAGAATAGAGATTGCTTACCTTCACGAATTGTCCCACCGTGTTTGCCCAAGTACATGTAGGACCAATTGTTGGCCACCAATGTCGGTTAATGTTTGCAATCAAGGCGACCGGGTTTCCTTAGTTGTTCGCTATATTTTAAAAAATGCCCAACACACACATTGAACATAAAGATTCTACAGGGGCTGAACTTTTCCATTCTGTGCATAAAGATATTGTATCACTGGCCAAATTTCATTTTCGGTCACAATTAATTTTTGAAGATTTTAACAAAAGCTGCTATCCAAACAGTGACACTTTGAGGGTTGGAATACAGGACGCCACCATTTTTACAACAGGTACATTGTAACCAGTTACAGGTTTTCGATGATATTATTATTCCATTTTGGGTTACGCAATTAGAGGATTACACCCGGGCTTGGCTGTGTGGTGGCCTGAATTTATTACCTTTGTAGGATGGTAGCAAGGGCGGATCCAGAACACAATTTTTTTGGGGGGGCCAAAAACATTTTTGGTCCCCCCAAAAAGTGTGTCCAAAAAATTACAGCGTGGGGTTCGGGGCCTGGGCCCCGAAAATTTTTTGGATTCTAGATGCTCCGTGGTGCGATCTGAGGCAATTTCTGACCACTTTAACCAATGTTTTTTGAGGAAAAGATGGTGGTGTACTCATTGCCTGCCTTTATTGCGATGTCACATAAAAAAATTTAAAAAATTGGTTTCGTTTTTTTTTGGGGGGGGGGGGGCATGGCCCCCTTTGGTCCCCCCCTGGATCCGCCCTTGGATGGTAGAAGGTAATTAATGAATTTGAGTAAAGAGTACCTACATGTACTAATACCCTAATACCCTCACACGAAGACAGTAAGCCTCTGTACTAATGATGTCACACTTCGTTTACATGTGCACTTTCCTATGGAGCCAGTGGGGGCCCACGGTCCACTGAGCACCATAGGAAAGCACACACGTAAACAAAGTGAGATGTCATTAGTACAGAGGCTTATTGTTTATTTGAGATGCATGTATAGTATGCAAGTAACTGTCCTCGGTGCAAAAAATCCAAACTGATTACAAAAACAAGGATAATTGTTCACATTCTCATGATCAGAGGGAGAAGTTGCAATTTATCATCAGCCAATTTCCGCCCATACACCATAAATTTATTTATCCAAATAAAAATGGGTATACCTAGTCAAGTTTTGGTGCTTTATTGCATTCTCAATGCATTCTTATGAAGAAATTTGTATTGGAAAGTTCAAAATTGTGTAAGTTCAAATATAGTGTTTTATGGTTGCGCGACTGTTGCACATTTTCATAAATACACTCAAATCAGTGGGCAATAAGACGTAGGACTTTGCCGCTTTAAATGTACTCATGCAAATCGATTTGTGCTTTCTTAATAAAAAAAAGTAGGGTGTGTGTAAATTGGCCGTTATGTCATCTGATGCTATGTATTGTGTCAATCAGGAGTTTGGCGTGGAGCGCATCAGTGACTTTGTCAAAGCATACGATCTCATCGTTGGGCAAGTAATTGGAAACATCCGTAGGGCAGTGGACATTGTTGTTGGTCTCTTCAACGGTGACATAAGCATCTCTCAGCTATTTGATGACTTTGTTCAAGCTCTGGAGGACATCCCCAGTAACATTACTGTAAGTATGTACATGTAAGACATAGTTGGCAGGCTGTATTCCAGTTTTCTTTGATACCACCCCAAGGAAGTTTCACGGGGCTGCTAATAAGCTTGTTACATATTTTGCTTTGCAAAAAGAGTTACCAACCAAAATACCATGCAGAGTTAAGTGCATATTATTAGTTATCTTGCGAGCGCGAGTGGAACACGGAATAATGTAGTGCGTCCCACATACCACGAGGCCGAAGGCCGAGTGGTATGTGGGACACAGACGCACTACATTGTCCGTGTTCCACGAGCGCGAGCGCGATAACGAATTTATCTTCAAGCAAACTTGACGCACAGTAAAGTTGGAACACGCATGCAGCTGTGTAACCTACGCGCAACTTTTGAATTCACAGTGAATTGTGCAGCACTAGTCACGTCACGTAGGCTTAGAATAGCGCAATACGCGGAGTGCGGTATGGACCGTGGTCGTGCGGTATGGTTATATGTAGCACGGCTTGTTGCCATGGATCGACCAATCAGGATCGAGGAATCAAGTTTGCTTGAAGATAATATGGGTTGTTAGCTGATTCTTGCTTAGCATATAGGTGTCTTTTAACATTTACAAATTGTACTATTTTAAGAAAAATAATTGTTTTGTGCTTTTGAAATAGGAAAAGTTTTCTTGTGCTAAGAAAAACTTTCCTGCTCAAGAATACCATTTTCCAGAAATCATGTTTCTCTCTGAAGAAAAATATTCTTAAAATAAGGAAAATATTCTTATAATTAGAAATTGCCTCAGAAAAAAAACTTGTGCTAAAACAATTTTCTTACTGTTTTAAAAACTCTCCAAAACAAGATTTTCTTATGAAATTTCTTAGAACAAGAATTATATTCTTTATTCAAGAATATTTTTCTTGCTTAAGAAATTCATTTTTGGCAGTGTATAAATCTGCTCAGCAGGAAAGTGCGTCCTAATCTGACATCACTTGTGACATGTTCTCAGCTCATTGGCTACGCAGGTAATCTAGCTAGGCATGCAGCTGCTTATTGCTGACACCTGTTTCAGATTGAGGTTCAAGATTTGTGTCCAACCAATCATAGTATAATTGATGAGCGACTAAGCTTCACCAAAATAGATTTTCGATTGACTTAAAGGTAAAGAACATTATTTGCAGCTATCCAAAAAGTAACTGACAAAGTTATTGTTGAA
The DNA here is from genome assembly GCA_029964075.1 of Patiria pectinifera. Classification (NCBI taxonomy): domain Eukaryota; kingdom Metazoa; phylum Echinodermata; class Asteroidea; order Valvatida; family Asterinidae; genus Patiria; species Patiria pectinifera. Next base: position 10,037,545 of record CM057147.1, on the reverse strand, counting down.
ACTCTTATTTGGTTTGTGAAATAATTTTTTTTGGCATACTGTCATTTTGAAGAAAATAGTAAAAGAAGGTCATTCCAATGATGCGGCCAAAGATACATTTTTGGAAATTTCAGTCAGTAATTTGTTTTAATTTGGCGATTGGGTCACGCAAGCATTGACACAATGCACATGCGGCCGGTTGCTATAATTCGTCGGTTCAGTGGGTGACATCGCGTAGCTGCAATCGGCTGATTGAAAACATGTCCCAGATACTGATTTGGGCGTAATTCAAAATATGATTCGGCAACTTGTAAATTGAAATAGAGATTCAAGAATATTGTTTCCTCGGAATGTATAGCATTCACTGAGCTAAAACTTCATCACGTTAGTTGTTAAGCACCCTTCTTTAGATTTTGAGCACTTTTGTTGCTTCAAACACCGTATCTTAGCTGTACAATGTATTTCACTCGAGCCAGGCACCCTTAAGTGTCTTCAGTATTAATGTACATCATACCATTGAACCAGTGATGTAGACTGCACGTACATGTAGATGAAATCAAGTGATTTTTCTATAATCACTGATTCAGTACAATTTTGTTCAAAAGCATTTATCAGTTTGTTGAGTTTTGTGGAAGATGGTTATTATAGGAACCTGTAAACTCCTTGTAAGGATGCATTGGGAGATTTGTAAACATTTTTAGACATACCAATGTTTTGAAAGTTAAAAAAATATTTAAAAATGTGATTTAAAGCAAAATAAAATCTGATTTAAATCAAATACCAGTAAATCCGATTTTTTTTTTTAATTTAAAAGAAGAAAAATAAAATGCCAACCCTGACCAGACACAAAATGTATTGTCAAAGTCATGTACTAAAACCTGCTGCAAAGCTTTCCGATTTTACAGATTCACCTGTTCACCAGTATGTTATTTTTTTACCATTGTGGCGACAGCATTGTTAACCCATATACGTGCCCGATTCTGTTGTATAATCGCTCAAATGATGATCTTTCACTTGGTGACCAGTTACATGATGACAAAATGGCAGCTGTCAATTTTTAATCATGTGACTTTCTTCGTGAATCTGATTGGTTAACATAAATATTACGGCCAGTGAAATTAGGCTGCTGCCCGCACACCTTTCTGGTGACATCGGATCTGGTGAAATCAAATGCGAAAAGATCGAACAGTTTGATTTCATCCTAACGCCCGGTGTACGGTCAGATTGGTCCAATTGTTCATCGCACACCTCTCTTATGTGGCCCAGGGAAGCTGTAAAACCTGAAAGGTGTGCTATAGGCTTTGGTACAAATCTTCCGAATAATCTGGGTCAGCAGAACTCTTGAATGCCAGTCTGAAACAGGTGTTGATTGGCTTATGCACTGCTTCTTAGCATTGTCTTGTAACGTTTTGAATTGTTTATTTCCTGTACATAGAACGTGAGATCTGTGGCTACCGAGGCTGTGTCCAGACTGTCTCAGTTTGATCCTGATCAGCTACCACCGTCCTTCAGAGGTGTCATTAATGTGGTCAACAAGGCTACTCAGTTATTCAGTGATATCAAGACAGATGTCATGGAATTCTACGAGGTCATTATTAAAAGTTGTAGTCATTTCCATCACAAAGTCCCTCACAAGTCATGTCTCAAGTCAAATCAAAAGACGATCACAAACCAAATCACAAGTCATTCACAAGTAAGATAACAAGTGACAGGGGAGGAATACTGTCAAAGGAATGTCTTGGCCACTGTTCAGTGGAATAGCTGAACACTTGACACTGCAGGTAAAATGACTTGTGATGAACTTTTGATGGATTGTGTGGACTTGACCTAAGCTCAGATAATAATAATAATTATCTTCAAGCCAACTCGAATTGTGCTATTCATGCTGCACACATGTGTAATACAATGACTACTGTCTAAAGCGTGCCCAGATCTTTTCTGTGTCTGAGTTTGCTTGAAGATATTGCAAGAGTGCAAGTGGATAATGTAGTGCATTTGCGTTCAATTTGCCACAAGGCCAAAGGCTGAGTGGTATATGGTACCCAGCAGTGTTGAAGTCAAGGCCACAACCTCTGTCGCTTGGTTCCCTGTTCCATTATCACTTTGGCCAATGCCAAGTTGTGACGTTCACTCGTTCAGGGCCGAGTGGTGGACCAGGAACCAGTCTGTAGCAGGAGTAGACTGGGTCTCTAAGAAGAAGATGCGACTTGACTACCTGCAGTGTAACACAAATTGTAACAGTTCATGGGTCGAGTGGTAGAATAGGAACCAGTCAATACTGGTTCCAGAAGAAGATGCTACATACGTGAGTACATGCAATCATGGAGCTGTAGCTCCATGGTGCAATGTAATGCAAATACCAGTTCATCCGTTAGTGTACCTGCTTACAATTTTATTTCATTTCACCGAACCAACTGTGGCAGTTTTTTTAAAGTTTGATACAGTGAATAATTAAAATTAATTGAAACAGAAAATCCATGTTGAATTGGTGGGAAAATTAGTCAAAGTGGGTGGCCTCGAGCCGGCCTCGACCAGATTCATCAAATCTGGAAGGCTCTGAGGCCAAGGCTGAGGCCTTGCGCTCCGAGGCCATGAAAATCGGCCTCCTTGAGGCCGGGACCTCCAACACTGGTACCTTGATACACTACATAGTATTAAAAGAAACAATTAAGGTCCTGTTACACACTTTGATGAACAATTGATGTAAATTTTGGATGATCTCATCTGATAAGACAAGAAATTTTAGTTGTGAAGTTACATTGCCGACCAAATACTTGTCACATTGATAGCAAACAGTATTATGTTCTTTAGCCAGGTAGTCAGGACAATATTTAGCCAGGACATTCTGGGAAAATCATTAATACAAGTTCATCTCTCATCAAGCTGAGCTTGATATGACTTTTTATTAAAGGACTTAAACTGTATCTAAAGGAGTATCTAAAAGCTGCAAAATAGGTTCTGGTCTATATCTAAATAGATTGTAGTTGTTGATACGAAGAATTCATGTCGCTGGTGCAATATGAGGAGTTGAGGTAATGCAGGGTTTGAAAGTAGCGGTAGCCCGCTGGCCAAATGCTAGTCAAAACAGGGGCAGGCTAGTCAAACTATTCCTTAAGTAGCCTGGCTGGCAAGTCAAAAATTATTGGGATACGGCAACTTAGATGAAAGGACAGGAAGAAATATATCATGAAATTCAGAAATCAAACCTAGAAATCAGTTGGAAATGCGTAAAAGCAAATTTTACTTACGACCTATTTTCGTACCTAGGTTTCCTTGTTCGATCATGTCTGTTTTCACATCGTGTACTTGCATGAGAACGAGTATATTTTAATACCTATCTACATCTGATGGATTCTAGATATCGTTTGGATCATGTTTTAATACAGTTCTTATCAATGGTCATTTTAGATTTGTTTATAAATAAAAAATAAATCCTTCAACAAGTCTTTTTTTTCAATTTTTTTTTTTCCTGTCACAAAATTATTCCAAAATGTTCATGCTTAAATGAGTGATCGAATTCCATGAGTCCACACGGAAGTTTTCGGAAGTGACAGGTCAATTTTTGGCAGGATATTTCATGCGATTTTTCAGTTTCCATAAAATTTCAAGGGTGATTTTTTAAAGAAATCAGTATACCATTACCGAACTTATTTTAAAAACTCTGACTTTCCCACATCAATTTTTGAGGGGCCCTGAAGCGCTACCAGGGGTCAACTTTCAGGCCCTATACACGTTACATGTATGCACATTGTTGTTTATGAGACAATATAAAAGAAAACTAGAGGTTTGCATTTGTTAAATATTACAAACGCAGAGTGGTTGGGTAGACAACTATTTCATTATACATTGTCCAGTTAAGTTATGAATATGTTTATGTCAGAACAAAAATTCTCCAACTTTAATCTTTCCAGAACAACCAATTATTTTGTAAAAATAATGCATCTGTTTGGGGATGATTAATTTCTGTATACATTTGAGGTACATGAACAAGTTATTTCCGGTTTGATGACATCATCAGTCAAAAAAGGGAAGGGAATATTGATTTAGTTCAAGGAGGATACCTTTATCATTAAGTAAAAATAACCCATGGAAATATGGACATTTTAAGTGTATGTAATAATAACACCCAACTTCCGGTTAGATGACGTCATAGTATTTGAAAGCAATAGGTCAGGTCAACACTGAGTGTAACAGATGTCATAAATTGGACTAGGAACAAACTCATGAGACGGGGATCAAATAATGGATGTAAAATAAATAAAAAGATCATTGTTAAATTCTCCCTACAGTAACTTCCAGTTTGATGACGTCATGATTATGAAACCTTGCAAATTCATTTGTGGTTGCTAACAGAATATGAAGGGAAAATGTGGTAAAATTTTGATTTGAGGGCTTTTAAATTTGAAAAGATTAAATTCTTTTTGATGTATCGCTAGAGGACGCCTTTTTGAGGATGACGTCAAAATTATGTTTTTGTATTTGGCTTTCCTCTCTTAACACTTCCATAATATATTTGTAGTAAAATATTTACATTTAAGAGTTAGATTCAATTTCTGTTGTACTTCCGGTAACACCGGAAGTTAAGGTCAAGCGGTTTTGTGCTAGGGAATAAGAAATGTCTACAATCTCATGCAAAAATGAACATGTTACTCTATTTAGTTTCAGAGATATAGCTCACATTTTTTTTGTCAAATTGTGCTCTCAAATCGCTTGTAATTTGATATCCGATGATGTCAGGATGACATAACAAAATTTATAGCATCTTTGTAACATGATTCAAATTCACACAAGGTTTTATGATCATCCCGTGAACCGTTCGGAAGAAATTGTGCTTTGTTCTGATTTCAGGCTAGTATATTCATTTTGAATTCACCTAACTTTGACCTTCCAGTAGATCCAGAAGTAAAGGTCAAGCGAGTTCACGTACCAAACAAAAAATGTTTAAGGGAATAAATGTGTGCTCCAGAGGTTTTTATCACTATGTTTAAGACCACTTAGAGTCTGGGTGCTGATAATTACCCGAGCCGGAGGCGAGGGTAATTATCAGCACCCAGACTCTAAGTGATTAAGACCAGCTAGCCATGTCTTTATCATCCGTTTAAGACTCTAAGTGTTTAAGACCAGCTAGCCATGTCTTTATCATCCGTTTAAGACCGGCCACGTGACGGGCTCTCAACCAATAGGAATGCGTAAACTGTCTTAGGTATTTATGAATATCAATTAATGGTTTATCTGATTACACGGTTGGAAAATAATTATTCATTTTGTTCAAGAGTTACAGGTGAAAGAAGATCATCGTTTTTTTTCCAGCTAAAATCGCTTAAATTTGACACCCGATGACGTCATCATGACGTCAGGGTAACTCGGGCTGAGGGTTGATATATGTTGAAAGTTACAAGTTCAACTCAAAAACATGTGGGATAGCGGTGAACATATGCCTGTGGGCTATTTAAGAGTCTGTTTCAGTAGCCGGCTGGCTAGTGAACAAAAAAGTTAAGGTGGAACCCTGAGTAATGGATTTTGACATGGATTTGTGTCTGTACAGGCCATCAGTGATGCCATCACAGTCACCTTGCCCAAGGCAGCAGAGCAGATCTGGAAGGCTATTATTACAATTGGAGATTCCATTGCCAATCTACTCAAGTCACCAGTGAAAACCATCGGAGACATCTTTAAAGGAGTCATCAAGTGAGTGTGCAGAGTTTATAAATGAGATTGCAGGGATTTGGGGTTCCCATTAGGGGTGAAAGTGATATTAATATTGATTGAATCTCTGCTGCTAGAGAGCTTTAAAGAAAAAAATTAAAGAGCTTTATCATGGGGGCACGTACCAACAATCTCTGACTCGCTGTTGGAAATATCTTACCATCTGACCACCAGGCTTGCTGGGGTTACTGGTCAGTTATATCATAGACAGTACCACAATGAGTATCAAGTAAAAATATTTAATGAAGGGTAAACGCCTAATATTAAACTGTACATGTGCCCGATGTAAATGTCCATTATTTAATATATATTTCTGTTTGGGGTTCATATGAATTCCTTTGGGGAACTAACCCACCGGGCCGGTTTTTATGTACAACCTCTATGAGAGAACGCGGCGAAAAAAATCATTAAACATGGGCCTTTTTTCACATTTGTCGCCACCACTTCATTATTCGACAGGGTATACCTTAGACCAGTGTGACCCTAACAATATATTCTTTCAGAAAATGAAAGAAAAACTGAATAAAACACTGAGTTTCACTCGCAAATTGATGTTAAACATTGCATTTTCAGTCAAAAATCTCCCTGTTTTGTGTGTACCACATGTTCAGCCAAGAACTGGTCCATTAACATCATCATAACGTTAAAAAGCACCACCTGGGAGCTTAGATCTCTCGAGTCATTTTTCTTCGTCTCGTCAGTTTTCCAACAAACCTTTATTGTGATTGGTTAAGGTTTAGGCTCTTGTGTTTTCATTTACTAAAGAATTGTACATCTAAACTCCAATAAAATTTGCCGTTGCACAATGGCTCAGCGCGTAGGGTCTGTTTATTGTACATGTGCTAGGCAGCACTACTGTATATACACAGAGCCCGGGAGCTCTTATCTCTATGTGTCCAAGGTCACTTTGCTGTGCGCTTTGGCCAGTTTACATGGGGTCCTTTTGACCACAAAAGATTTGATATGGTTAGGATACACCTGTGATTCCTCTTCACTTTGCAGAGTAGCCTAGGTCACTTGGTGTAGCTACAGACTACTTCAACATATTTTGGCTTACTTATCTCATGCCCATAGAGCAGGCGTGGTTCTAGAACCAATATTTTTGGGGGGCTAGCACGGTGGATCCAGCATTTTGTTCAGGGAGGCGTGCTGAAATGTTGACCGGTTATTTTCTCCAGACACTTAGGCCTCCAAAAATCAATAGGTGGGGGGGGGGCTCATGCCATATTTTCAATGGGGAGCACCAATAAAATCCTAAAATCATTCACAATATATTAACTAATGCACCCTTGTCATGGCTATTTCTTCTTTAGGGGGAGACCGTTCGCATGTACATCACAATCCTTTTTGCTAATGCAATTTTTTTTTTACGGAATTTATTCGGGGGGGGGGCTAGACAAAATTTTAGGGGGGCTACAGCCCCCCCTAGCCCCCCCGTAGAACCGCGCCTGCCATAGAGGCAGACATTAACATTCCTGCCATTAAATAAACAGGCATCTTTTCTAAAACTCTGGGTAGATCTTACAATGTTGAAAGTTCTTACTCTTATTTAATAGCATCAAGACTGCAATTACTGATCTCATAGATGCCAAGAAAAGGGTGGAAGAAGCCAACTTTATCAAGGAAGGTAAGGCACTCTTATTACCAGTGGCGTCGCCAAGGGGGGGGGCAGGGGGGACACGTGCCCCCCCTGGAAAACCTAGTGCCCCCCGAGTGCCCCCCCATCTGAGATTTGGGTTGGTAAAAAAATATATATATTCACCTAAGTGCCCCCCCATCAAATGCTGGTGCCCCCCCTGTGCCCCCCCAGACTGAAAAGTCTGGTGACGCCACTGCTTATTACTGGCGTTATTTTCTTACTAAATCATGTGGCAGTGCTGTGATGAATTGGGGATTAGAAAAGGTTCGTTGAACTTCTTGCACTTGATCCTATTCTGACAAACTGATGACTCAATTTTTGGCTTTTCCGCATAGTGCGGAAAAGCCTTTCTTTTTTTCTCAGTTTTTCCTTCCTTTTTTGTCGCCGAAAAATCCCATAGACATTATACATGTCTTTTCCGCCCTTAACTTCTGCCATTCATCTTTGTCATACATGTACATCATTCAAAGTCAGCTAAGCACAGTCCTCATAGCATAGATGTGCCGCGAAGATTATGGGTCACGTTTTGTCATATTAAAGATTCCTTGATTTATTCTTTGAAATTCCATATAAAATCAACTGTAAGAGACCTGAGCTTGATATTTGCGGGAATTCATTGAATAATTCTGGATCTTCATTTTATTTCACGTGGGCCGAATCATGCAACCCTTCCTTCCAGTCCAAACCGTAAGTGCCTTATAATTAAAAATTGGAAAAAGATGTGAACTTGCTTTCAATGATGTTAGTCTCTGGCTAGGTTGTACTTGACAACAAAAATTACCGGTGACGTCATAAAATGTTGGAGTGCCCTCTAGCGGCAGATTGAAGATGTCAAGAATTGAACGTTTAGTTGATGTGTGTGGTGAAGTCTGTGGCAATCGCTTCAAAATTAGTATATATTGACCTTAATGCAGACAACACCTGTGCATGAAAATAAATGATGACGTCATCAGACCGAAAGTTAAAATGAAAAGACCTCTTTTCCTTTGAAAATTAAAAAAAAAACAAATTGTACTGGAAATTTCTCTTTTTGTGTTGCCAAAACGCCTTCACGTGGCAATTTGATTTATCCAGTTCACCAGGCATTAAGGACTTTCTCCCATGTAAAACAAGTATGATAAAAGAAACGTGTCTTTCTGGACTTTTAATGATTTTTAATAAATACTTTTCCTTTCCAAAATTTGCAAATTTCCTGTCACCTTGTCTACTAAAGGTATCGGCTATATTTTAACATAAATTTTTAATGGTGCTCTGTCCATGAAAGTTCCATTGTCTGGTTCCCATTCTGCAGCTGCAAATGCAAAACTAGACTTATGTTTGTGGACAAACACAGGACTGTTTCGGCAACTTTTTTGTGACATGTGACATATAAAGTTTCAAGTATGATTTGCATCCAGGAAGGATGTGTAGTTCTTTTTATAATAAATGTTGGCATGTAATATGTGACTACATCCTCATAGGGCTTTGAATTATTACGTTACATGTCAGGTGATGACGTCATCATGACATCACATCAATTTCATCTGTAACACATACCGGTCTAGGTTAGCCTTGACCAAGGCTATCAGCTTGTTCCCATACGAGCTGTTCCAGCTACCGCACACAGCGCGCGCCAGGACACACTATAGTTGTACTACAGGTATACCATTAGCCTCAACGACCCTTGCTTGTGCTTTGTGTGCATAGTACGCCTCACACACACTTCCACAAACAGCCGTACAGTAAGTCGAGGCGGAGGATAGCCTTGACGCAACCGTGTAGGCCCAATATGATAATTAGTACGCGCTATGGTAAATAGTCTTCTCATTGGATAATGGCTGACAAAAAAATGAATATTTATTAAATTGCATAATGCGACCCGAGGTTTATAAACCAGATGGCCCTGTGGTAACAATAATTATTGTAAAACATCCCCTTGAAATCTTAAATAATAGTAGAATAATATTCATATAATTATAAATAGTTTGGGTCGAAAATGAAATGAAAAAGGATGAAAAATTAGGCTTTCACAAAATGGCGAACGGTACAAACTGCACGCCGGCAAAAATGATGTCACCGTGCACAGAGACCACGTCAGGGCCGTCCACTGTAGGCACCGGCCGGGCTTGCGCTATGCGGAAAGACGCGCTATGTGGAAAGACACGCTGCGCTTTCTCGGTCAGCGGCAAAAAAAGCGCTCACACTATTGAGTATCCGTTGACTTTTTTTGGGGGGGGGGGGGATTTCTACTAAGCTGTCAAGGGGATATGGGAAAATCATCTCTTCTTCAGCTAACTTAAGAATGATTTTAACTTGTATGAACGACTTATGCCGTATCATGGAGAAATAAGAACAGTACGACTAATATATCAACAGGGTACGACATATACACGTAAGAGTACGACTGATATATCGACAGGGTACGACAAAATATGTCGACAGGGTATGACATATCAAACATATGACATAATGTCGACAGGTGCCGGTATACGACATATATGTCGTGCGTATGATCTTACATGTCACATACGACTTTGTCGTATAAGTACGACTTTGTCGTATAAGTACGACTTCATATCTGGTGTGTACTACATATGAAATTTTACTCGTCCGTTCGACTTGTTTGTCAATTTTGTCGTACTTATGACATATGTATTTTAACTTGTATGCATGACTTGTATGTCATACGACATATAGGTACGATTTATATGTTATACCTACGACTTACATGTTGTACGTATGTCGTAGGTATGACATACAATTCGTACGTATGCATTAAAATACATATATGTGGTACGTATGATATATATGTTGCACATGGTACGAATTCAGGGAGAGATTTTATTCACCAAGTCCCATATGACAGTTTCGTATATTTCCATCCCAAAGTCAATAGCTTGTTTCTTGCAGTTAATTCACACGGCTCAGTGCGACATGACTGTATAGATACGAGTTAACCTGCATTCGATAAAATGTGTACGATTTGACCTGGGTCCCAGTTGACCTGTTTCCTTACATTCGCTACGGTCAGAATGTCACGGGCAGGTACGGGTAGCGGCGTGATGTACGCTGTTGCACTGGGCAATAAACGTCGGCCGATATGAACTGTCTTGAACTGTCCAATTCGCAATACTTTGGAAATAGTATCATCATTTTGAACAAGTGTTCATTCATATAAAAGCGGCATATTTAATTTGTTTGGAATAAAACTGGAAAATTGTTTAAAAATGGGATTGAAATACTTGGACATTTATTTTTGAGTGGACCTTTGTGGTTTTTACGGTAATTTGCAGGCTTCATGAATATGTAAGTCGCGGTTCAAAGTTTACGGGCTTTGATTGGATATCGTGTAAGCGCATCAGAAATTCTCGGCCGAGTTTGGCCGAAAATATAAAGAAACACATAAGGAATTCGCCACGGTTGCGTCAAGACTATCCTCCGCCTCGTCTTTACGGCTGTTTGCGGAAGTGTGTGTGAGGCGCAAGTACATGCACACAAAGCACACACAAGGGTCGTTGAGGTCGTCTCGGCACGGCGCGCGCGGTGTGTGCGGTAGATAATTTGATTATTTTGGTTTTTGATGTTTGCAAATGTTGTATCTTCCCTTTAATAATAATGATGTATTTAGGACGATTGGAAAAGTGGTGGAAGGGTTCATGAATTGTGTGATTGGTGCACCCAAGGGTTTGCTCTGGTGGCTTGAGCCATGCGCAAAAACCCAAAACAACTACATGTATACAGGTGTAAAGAAATGGAAGCTAAAACATTGTTGTGGACATAATGAACAGTGCCTCCTACATGTACATGTAGTATCAGATAAGATCTACCCACCCTAGCTGCTTTTCAAATAATGGCAACAAAGTAACTGGTAATTAAACCCTTTAGAAAGACAAATCCTTGATATGCATCTTGTATCAGAAACAAATTTATGTAACCTTACCTAACAAAAGGAGTCGGATGTCATCAGTGCATCCAGACTTATTTTGTGAAATCTGGTTATAACCTATGAAAACCTGCAAAAGCCTGATGCACAAGCAAGGACCAGAATCATACCATGGATGCATTCCATCTGCTTGCCAGGTCAGAGACCCTACTGGTTTGATCTGCCCAAGGTCGTCGGTGAGATGCTGAAAGAATTAGCGGAGCATCTCGGCAACATCAGACGAGATCTTAGTGTTTGGGTGGATGAGATTGAGAGTTCCTCAGATCCCGTCAAGAAGCTGACAGGGGGAGCAGTGGATTCGGTAAGGGTAGTAACTCTCAGGATGCATGAAATGAAGAATAATTTACTTCTCCGCAAGAACAATATTCTTTTTTTTACAGAGAGAGTTCCATCCTGTATATTTTTAATAATTAAAATTACAAAATTGAATATAATTGCAAAATTTAAAATACTAAAGTAAATCATAAACACTCTCATATTTCTAACTGTGAAAAATCCTTAGTTTTTTTTGTAATAGTTCAATCAAATGATGATGTCACAAGTACTGCCATGACAGACATTTGGCTACAGTTGACATCCAATTTGCATCCAAATAGTAAATGCATTTTACAAAAATGTATGTACCATTAATTAATTTGTCAGATGATCAATACTCTCATGTTTTTCGCCAAATTTCGCAGTATTTTTAAAGTTGCTTCAATTCTACAAGCAAGGACTTGTAATTGTTTGTGTTGGATTATTCAACAACCATGTTTTATGTTTGGTCAAAACTAAGGTCACGACAATCAATTCTGCCACAAGAGCAACAGTTTGTTCCTGAGTGATGCAGAGATACAATTGTAGCAAGGTGTCCTGCTGACGGACACAAAAAACTAAGATCCCTTGGCTTGGTTGGAACTCAAATTTCAAACAGTTTACACAAGCTCCACAATTGTCTTCCTTGCCGATCCAATCTCTGTCATTTCAGTCTTCTGTTTCACATTATATTTTTCTCTCACAACTATAGCGCACATTGAGGAGGCGAGTCAAGGATGAGATTGAGTCCATCTTCCAAGATTTGATGGAACCCATACAGCCCATCGTGAATCTCCTAAAACCATTCTTTGATCTGTATGACATTGTGTTCAGTACTGTTGATGCTGTCAAGAAAGCCTATCAGACACTGAAGGAAGGGTGAGTGTGTGTGGAAGGACTACTAAGCACTCAAGATTACTAAGCACCAAAACAATTAATCATGAACTAGACTTGAGGACAAGTCATTAGACAGTCTTGTTTTGTCTGTCGGCAACCCCAGTATTTACTAGCACGGTGCTTCGTATCAAGTTTATTGTTGTCTAGCATCTTGACTAACATATTCCATTACAGAAAATACCTCTGTTTACCTACATTTGCATATCAGCGCGCATGCGCACAAACATTTGCTGAAAAGAATGCCCAAGAATGCCCAAGCCACACCCTCATTGTCCACTGCATGCCCCAATCCCACAAAGGACCCTGTAACATAATAGCTCGTCCTAGTTTTTTTCAGCAACGCGTAGCGTCAACACGTACAAATTAACCGTACTCGCTGTACCTGTACAAAACATGGCAGCCTCCGCCAAAAATATTGTTAGCCCAAGTCGTTCTTCTAAAGGAAATTAAATCACCCTCCATCGTACACTCCAAGCGTGATATTTCCGCCACTACGACCGGATTTAATCCCCGGGTTCGACGGTAGGAAATACCCCGGGAACAGGCACGTCTCTCCAGCGAGAGTCACTGCAAGAATTCCGGAAAATCCCGCCACTACGACCGGGTCTACATGTTATTCCCGGGTTCGACGGTAGGAAACACCCCGGGAACAAGCACTTCTCTCCAGAGAGAGTCACTGCAAGATTCCTGGAAAATCCCGCACATTCGACAGTCGACTAGTACTACAGCACATGCAAGCAGCGGAATCAGAGATCACCACTCATGTGTTTGCGGGTAGGCGAGGCTTGGCGTTTGAAACCCATTGGTCCCTCGGTAATTCGACCAGCCTGCCCGGTCACAGAGGCGGGGCACCACCCACCACCGCCTTCTTCATCAACACTACACGCAAGTACACACGTACACCATGATCAAGCTTTCCGGGCGAGCCCGAGATTTCTCCATCGCCTTCGACAGAATCAACATCAAGTGGACTTTTTCGTGTATTTTAAATATTTTATCGTGTTCTTACGCTCAAAATACAAATAATACGGTTTGATTTACTTTATTGTGAACACTGGATTTAAATGAACTGAAATTTCAAATTTTGAGAACATTTACAAGGACAGGGCCATGCATGCCACGCGATATCGACACGTGGTGCGGTGCAGCATGGCTACATGTACATGTACACATGGAACCAGACTTGCCATACATACGTACGTAGTTTTGCCCTACAGAGGGTCCACTTTCTTAAGTGACCTTCATGACTTTGCGTTACCGATGGGTACTCGTCGATCGTCTTGGGATTTCTCCACCATCCTTGCAGGATTTTGGGGTTCCTTTTTAACTCGGAGACTAGGATTCCATTCTACCGTGGATTTTTCATCCAATGTACGCACCGTCGTGAGGTTTTTCAACAGGACTTCAGCGGTTAATCTAACCAACTGCTCGACTGTCCACGGCGCTGGGATTCGCGCAGACCGCCTTCCGAGCCCAGCTTGTTTGCGGTTCCAACTTGCGTTTTCAATTGGACTCGGACGGAGGATTGACTTCGGACATTCGGGCCGATTGAATTGTGATTACTTATTCTTTGGAGTCGCCTCCCATGTTCGAGATTGCCTTCTGGGTTTTCTCTTATAATGTTATTTATTCAGTGGAAATGCGTGATAACACTACAGCCTTTCCAATAGCAGCACTCGACCGGCTATCTGTAAGTTTTCAGATTCTCCATCCGATAACAGTGGGTTGGTCCTTTTGAGCATGTTCATATTACAGGCTCACATGTATCTACGTTTGTTGTGTAGGAGGATTCCTTATTCGGATTCTTTGATATTCTATCATTTGAATATCTTGCTTAGCTGGCCTGTTTATATTCATCAGCCTTTTGGGATGGTTCGTTGATTTTTACAATAGACCAAGGATTACTGCCTTACTCTTCAATCTTTCTATGCCACGGGGCCTTCACAGAATATTCTTCTTTGTCTGGTGCCCTTGCAAGTTGCCATGATATCTCCCTTAACTGATACAGTTTTTATTGGAGATTTTATCATTCTGCTTTATTGTCTAGATTGGTGGAATTGCAATTGGACTTATTGCAAATTCTGGATATGGGGCATTCTTGTCTTGAATGAATGTTTCTTTGCATAATATCAGGTTATATAGCAAGACTATGGTGCAGGATTCCATACTTTGAGAAAAGTTAATCCTCATAGGTGCTTGGCATGCATGTACATCTACGTCGGTCTCCAACCGGGTCTCAAACCAGCATGATTCAGCTAGGAGTTTGTAGACCGGCCTTCTCTTCATCCTTGGCTTACAGCAGAATCTTGACATATCTCCACTGCTTCAAGTCTTCAGAACAAGTATTTGTCCTTCAGAGTCCGGCCAGATGTGGTTTTATGTAATTTCATACATAAAGGGGTAGTCAGACACTTCTTCGAAGCATTGTTCAGAATTCTTATCTACCTCGGTTCTCCCTGACCACGAGCTTCTGCCTCAACATGCACTTGTTTGTTGCTTTAGAGAAGGTTATCTTTCCTTTAGGAATGAACTAGACCAGGATACTTCCAACTGGATCAGGTTTCGGCTTACTTCAACCTTTTCTCAGTCAGTAGCAGTCTGACGAATGGCGGCCCATTATCAGACTCGACATGCAACAAGGAATTCAGTTGGAAATGCTTTCTACTTCACTCCAGTCTCTTGAGACGGTTGGTTTGCTGCTTCCATCAATCATTGGTATACTAATGTCCTTGTACATTACCCATGCATGGATCGTCAGAAGTTGGAGTTCCGCATACCTACAGGGTTTCGCTACAGACCTTTGGATTTTCACAGATCCTTTGGGTCTTTATAAGAATCACCGTTGTTGTGACAACATTCCTTTTTACAGCAAAACAGATCTATTTGCTGTGGTACTTAGATGTTAGGCTACAGCAGACCTTACATGTATTTGTATCTCCAGTTTAGCCTTAAACAGTCTACCTAACTCGCACTTGAGGTGGTTTTTCATCTTCAGTATTAAGCTCCTTCAACTTTGTTTCAGGCTTTACTGGGGAAGGTTCAACACAACGTGATGGCATCAGAACCTTCTGGCATCTTGATGATAGACCTAGTTCCCTGGTGCATGACACACAGAAGCTCTGCGCAGCCTTTCCTTTGTCTTCCCATCTACGCTAAGAGTCACCTCCAAAGGGATTCCAGTTACCCATCTTAGCAATGACCTACTGCACCTTTTAGGACTATGTACCGGGTAACTACATCTTCTACCATCGCATTGGGTACCTCGGACAGGGTTTGAGATTCCATCTGGATGGTCATTTAATACCTAGCACTTGGCCAACTATAGAGAGCCAGTTGCATTCCTTTCAACTAGAGCTATTGACAGTGCTCAAGACCTTGCATTTGCTCATCCAAAGTCATAATCAAGCTGGTCTTGGTCCGGATGGACAATTCCACAGTTCAAATGTAGTGTACTACATGCTTCATCTGGGGAACTCGCCCTTTCTTCGTGCCTGTCCACTTTAGAGACACCCAGTTGGCTGTTGCTTTAACGTTTCACCTGGCCAGAAAGAAGGTGATGAATTCACTTCAACAGAATGATTTCTTCTCCCTTCAGTATTCAGACAAAGGTCCTCAACATTCTCAGTATGCTACCAGTACTTGCACCTATCTACAGGTATTTGCATCCCTTCCAGGCTGCCAGCTTCCAATTCCAGCCTTTCGCCAAGTTTATACTCATCCTATAGTCCTCTGGTCTAGATGAATCCTTCAGCTTCAACGCGGCAGGAATTCATGTATGTAGCTCCTTTTTGGTTACAGCAGCCATAATCCCTTTACTCCTGGAACACCTTGGTCTCACAACAATAATTCTACACGCAGACACAGCTACATGTACTCTCCATCTTGTACCTGGATGCTTTCATTATCTGAAAGCTACAGTCTTTACAGTCAGAAGCAAGTTGATTCCCCATGGGGTATGATAGTAGCTGCCAATCCCTGATCTGCATCTACACCTTCATTTGGGATTTCGCTGACAGTCTTTCAATCCAGTTTTAGATATCCAGGGTTACTGATGAGCCATAATTGTAGTCCTCTATCAGGGTTCCAATGATACATCGACAGTTTCCTCAAAATCACTCTGATGCACGGCAGGTTTATCAGTTGACCGCCTACTGTAAAGTTCCGGTAGATAGGCCTACCACCTTGGATCCAAGTATCGTCATTGGGTCACTCGCCTAAGCCCCATGCGGAACCAACAGGTATATTGAAACTCTCCTTTCTGTCAGGTTGCGAAACCCATATTCTTACTGGCTGCTGCAGTAGCTTGCCTTAAGAAGGGAATTTCACTAAGTTACCAGGTCATAGCCATTGGCACATGACTGCATTTACTTTATTCCATAGGTAAAGTTCAACACACGGAATAAATCAACTTATTTTTCAGACCAGATATTTCCGACCAAGTTGACATCCTCTCCATTAGTAGCATAGGATATGGTGGTGCCCCCATGCGAGCTCTGCAGAACTACAGTGCTCGCACTGATGGCCTTCAAGAGGCTTCATCATCAAGCAAATGCTCGTACAGTCATCTAGCATCATCTTCAAGCCTCTGTGACCATGATCGCTCGATTGTCGGTGCCACCAAAGAGTGCCCTCCCGAAATCGAGGATCAAATTCTCAAGCTCAGGAAACACCCAGCGTGACAACTTCCTGAACTCAACTGCTTGGAGCTTCCTTTTCAGATACAGGGAACAGGACTCTCTTTTTCAGGTATCAGAAAAGCGGACTGCTGGAAGAACCCTTAAAATGTCACACCTTGCTTATAGCTGTTGTACAAGCAGAGGGTTGCATTAGCAGAAAGTCTTCCAGGAAACTGCACAATCAGCAGCCCGTAAAGCCCGCAAAGCTCCTTTAGAATAGATAGGCAGCACCCGGGTATGTCTAAGCAACCTTTTCATGCCATTTAGAATTGCATGTAGGCCTAGTTTAGACTTTCAAGTACCACTGCATGTCCCTTCCCCCCTTGAGACTTTCGGTGCTACTCTGCAAATGTAGGTAAACAGAGGTGAGGTATTTTTTGTAATGGAATTCCTAAAATCCAAAGAGATTTTCCATTCTAGTAAGAAATACTCACCTCTGTTTACCATCCCTCCCTTTAAAAAAAAAAAAAAACTAGGACGAGCCATTATGTTACAGGGTCCTTTGTGGGAATGGGGCATGCAGTGGAAAATGAGGGTTTGGCTTGGGCGCTATTCTTTTCAGCGAATGTTTGTACGCATGCGCGCTGATATGCAAATGTAGGTAAACAGAGGTGAGTATTTTCTTAATAGAATGGAAAATCTCTTTGGATTTTAGGAAATTTCAGGCGGATATTCATTTATGCACCCAGCAAACTGCATATGCCTTACATTTCCAATGATAGCTCACCAGACCGCTGATAAGCATCCATTATTGGGGGGGGGCGGGATATCTTTTGTCTTTTTTCGTCTAAACATTTCTATTTAATTTTACACTCAGTGGTATAATTATAATAAATTAGAAAATATAAGAAGCCAAATTATTGTTTTCCGAGTAAGTAAATATTATGATGGAATACCAAACAACTCAGGAATTAGCTTTTGACCAATGGTCGGGAATGGGATTCGTTCCATGTTGTATTGCATTCACCACGCACTGACACGTTTCTGCACATGCTTAAGTTTAACACGTGCACGACTATACACAAGACATGCAAGATGTGTGGAGTAATATGAATCATTACAAGAAGTAAATGGCCATCCTCCATACAAACAATTAGCATTACAATATGCGCTGTTATTCCCACACAGATGGTATAAGCTGATGCATACACCGTCTACTTACTGAAACCATAACTCCTAAAAGTAACGAGTACTGTTTTAGTATGTCTGTTTGCTGTAGAAACCAAATTTTTCTGCTTGTGGAAAAATTTTATGTACGTACTTATCGAATTCAAAACGACAGCAATTGCACTTGGGCACACTGACTATGTCAGACATCCATCAGCAATACATGCATTTTAGGTGGCCGGGTTGCTCGGCCAGATGGCATACGGGGCGGTCTATTTGCCTGTCACTCACCAAGTTACGTACGTACTTTGCAATATTCATAAACCATTAATCAATCTGAAATTGATCAACTGTATAATCAGCCGATCACCCCATTTTGGCTTGTTTGTGCGCCGGGTGCACGCACGCGTGGAACTCCCCGCGTGCGTTCAGCTACTGCATACTGATTGGCTAATCATCATTTGTTAACTGCGTATGCATGCATTAAATCAGGTCACTGCGTATAGACCGCTTGCAGACGCGATCGATAATTGACACGCGAAGGTGCGCGACGCCATGTTGTGGGACAAAATGTGCATATATAGATATACGCTTGTCCCACAACATGGCGTCGCGCGCGCGCGCATCGATTATCGAACGCATCTGCAAGCGGTCTATTCGATAATGTGTATTCATTACTGCCCAAACCAGTGCGCGCTGTAATTGGCTGTATGTAAATGAAATGATGATATCAGAGCTCATTAAAGTTTGTCACCTCGCCCCTGCGTACTACTTGTAATGTACATGTATTTGTATTTGTCTCCTTATACTTAACCAATCAGACTGATCCATCCAAAATCTGGTGGCGAGTCCCATGCATTGTGTACATGGCTTAGAACAGATTATTCAAGTCGATAATTGACCTGCACGCATGTGCTGAGGATGCACGAACCGTCCCCGTATGTTAGTGCCATTCCTCACGCTACACGACCCTGGGATGTTATGCTGTAGGCCTATCTATCCACGCGGTAGCTGGGTGGTGCGCAGTGGGCGAACTAAAACCGGCCAATTTATTACCGACTTGATTTCAACTCTATAACTCAGCCAAAAAATAGGCCACCAACAAAAACTTGATGTGATGTATATTTCTTTAAATTGCTTCTAGGTTGAGTTTGCTTAACAATTAGTTTGCTGAGCAATATTTTCACTTGATAGAACCACGAAATTAGGCCCAGATCATTCATTCATGTCGGACATAAATCGCGGCTGTGATTGGTCAGAATACCATTGGGCGGTGCTTACAGGATCGGTCCATTGGATGTCACTAACAAGTCAGATAAATAGTGTCTTTAGTAAGCAGTTTATTTGAATAGCTTGTGACTTGATTTGAGAGTGGATGGCTTGTGATTGTGAGGACTTGTCTACAAACTCCTGAATGTGCCTATGATTGGGTGCATTCCTGTCACACAAACACCAATAAAAGATGCACTCTATGCAGGAAATGTTTTTGTGGTCATCGCGCGAAGTTTAAATGCATTCACTGTATGTCATTTGTACATGGGCTTTATTAAGATGTTCAGTGATGTACATGTCTTCATTTAGTGGAAAGCAATTGCCATAGCTCGGCTCTCGTGTAAAAGCCCTTTGCCAAACAAATCCGTGATATTTTATTTTTTTCCAGATTCCAAAAGTCTCAAGCCCTTGTCATGAAACTCTTTGGGCCTAAGGCCCACGAGAGATTTCCTAGGAAATATCGAGAACCTGGCTCAGGGGAGTGTGCATCAGGAGGTTTCTACCCGACTGACTCGGCTGGACATTATGAGGATCAAGGTGTAGATCTGGAGATTTCAGCAGGAACAATGGTGTGTACTTCATTTTTTATCACCAACATTTGCAAATTTGAACCTTGCTGTCCTTGAGCAAACCCTTTTACACTGTTGTTCGACAAGGCAGGAGTGAATATGACCCAGTATTGCATGTTGAAATTTATGTGTGATAAACTGTAAGTGTTTCTGTTACTCATTCGGTAGAAAAATGATTGCGTGTTCTCTGCACACAATTTTTTTTTTATTTCAGTTTAAGAAAACTGCTTTCCAAAGGAGCCCTCACATTAAAATTACATGGAAATAAAATAAACCAACTAAATAAAATTACAAAATATACAAGACTTTACAAAAATTTTTACACAAAACATACAGTATGAGTAAAAAAAAAAACAGAGAGCATTAAAAACACTTATTGCACATTCCTACCAAAAAATCTGCTAAGTAAAAAAAATAATATGAATATATGTATTCTTGATGAAAAAAAAAATTACATGGTATTACATGGAGTCCCCCAGCAGACCTAAAAAAGCAGGTTGTAAAAAAACAATTGTACACAAAAATAGACACAAAAAACAGTGCAAGTAAAAAAGCAAAACATTACAGCACTCCCGATTTACGCATGTCAAAAATTTAATGCTAAGAAAAAAAAATTGAGTTGTAAAACAAATGCCATGTCATTCCTGCAAAATGTGCATAAAGTCCCACCCAGTGCATGTAAACCTATCCAAAAACCACATGTAAACAAAAGAGTTACACATGAGTACTAAAAATGTAGCTACATGTATATACTGCAACCATATCACATACCGTCCCCTCAGAACCGATTAAAAACTTGATTATTTTAAAATATGTTGTTTGAGGTTAAGTTTAAAAACTGAGGCTGACGTAGACTCTCTTAAGCTTAAAGGAAGGTTTTTTTCAGATTTGGCCACCAGAAATGCAAACATATGTTTGCCAAACAGCCAGAGTCGACAGAGTTAAAGGCAATGTTATTGTTGGCATTAGAGCATGTATTGTAGGAATGAACATTTAAATGAGAATGGATCTTGAGGACAAGTACAGAAGAGCTAATCGATTAATACAATTGTACATCAAAGTGGCATTAAAGTACATGTTACGTTGGTTGATTTTCATCCATCCAAATCCGTTAAAAATATCATTGACATAAAGGTCTCTTATTTGGCAACCAAAAACTAATCTAGCAGCACGGTTTTGAAGAATCTGAATCTTATTGAGATATTTTTCACAGGTGTTAAACCAAACTGGGAGGCAATAATCTATATAAGGAAGAACAAGTGATTTGTAGAGAATATGAAGCATTGATTGATTGACAAAATAAAATAGTCGTTTGAGTACTCCAAGTTTTGGGGCTAGTTTGTAACACACAGCCTCTATGTGTTTGTTCCACTTAAGATTACAATCATACCACAAACCAAGGTATTTAAATTCAGAGACAGTCTCTAAAAATTCATTGTTAAGTCTAATATTGAAACCATGAGAGGAATTGGTTTCGGTTTGGGATGATTCAAAGAGCATGGTCTTAGATTTTGCGATATTCAGGGTTAACTTATGTTGCATCCCCCTGGCATGTACGCACGCGTACTCATTGATGGATATTGTGGCGGGGATCTCCCCGCGCCAAACCTAAGTTCGTTGGGACCAAGTCTGACACCGATTAGAGTGTAGCTGATCTTCCCGTACCCAAGCTTTCCCAAGACAAGAGACCACTCAGAGCGACCTCAAGGCTTAGGGAACAGGTCCGTTTTGGAGGAAATATACCGCTGATTATGATGATTGCGATTATGATGATTGTTGACTTACCCACTAATGTAAACAGTGCACGGCTAAGTCAACAACGTACACTAATGTAAACAATGCACACTAAGTCAACAACGTTACTAATGTAAGTAATACACACCAATGTAAATAACACACGTCACTGTAAGTAACTCACGCCAATGTAAGTAGTGTACGCCAATGTTAATAACACATGCCAATGTAAGTAGTGTACGCCAATGTAAATGACACACGCCAATGTAAGTAGTGTACGCCAATGTAAATAACACACGCCAATGTAAGTAGTGTACGCCAATGTAAGTAATACATGCTGTTCAGCCTTAACCTGATTTACGCTTTACCCATGCAAGCTAGCGTCAGTATCGTCAGTACATTCACTTGTACGGCTGTGCATCAGCATTACACAGCACAACTTCAGCACAGTTATGGCCAGCGCCTTTACACAGTGCGCATCAGCATTACCCAAAACACAGAGCACGAGCAATACACGACCTTACCGTCCGCTGTCCACGGCACAACTGCTCCGCACGATCACGTGACTAGCCCTCACGTGAACATGCATACGCGGTACAAACACATATGCCTGTGCTAAACCTAGGGGCCATTGACAACCAATAGCGTACGTGCATTCAGTCACTGGGCTCTTACGCTCTGCCCAGTCACTAACACACCGTGAATTAACGTTATTGCAATAGGAATTACGTAGTAAATAAACTAGCTATAAGTCGCCAAACACTTTCCGCTACAATTGCAACACCATCACTATGAATTTGTAAGCAACATCGCTTGACCAATCAAAATGACCAATTTCTGAAGACTGGTTCATTATTTTCAGTAGGTATGGAATGTTGGATAACATTTGAAAAAGATTAATTTGTAAATTTGAAGCACATTCAGGTGATTACCCTAAGATCAGCTGTTCTCGGATTGAAATTATAAAGACCCAACATTCAACTGTTATTCGAAACAAAAGGGAATTTTTATGTATGGTTGTGGTTAAACTGTAAAAGAGTTGAGATCCATTGATAGTGCCACATGTTGTGCATACCCAGAGCCGTTTTTAAAACATTCAAGTGTACGCATGCGCCTATCTGTTTCTACTCCTTACCATGGGATGCGTGTGCATTCTCCACGAAACTTTGGCTGCGCGAATAAGCAGACAGCGCTGATTGCATTTTAGGAATAATATCAAAACAATCTGCGCGTATATTTAGGGATGAAAATGCTTATTACCTGAAACACTGTGCTGTGATTGGCTTCTACCTAAATGGGTAGAAGCCAATCACTGCGAAAATCATTAATCTCCATAGATTGTGTACAAACGTGGAACAAAAGAGCGTGTACGATTGGCAGATTGACTAATTATGGGTTGCTGCATCACCTGAAAATAACATGTACCGTACATGTACTTTTTTTTTAGCATGCTTGCGTTGTACTGTACGGATGTACGTATGCGCTATGCGTGGATTTACTATAGGCACAGACTGAGCGCAACCGAGACTTGGGCCAAGTGTATCCTCGGTTAGGCATGCGGAATGCAACCAGTGAGTCAGTATTTCATAGTCCTAAATTCACACTACACCGTTATAGCTAGGTTTTGCACCACATCGCGCAATACATGTACATGCAATGCCCACGCCAATCTCCATATAAGGAGTTGTTTATACGACTACTCGTGAGAGGCAAATACCATAACACAGCTAAAAAAACATGAGGTAAACTTGTTGGACAAAGTCGTTGGAAATTATATTTTTGTACTTCAACTGTTTTTACCAAAAGGGTGTTTATGAATTGGAATAAATATGTGCTTTACATGTATTAAACACTATTTTTAAGACCATTTGGGAGTCTGGACGCTGTTGATGACCTTCAGCTCGGTTCATTATCAAGGGTCCAGCCTCCAAACCAGTATTAAACATAGTGTTTAAAACGGGCCAAACACACATTTATTACCTTATTATAGATGTTTCTCATAGTACTCCATCTTCGTAGGAAAATTACAACTGCATATTCAATGCCATCAGGTGCGTGTGCCATCCGGTGCATGTTCTAAACACGTGCGTAAACATCTCTTCAATATATGGTGCAGCCGATGCTCGTCAAGAAAATTTCACACCTGAAATGCTGATGCATGTGACAATCTGTAGGAAGTGACGTTATTTGAGAGAGATATGCAAACGCAATTGGCAACATTGCTGCACAGAATAATTATCAGCTTTGTGCAATGTCTAGTTTTCATTAGTTACTTGTTTCTATTCATTGTCTTGTCTTTTAAAAGACCTTTATGCAATCAAAATTCATAGTAATTACAAAAGCAAGTATCCTAGCACCCTTAAAATTATTTTTAAAAATAGTAATCAAGAAAACATGTTAAGAAAATTACTAGGTATCGCCAGTTAAAAAAATATTCTTGGAAAACTGTTGCTTTCATTTTCCATTCCCAGAGTTATCTCAATTTTTTTGATGTCCAAAATACTTTGTTGGTTTTTGTTTTAGTTGGTGGCACCATTTTCAGGCGTTCTATTCAAGAGTGCTGGTAAACCCAACCAGGTTACTCTGGTAGCTGGTGGTGGGGCCTTCAGAAACATCAAGATCTTCATTGACAACATCAAGCCCAATCGCACCATCTCCGAAACTGAGGGAGTGAATGTAAGTAGAAAAGAGACTTGATTTGGTACACGGTTTGTCATTGGTGGGCTCTCATTTTGGATGGAATTTCAGTGACAGGTCACCATGAAATGAGCTTTAAGTTGCAAGTTGTAACTACGCAGTGCAAAGGGACAAGCCACAATGAGCCAGTTCAGTATCAACTGCGCATGTGCACAATGATATGGGTTACGGGTCATTGGGATAAAGACGTTTCGAAGGCGTATGGATATGGGCACAAGCCACTTGCCAGCAGAATCGGGGTGTGCGTAACATAGCGTAACATCACGTCAGCAATGTTAAATCCCGAATGACCTCGGGTCAATGAAATACCGAACTGGCGTATTCAATGGTTTGGCCTATTTTTCTTCATTTTTAGGTGAACCTTTATCCAAGATTCCTCCTGTACCGTTCCCTAGTTTTGTAGTTCTATTATACAAACCCCCTTTTTTAACTCATTTTTATGTCGCCTAAGCAAAATTTTGGGGGACACTTACCAGTCCTAAATTCTGTATCCCTGTATGACCGCATGACTGTTTGTATGTTAAAGTTCAGGTTAAGTTTTTTGCTTCACTTTTTAACTTCTGCATGCTTTTATGGATTTTGATGAAACTTGGTTGCAGTGACCCTTGGGTGGGAAGACACATTCTTCATTGGATTACTTAGGTCAAAGGTCATGTAGGTTTCATAAGAGGTCATTGTTCAAATGTGCTTCAAATGTGTCCTTGTCTCCAGAATTTGATTTGATAGATTTTAATGTTATTTGGATAGAGTCATCCTTGGGTGAGGTTCATGACAACTCTTCCGAAATTGGAGGTTAAAGGTCATCTAGGGGTCGATTGAGATTGTTTAAAAATGCACAAAATTTGACTTTTTAAAGAACACAAAGCATACAGGGATTGACCATGAAAAAAGGCAACGTGCAATCCGCAGACTGCTCGTATTGGTTGCGTTTCTCTGGTCCCTAACAATTTGCAGAAAAATGGACTTACGGTAACGCCTCTGGATTTACAGCATTTTGTCATCCTCTGCCTGTCCAACGCTATGTTCCTGGACAATTTGGGTGTTAACCAAGACATACCATGTATTTGAGCAACCTGAATCTGGACTGCTCATTCACTTGTAGTAATACAAAAGTGGGTTCTAAATGTAATCAACTTTCTTTTGCGAAATAGTAGTTTTTGCACTTCAAAGTTTGTAGTCTGTATTTCTGTTACAAAATTTAGTTCCCCAAAATGTTATATACCACTGGATGGTGCTTGTTCCTCAGAATTACAAATAGCTCACAAATCCGACATTAAACTGATGATTGTTACTAACAACACATTTTGTGTATGATCTCTCCGTACTCTGTTCATTCTGGTCTATAATCTGTCCATCCTTTAGGTGATAGCTGGTACCGTCATGGGTACAGTCGGCAGGTCTACAACCTGCACACCACCCAACTACATCCACATGTCCATGAAGAACTCTAAACCTAACCCTCTGGCAGCCATTCTAGACAGTGTCCTGGATGACGATCCTTCAGCTTCTGATGAAGCTGCTAAGGAGGGCTATGTGGACCCTGGTAACTACCTTGCCAAGAGGCCCCTAACGCTACCAATATGGACTCAAGTCTGTAATGATTTTAAGCTGGTGTGGCTGGTAGGTCCTAGTATTGTAACCCTCTAATCTAAAAGCCCGTTTCATACTTCATGCGAATGCGAGGTGAATTTGACCTCATAAAACATTTGCTGCGAAATTCGCCCAAGTTGAAATGTGTTCAACTTTTGCGAATTCGCAGCGTGAATACTTGCCATGACGTCACAGATTCGCGTTCGCTTTCGCATGAAGTATGAACTGGGCTAAATACATAAATCAATAATAACACTACGACCTTTAATCCCAAATGTGAGTTCATCCTGCAGCCGATTTCACGAAACAGTGCGTAAATTTTGCGTTGCATAGGACTTACACAACACATTTATTGCGCAGCTACGCAATAAAGGCAATAAACTTACAAACGATTTCACGAAGCATGGCGTAGCTGGGCAACATGTTCAATAATCAAAAACATTTGGATGAGGATTATAACAGCATTTACGACGGCTGTTTGTGTACGATTTTGTTGGTTTTTGTCCGACTTCCTTCGGAATCATGTGGCAACTCGAAAAGCTCTGTAACAAGTAAATAGCAATTAATTTTCTTCAAAAACAAAGCTCTGAGTGTCGTGTATCATAGCTGAAATGTTGTGCAGTGTAGATATTGCGCAACTTTTGAAATAACTTAGGCCATTGCGACGTAAAGTTTTGTAAAATTGGCAGCTAAGTCAACATATGTGATGCGATCAAGCTATTAATGAGTTGTTTGTAGGGAATTTTCATTTGGTGATTCAGGCCAAAATAGGGCCACTTTATCACATCACTTTATCACATCTCTTGGTGTTCTGACTTCCATAATTTTTGAACTGAAGGTGGTATCAGCATGTGGTTTTCACAGCAGTAGTTCTGAGATTGAGCTTTTTTCAAATGTGCAAAACAAAAATGATCAGGGTCGACAAACGACTCATGTAGCTTGATCGCATCGCATATAATAACAGTCTGAAACTTGCTGAGTGGCCTTATAATCCACCTGAATCTGTGGGAATCAGTGGGAATCTGTGGAAATTTAGTGACTTCACCATCTGTACAGAGTATTATTTACCTCCATGTTCAGAAATCCATGGAAAAACCAGCTTTCATTGTTTTGGTGGCTTTGAATGTGGGTTCCTGTTTATTTTCGACCATCTTAAGAAAGACTGCATAATAAGAACCTGTACTTGAATCTTGTTTCACAGGGAAAGACAGTGTTGGAAGGTTCTTTGTTTGGACCCGGTAATAAGACTGGAGAGACGAAGGACACCAGCCCAGAGCGCCAACCTCCCCCTGACACAACCACCGATAGACCTGACCCTAGCAAGAGACCACCACAGCGAACATCTTCTCTTAATCAAGCAATATCACCAGGTAAACAGAGCAGCTTGTGAATAAGTCATGCTATATGTATATATTATATTTATACAGTGGAAAGCCGCTATAACCAACATTGTTCATAATAGTGATCTTTCGATAAATTGATTATAAGTTGCTGGTGCTCCGGTACTCACTTTTCACCCTGCACTAAAAGATGACTTTGAACACATGCCGACTATTGAATTCTGTAATTACACAGTTTTTTAGCTTACTACCTACAGCAAGTGGTGCTTTTCCCCTTCTATGCTGTCATGTCTGTGGGGAAAGAACAGCCACTTTTCTTGTTACTATTCCGTTTACATTTTTCAACAACAATGTTCGGCACGTTTTGTACACAAACATTGGGAGCCAAATAGAACAATGTCTGGTGTAGCCGAATGTTCGGTATAGCGGTGTTTGGTTTAGCGCTGCTCCTCTGTAATAATTATGTCCTTTCTAGCTTCAAGTCCCATTTATATGTGTTTATGTATTCCTTGTTTCAAGGTGCTTTACAATAATCAGGTTTTCAACTTTTCCTTGCATCAAGGAAATTGGACCTGCATACACTGGCTATCTTTCCATTAACCCTTTTTCTCCTGCACACTCCCTAGGCCTTTTACAAAAAAACTGTGACACACAGACATCAGATAGACAGCATAGGATCTTTTAATATAGGACCTGTAGGGAAATGTGTATAAATCATTTACATACTGGTACTCCATTGACCCGGCATACTAAATGCTATTGTGTAGCACTTCATTTGTGTGTGAAAAACATGAATCTCATAATTTCCCTTTGTATACCAGTAGATCTATGTTTGATGAATACATGATTTTTTCTGTTGTTGTTGTTGTTATTTACAATTTCTTCACTATTGTTTTCAAGGCAATAGACAGCAGACCCAGGAAACACTTGGCCTTCCAGAGCCAAAAACAGGCTCAGGCTCTCCTTTCAAGAACTTCTCTCTGAGGAACTTGAAGATTAGCTCCATTCTGGCATTTGCCCGTGCAATTGGACTGAAGAAAACAGCAGATGACTTACTGACAGTTGTCAAGACCATTGTTGTGAGTACACCGGTCTAAAGCATTCATTCTTTGAGGATTGTGGAGTAACAACAGATTCATTGGTTCACAATTTTTAATAATAAATTATTGCAAAGCGGAGCACTTTCTTATGCACTGACACTGCGAACCTGTTCAAAATGTAAATTTTGTATTTTTCATTAAAAAGTATGTTTGTACCTGAATTCTAATATTGACACACTAGTAACAAAGTAGGGCTGAGTCAATTCGAATAATTGAATATTCGAATATTCGACCTTCCAATTGATCGAATATTCAAATATTCGGTTATTTGGCCATTCCAAATTCCCTCAATAGCAAAAATATGCCATACATATACATGTAGTCAACGTACGTGCGCACGTCAGCATGCCATGCATGATTTCTTCACAGGTAAGTCAGGTATTTGACAAAAATCAGTTGTTCTTCAGTCATCAGTAATTTAAAAATTAACAATAACCAGAGAAGCTAGAGTGAAGGATTCCTTGTTTGCATGGGGGACGTATTAAGCCGTGAACCCCAAACACGGCGGGTGGCGTCAGCTATTGTGACTCTCCGACCCTTAACTCGCAAACAGGAACTGAGCATATCTATTACTGGAAGCTTCTTGAAGTCTACAAAACGGTGTACTTCCTAGTCACAGTATTGAGGATAAAAAAAAAATCACTTTTATAATAATATCTTGCACTTTTGTCACCAAGAATTGAGGAAATGATTTTATATCATTTTAAATAAACTTATTCTCAACAACCAAAAAATCCATGAAAAAAACCTATGATATTTAATGTCTTTATTCAATGAAATATGGGTCTTTGAATTGTAAATGCATATTTAAGTTTATGCAAATAATGGGCGTGGGCGCGGCATACACACGCCCCAGCTTGACACTTGCAAAGCAGTACAGTTGACTCTCGTTATAACAAACTTGTCCGGACCTAACCAAATTGTTTGTTATATCAGAATTTTGTATTAAGAGGAACATCAGTCCCATTCATTGTGCATTATAAATGCACAGTCAGGACCAAGGCTTTATGTTTGTTATAACCAGAATTTTGTATTAACAGAGTTTGTACTAACGAGAGTCGACTGTATTTCCTTGTTTGCCCACAGGGGGCCGGGGATGTATTATAAGCTGTGTACCCAAAACACGAAGGGTGACATTTCAGAAAAAAAAAGAAAAAAAATTCCCCAGCCGAGCTCCGGCGGGTGCATTGTTGGCGGGCTAATTAGGGCACAGGTGCGCTGACCCGGTTCTTTTGTCTGGCTAAGTGCGTGCTCTGGAGATAACTTTCTAACAAATAGGCCACTAAAAGGTTTGGATATTCCAACTTGCAACATTTTGATACATTTTGTCTAGCTGTGGTTTTCTATGCTGGGAATCAGGGGTACGGTGCGGTGAGTTGACCGCAAAGTCTGTCTGGCGAAATAAATGAGAGCTCTTTTGAGTTTGAAATCCTCTCTGTTGTCTGCCCTATTTCTTGCGTTTTGCTCGACTTGGAGGACATAAGCCAGAGGTTCCCGCTATTATTACTGAAAGTATAATTGCTGAACTAGTTTTTGAAGTGTTTATGTATGTTTTATTTGTGCAAATATTGGGCGCAATTAGCAGACTAACCCAGCGAACAAAGCTGACGGACAGCGAACGAAAATGTGTTCTATAAAAGGGTGCTCTGATCAGTTGATCGAGAGAACTAGATTATTTTGTACATGTACATGAATATAATTACGGAGGCATTGAGGCGAACATCTAACAGCCATAAACAAAAAATTCTTTTAGAAAAATCCCAGAGTCCGTAACGTAAATGAACCAAGGTTTTCAAAACGTTTTAATGTAATGTTGGGGTTCATGACAAGTTTTCTACAACACCGCCACGTGCTGTGGGCAGCATACTGCGTGCAAGGCAATTCCCTATAACCACGTGCATTCGACACGATTGAACAGGCGATGGAAAACTTTGGGGGGAATTGGCTTCGCTGTATCAGTGTAATGTACTGCTTCTTGTGCGACCCTGCACGAGCAGTACGTCCTCAAAATAAGTACATGAAAATGGAAAATACAAAGGCCCACACAGAAAAAAGAAATCAAGTTCTTTGCATGAGATTGCAGAGGTCTTCTACATCGATGTTGGCATGCCATTTTCGCGATTTCAATAGCCGATCCAGCAGGCACGGTTCTAGAACCAATATTTTTTTGGGGGGGGGGGGGCTAGCACAGTGGATCCAGAATTTTTTTTTTCAGGGAGGCGTGCTGAAATGTAGACCGGTTATTTTTTCCAGGTGGTGGTGGTGGAGGTGGTGGGGGGGGGGGTCATGCCATTTTTTCAATGGGGAGCGCCACAAAAATCCTAACATCTTTCACACCATTTTAACTAAGGCACCCTTTGCACGACTTTTTCTTTAGGGGGTGACCGTTCGCATGTACATCACAATCCTTCTTTTTGCTAATAGAATTTTTTTTTACGGAATTTATTTGGGGGCTAGACAAAATTTGGGGCTACAGCCCCAGCCCCCGTAGAACTGCGCCTGCGATCCAGTAAGCCCCTCCCAATGCGCACGTGGGCAAATTAACACGTGCTCCTCTCCAATGCCACGCTGCATTTTCCTATGCTGCACACATGTACATGTAACACCAACGCGCGGGGAAACTTGCCAGGATCGCATCGGGGAAAACAGCGGCGGTTTTCTTTTGAAAGTAGGGATTGTAAGTAGGACAACAACAAACAAAAATACGGACAACGGAAACGTTACTACTCATGCTAGAAGTTTGATATGAAAAGCTGTCAGGAAGTGTTTTGTGAAGACATGAAAGACAAAATGTCTTGTTTATCTTGTCGGAAGCATCAGCGATTGGTGTTGCAGTCCGGCGTTAAAAAAATGGGTTGGCTTTACTGCAAGCACTCCCAAAGCAGAAGTAATATATGTATGGCATTATTGCTTGGCATATATACAAGCTACTTTTATGGGTTTTTTTGGCAGCAACTTGAAACTTAACTTTGAGAATACACTTTTGTTGTTTAAAAAAAAGTTTTTTCCACCTTTTTATTTCATTGCATATCACCACCGAATATTCGAATTCGAAAATAAATATTCGAATATTCGATTATCGATCGAATAACCGAATATTCGAATAATATAACCTATAACAAAGGTAATGCAAATACCATTGAAAAGGTTAAGGCCAAACAAAAAAGTATCTGGTTTCTGGTACATGGAGCTTGCCCCAAAAGTGGTGCGGCGTAGGTTTTTTTTTTCTCCCAACTGTTTTTTTTCTTTAAATGTCGGTTGTTGGTGCGGATGACGCTTCTATCCCCTTAAAACTCTCAAAAATATCCTTCAGAGTGAAGCTTGAGGTGAGCTCAGTAAGACCATATATAAAGGCTTGAGAATCCTGCACCCACTTACGATCTCCACCGACGTGAACATTCTTTAGGAAATTTGGATAGTCAAATACAAAAATCAGAGAAAACAGTAGCGTCGGACCTCGACCATACAACGACATCAACATCGTACATGAGCTGCCAGGCTCGTCATTAGTCTGCTCCCTTACATATTGCGCTAATTAAAAACTATTTTCAGGTTCCAGATACATGACCTTCACTCCCTCATTCTGGCTTCCAGACGCACAATTACTACATTACAACACCGTCTGCAAATTTAGAGCAAAATATATGGGAGGCCAGAGAGGCCACATAAAGCTTATACTCAATCGTAACCCCATCTAAAACACGTTAAAATTGTGCAGCAGCAGGATTCCAATCAAACCAGTGAGTTTGGCGGTTTGAGACATCGTCTTACATTGGAAAAATATGTTTTAATTTTACCGATGTGCATGGCTACGGCGATGCGCGCAGATCAGAAACCAGAGACTTTTTTGCCTAATGTATTATTTTCCCATTGCTATTATTCCCAATATTGTAAACTGTTAACTTCATAACCATTATTATAGTGTCATGATAAATTAGCTAGTGGCAGTAAGCTTTCCATTGTTGTCTTGGCTGCATCAATATTCCTCTGGTCATGCACCACTGAGCAACATTGTCTTGGAAATGGTACTTGAAAACCTTCGTGGGACAGTTTTGAATAAACTATTAAGAACACGTCCAGACGTAAAGACAACTCCATGTAAGTTCAAAGGACATTATGAAAACATGAACAAAACAGATTGATAGACATAATTCATATTATCACTTTTTTGTGGGTTACCTTCCTTTTGGGGGGGGGGGGGACACCCTGCATAATTCCACGATGAGAACTTGTCAAGCATACATGTAGATCTACTTAATTTTCCGCTCATTTTCAAATTCTATGTCTTGTAATGGGAGTACATTGAAGAATTTAACACAGTAGCACAATGTATTTACATGGAATTTCCAAATTTTTTCTCTCATAAACTGCAGAAACTAGTGAGTGATGGGAGTACATTGAAGAATTTAACACAGTAGCACAATGTATTTACATGGAATTTCCAAATTTTCTCTCTCATAAACTGCAGAAACTAGTGAGTGACAAGCCGTGCGTTCTACCGGAGTCTTTGTCCAATGATATGTTGAGGATTGAGCTCCAGCAGCGCGGTCTCAGCTCACAGGGAGATAGGAAGACTCTACTCCAGCGATACAAACAACCCGAAGATCGTAAGTGCAAGTTGCTCGTCTGTGTGGTTTATGTTTGTTGGTCAGCAATGAGTGTCGTACTTCAGGCTATTTCATGACTATTGAGGGTGCAAAGCAAGTTTTAATGTCATAAAACATTTTTAGCAAAATACAACGGAGTTAAAGATACATGGGCACATATCAGTCAGTTGCCGTGTCACGCGTAGCTGCTCTATTTTCTCGTCCACACAACGACAGCAACTCGAGGCCAGTGAACGATGGCCGTAAAAAGGGCTTCAGAAAATTCAAAATTTTCATGGCAAACCACAACCGATCCAAACAAACAAAGTTGTTTTAGGAAGTCAAAGACCTACTTCATACCTCCATTAAGGTATTTTTTTCTAAAAAAAAGATTTTGATGCATTTTGATGATATTATTTCCTGGACAAATCGACTAAAGATTAGGTCATGAAATTTCCGGGTTTTTTTCCGAGAACACCAAAAGTCTCCCAAATGTTGAGGTAATCAAAGGAACGAGTGAACTTCATCTACAAAAAATTCTGTGAACGTGATGTTGTTAATATTTTGAGAATTCGATGTACACCTAATGTTTCCAACAACTTCCGTTTTTCACAACGCTAAAAGATTGTCGCCATTGTAAAGCATAGAGTGAGGAACCCAAACACGGTGTGACCTTGTGACCCATAAGCCCACTGATAGGTCAAGCTCGAGTATGTATGGCCTGCTTAATATTCATTAGTCATTCATTGCACACACGTGCTATTCACAAACGTTTTTGGGCCAACTAAATGTACGGCAGCGTACTTACGTTCATTTAAATGCGTACATGTGATTGCAAATCATGAAATCTCGCAAAAGTCTTCATTTTTCAACC
The DNA here is from genome assembly GCA_029964075.1 of Patiria pectinifera. Taxonomy (NCBI): domain Eukaryota; kingdom Metazoa; phylum Echinodermata; class Asteroidea; order Valvatida; family Asterinidae; genus Patiria; species Patiria pectinifera. Next base: position 10,003,563 of record CM057147.1, on the reverse strand, counting down.
GGCGATTTGGACCAAACATTAGAAGTCTCCTGCACGTGTTTCACAAGGAAATGAAGCGTATACCTTCCTCCATCTACTGAGCCTTGCTGTTTCTTTCGGCCTTTTTTAAGAATCTAAAAACTATCGGCCCTCGATTTTGTTGATAAAACATATGATTTGTTTGACAGGCCGTAACAACACTTTATATTTGTCAAAAGCAGTTATTTTTGGTATAAAAATAAAGCACACAATTTCAACTTTTCACATATTTAGCCACCTTGGCCAAACCGTGCATAAATCCAGGTTTATTTTTGTGTTTTTCTGTAGTCCTGAATAAATCTCGTAAAATCTCGCGTACGGTTTTGGGCCAAGCGTGCTTGACCTCGGGGACAAGAAACTGAGGTCAAACAGGGCTGTGTGCGTGACACGGCCACTGACTGATATTTGGTAATAAGCCAGACACAAACATACTGATTTAATGAGAAAAACCATGATCAAAGTGAGGGAAAGACTGGTTATTTCTCCTGATATGGTGTCGTTCGGAAGAAACAGATCATGGAATGTGCTTTAAAAAAAGTGTGCCTGTGGTGCTATTAAAAAAACGAAACTCCCTTTTTTAATCGAAAGCAGTGGTAACGTACATTGTAAACCATTAACGAGACCAAAAAATAGCGTTTTCTATGTCTTCTCAACATGTATAGCATCCATCAAGCTTTTACTTACTTCACCTTGTTAGTTGTCATACGTCGGTGAAGAGCAAAACCTAATATCGATTTACATCAACCCAACGCAAATTCATCTTATGAATATGTTAGTAGTTACATGTAAAAGTACCAAGGCAGGGGTGCATCCTGTCTCCCAAGCTATATAACATCTATTCTGAAGACATCATGTGGGAAGCCCTGCCTGAGCTTGGTGGGGGAGTTATATATGGCGTTGTGAGAAGGAGTAACCTGCGCTTTGCCAATGACACGACCCTGATGGCCATGACCTGAGAAAATCTGATTGATTTGCTTAGCCACGTGGAATGCTCCAGTACACCAAGGAGCCTATCTGTCAATACCAAGAATACAAAGATAATGGTTATCGATCTGGATAGACAAGACTGGTCTGACTTTGCACTCCATGGCCAAAAAAATAGACGAGGTGGTCGAGTTCGTCTATCTAGGATCGATGATTGCAATCACAGGCAGCAGCTCCAAGGAGATTAGGAGGCGCATGGCCATAGCACGAACGAACACACAAAAGTTGCCCCCATATGGTAGAGCATGGGTGTCAGCACCAACCTCAAAGTCTGACTTCCTTGTGCCACAGCATTTGCTATAGCTTCCAATGGTTGTGAGTCCTGGGCCAGGACAAGGGCTGACCAGCGTAGTGAGTGGATGCCTTTGAGATCTGGGCATACAGATCCTTTCTCCGAGTGTCGTGGATGGAGAGGAGGACAAACCGCTTTGTATTGGATACCATAGGGAGCGAGTTGATGCTTAGAAACAGATGGCTGTGCGGAAGATGCATTTCTTTGGCCACGTCATGCGACGTGGAGGATTTGATAAAGAAATAATCCAGGGGTTGGTCGATGGGAAGAGACGGCAGAGGTCGTCCAACAACATCATGGAAAAGCGACATAAACAGCAGTGGACTGGAGAGGGACTTGCAGCTGCATCAATTCAAGATTAGCGGCGGATCAAGATTGTTTGCGTGGAATTGCGCCATGGACTGAAGAGAGGGAGATGTACCCTACTCAAGATTTCGAACAATTTTGTTGTTTCAAACAAATAAAAAAAAATTGCACAAAATTTAAATGATCCTCATTACCTTATAATTGTATTCAACATTTGCAAATGTGCAGGCAGTCACGTGCTATGATGTCATAAATTTGTGAACTTGTATGCTTTTTGCCCAGGTATGAACGGGCCCTTAGTACATGTATCTATGAATCATAATGATGAAGCCCCGATGGCACTTTGTCAAACATCTTAGTTACACAAGTATGTGTGCCCTGGCCTACACTGCGTTATGCGGGGGGTATAATTTAGAATAAACAGTGAAATTTCAGAAATGGATGTAATAGGCATAAAATGTTGTCTACTTTATGTGTATACTGTACTATTTGTAATTCTGTTATGAAAAATGTCAAGCCCTCGATCCTCCCCTTTCAATTTTCCATCTGCAATCCAACTCTCATGTACAACTCTAGTGATACAAACGACCTGAGGATTGTTGTTGTGTTGATTGACCTGCATGGGATCTTTTAGCATCTTTGAAAAGTCTTTATGCCAGGTGCTTATGCAGTGTTTATAAATGATGTGTCTTTGTATTGTACAAGACAGTTTGTTGCGAATTCAACCTAGTAATGGAAAAACTGTGATTGTTCCTATATTTGTAGGCTGCCCCCTGCTACAAGTCTCCCTACCCAAGAATGTCTACTGTAAGATAGATGAAAGCTGCCTGGGCGTGGAGTGCTGTATGAACATCAAACTCTTCATGGTATCTCTGGCCTTCAAGGCATTCATGCGCTTTGATCCTTGCGAGTTCCAGTTTGTACTCGGGGTCAACTCTTGGAACTACACCATTCAGATCCTGGATGCAGAATTTGGTAAGTCCACTACTTTTGCTCAATTTAAATTATGAACTACTGATTTTTATACATTAGAAATGTCGAAAAATGAGACGTGTTTAAGGTTAAGGAAAACATTAAAGTGCTTGTTTTGGAATTAATCTTGTTTTGTGAGAGATAGTTATTTACAAACACTTTGAGAGAGAGTTGTTAACAAACACTGTTGAGTTATTAACAAACACTGTTGTTTTCTCCCCAGGCAAAGAATGGGACGTGCCAGTGCCCTTTGATATTCCATTTTTTGATGATATGGAGCTGCATCTTAGGTAGTAACCCTTTTTTACTTGTAATATGAAAATTGTAAAGTTGAACAAAGAAATTATGTGGAGCGGTCTGGGATTTGAACTTGCACCCTCCGGATTACCGTTCCGGCACTCTATCAACAGAGCTGTCTAGCCATAATTATTCTGGTAATTCCTCAATTTGTCAGTGTCTTTGTTCAAGGTGCACTAGTCAGATGTGTCAGAAGCCATTAACACATGGGTTAAAAACCTCCTCCAATCAATTTCTTCGTTTAACTTTAAATTATTATCTTCCCCTTGGGTTTTTTTTTTTTTTAAATGCTGCTGGTGTTACAATATTTTCCATATCACCTATGTGAGCCTATAAAGGTTTCTTTGCCATATCTTTTGTTGTCTTTTGTTGCATTTTGTTGCAGTATAAGGAAACCATATTGTTTGGAAACATTTATGTCCAAGCCTCATGAATTTCATATAAAAAGGATGTGATCAAAGTGCCAATATGCAGTAAGGTTCATTTTACAATGTCTACAAGAAGCACAAGATATTTGAGACCTTTTGAATTTGAGAACTTTGTATAACTTTGTATAACTGTATAGAAAGAGGAAGTACACATACTATCGCCTTCTTGCATGATCAATAGATGGTATTTTGTGACCACTTTGAAGAGCTCCAGGGGGTGAGGGGGGGAGGGGGGGGGGGGGGGGGTGAGGGGGGAGGGGGGGGAGAGGGGGAGAGGGGGAGGGGGATGTGGTTCTGAGGGTCACGTCACATCCCATACTGGTTTGTGCGCATATGGTGCAGAGTACGTACAACTAATTTGATTCTGCATGTGCACAAACCTATGGCATCTTTGTCTCTCATCTCCGTCCCAGTGTCTCTGCCATTGGTCACAGCCAAGTCTCCCTTTGCAACCTCTGAGCCAGTTCCTGTTAATAGAGTTCACAAGACAATGCACAAGTGAAACTTTTTGACCATGTCTATATTCTGGCTTCTCTCACAGGTACGGCATTGAGAAGAGCAGGACTCAGCTACTGGTCAACATGTCCGTTGGTTTCTGCCCAACGACTGGTGATGCAGATTGTTTGCCATTCATCAAGGTGTTGAAGGATTCTGCTATTCCTTTACCTATCTGTCATCCCAATGGAACCATCACGTGGCCAGACAGTAAGCATGAAGGAAAATTACAACAAAACAGTATTGATGCATTCAAACCATCATTGTAATTGTCCTAAATAGTGCGTAAAAATAAGGGAATAAATGTGTGCTTGGGAGGTGTTATACACTATGTTTAAGATTGGTTGGAGTCTGGAATGCTGATAATTATCCGAGGCGAATTCATAAATACCTTTTTGGTCAAAAAATCAAAACCTTTCGGTCCAAAAGTCAAAACAAGTCAAATTTTTAAATTTCTAGCAATTTTGTTCAACAAGTTTACTTTCTGTTTTTCGAAACATCTCCTTTTATGGAGATTGGTGCACGCGCCACGCGTACTGCGCGATGACGCGCAGGTGCAGCTGTGGTGAGAGCGTTGTGAATAAAGAACAATGAAATACTAACTCAGTAGTAGTATTGCGCATGCCTACATGAGAATTGTGAACGTTCAACCAATAAAACGGTAAAAGTCGCTGGATTCCATAGGAGTCCAAATTTCATGTGACACTGGAAAAGTGTTTAAGACCTGCCAGCTATGTCTTTATCATCTGTTTAAGACCGGCCAAGTGACAGGCTCCTGACCAATGGGAATGGGTAAACTGTAGGTACCGTTATTTATGAATAATGGTTATAATATAAAGGTTGATATGCAGATTGTTGATGATGCAAGTAAAAATCCTACCTGCTGCTATGTACATCAGATTCGAACCAGCCAACTGATCCCGTTAGCTTGGTGGTCGAGCAGTAAGACATCTGCACTAGAAAGCAGGAGGTCGTGGGTTCGAGTCCCACTCGAGTGATTTTTTCCAACTTTCACTCGGGAGCTAACACACTGAGTATACAGTGTTCAAAAACGTCGGTGAAGGGCCAAACCTAATATTGAATTACATCACCCAGACGCAAAATTCCCATCTTAGGCCCAAAAATAAGTCTCCGGTTTCCGCATGCGTCGCCGTAGCCATGCACATCGACAAAATTAAAAAAAAATTCAATGAAAGATGATGTCTCAAAACCGCCAAACTCACTGGTTTGACTGGAATCCTGCTGCTGCACAATTTTAATGTGTTTTTAGATGGGGTTATGGTCGAGAATAAGCTTTATGTGGCCTCTCTGGACCATATGTTTGCACTAAGTTTAGTCGGGCACCATTTGCAGTCATCAGCCGACATTTGAAGCAAAAAAATCAGGTAAAAAAAAAAAAAGCCATACCAGAAAATGGAGACTTTTTTTTTGGCCTTATAAATAGTTAATGCAGTACCCGCTGCTATGTACATTGAATGCAAACCAGCTAACCGATCCCATAAGCTCGGTGGTCGAGTGGTAAGACATCTGCACTAGAAAGCAGGAGGTCGTGGGTTCGAGTCCCACCCGAGTGATTTTTTCCAACTTTCACTCGGGAGGTAACACACCGAGTATACAGTGTTTGAAAAACGTCGGTGAAGGGCAAAACCTAATTTGATTGAACAAAAATCCTGTTAAAAGGCTGAAAATAAATTGAAGTGACTGACTCTGCACAAAGAGAAGAAGTTACATGTTCATTTATATTGATTCATATTAAAAACTAGCTATACTAAATTAGTTCTGATGTGTCTATCCCTACAGAATTTTTCTCATAAACTAACTAAAAATAGGGGGAAAAAGGTACAAGCTAGTGACAGTGCCAAAACTATAACTCATTAACCCTAACTTCCCCAACTCCATCAAAATCCTTCCCCCCACTTTGGTGGATTTTTGTGGACTTGGTTCGGCAGGCCTTGTTTGATGGAGTGTGATGGACTTGGGCCTGGATGCCTAAAGTAAAGCATTGGAAGCAGTGTGATTGATGGAATTTGGCGGACTTGTTTCCAGTACTTAGTAAAATACAGTAGGGAGTAAGGGTTAGTTTAAAATAACAAAAGTCCAAAAACGAGAACCGAAAGCTAAAACGCTGAAATAGACAGTAGTTCAAAACAATCTTATCTGATTCTAGTTGACCTGGAGGAGTATTTCTCTCGTGCTGCCTTGAAGAATCTACTCAAGGAGACAGGTGAGGAGCTACTGAAGGTAGCCACTGAGAGGGCATTGAAGTATGTCCTGGAAACGCTGGGCATACCCAAGGTAAGCTCAGACATCAATAATTAGGGAATAACAGTGTGAGGATCCAGTTTGGGGGTGACTGCTGTTAATAAATACCTTTGTAACGAATTAAACATTTAAAATGATCAAATTTTGTGACTTTTCTTGCGGTGATATTTCCAGATTTTTTTGTGTGCATATTGAGGGGCCATATTTTGGCTTATAAATGCATGGTACCCTGTCTCTTTAATATATGTTGTTGTATACCACCTTAGCCGGGCCCAGGCTGTGGTGGACGATGTATTCATTGCATTACGACCAGTGACATCCAGGGTGTGAACTTCTGCTGCTTTAGCGAAACAAGTTTTTTTCTTCATATTTTTACCTGATGGAGGAAGCTGAAATTTCTTTACATATTCCGTGTGTCCAGAATTACAAAGATGGTCGATTTAGAAAAAGTAAATATGTCTGTTGGTGAAGTGTTTACAGAAAATAAATCACACATCCATGCTTTCATTGTAAACATCCTCAGTACTGCTGTATGAACATGGCATTTGAAATATTCCTCTTAAAAACTCCCACCCACACACAGCAGGGGTGTTTTGTATATATCATACGTGCACTTGAGTCAGGGGCCGTTGATTGCCTTGTTTTGGAAGCCGGTCTTTGTATTAAATGTTAATACACCCCCGTGTGATCGAGACACGACCAATCAGAAGCTGTTAATAATCTACAAGGCATTTATTAATGATTGTTATTACCATGGTATTAGATTCACGTGACGTATATCAGAAGTTCATGTTATGACGGATGTTCTCAATGACCTTGGTATGTTTTTGTTGTACACTGCTAGAAAGCACAAGGAAAGCAATGTACCCTGGATCGTGCGTGTGTCAACACTAACCTATGCACTGTAATGTTGATGTGCATATCAATGATTATAGCATTGTACTTCAGAAAGAGAAATGCATGGGGGTGTCAAAAGGAAGAAATTATGTCTTTCCAAATAAAGACTCAAAACAGCTATCTGAAGTATTGGTATGACCACTAAAACGAAATAACTAGAACAAGAGTCTCTTGTTATTTTTAGTTTCTTTGGTCTAGGAGCTTCATCATGAAATAAACCACAAAAAAACATTAGTTTTTGATCAATTTCTTTAGATTAAATAATTCAGATTAACAGTTTATTATTTCAAGTTGTACAACAATTATACCCTTAATATATTCCTCTTAAGGCATTATTGGATGGTAAAGAGCCATGCCCAACGCCCACCAGTTTGAGTAAGATGCAGCTGATAGCCACGCTGGAGGAGAGGCAACTTGCAACCACAGGAACGAGGTTGGAGATGGAAGACAGGCTATCGCAGGATGATAGAAGTAAGTAGAATAACTTAAGGAAGCTAGGCTGCATACAAATCATGTGGCAAGGCTGGCAGTTATGGAAGTGTCAATGGGAATGGCTGCAGCCGCTACAATAGGCAAATGTAGTAGCCAAGTAGTTTGGCATTTTGCATCATGCAGAAATTTATAAAATCAGTTGTTATTAAACACCCGATACTGTTTGTGTATGAAGCATTAAATAAAGGCTAAGGGAATAGAGTGAATATTAAATATGTCGGTACTTTGATTTAGACCTGAGAAGGGGGGGGGTGCAATCCTCAGAAATATAGATCTTAACCAGTTCACACCAGGATTGTTTTGACAAGAACGGAACGAGGCGCGGGATTACTTTTCACTCGACCTCAAGCCAGGTGGATAGAAGCCATCACTCTCGGGCAGCACACTCATATTTCTTGCCCTGCACACTGACAGATACTTCCAGCCTCGCTCCCTGCGTATTTATAAGTAGTCAGTTCCGAATACTGCAAATGTTTTGCTTGTATAAACAGCCTCCAGCGCGAACTAGTTAAAGTGCTGAGCAAATTTGCTGCAAGTCTCTGATAAAACCAGTTGTACCAGGTAACTGTTAAATAGTCTTTGTGTAAAACCTCACGGTACCAAGAGAAATGGTAATGCTTAGCAGCCTTTTTGAAATTGACCCTATGATGGCCAAAGACAAAATTAGACTTATTAAAGTTCTAAAATCTTGTTCTGATTTGTACAGCATGTCGGTTCTTCACGTTGCCGGAGTTCTCCTCAGAGCTGGCAAAAGTGGCCTACTGCTCCCTGACTGAGAACTGCCTCCGTCTGGACTGCTGTCTGCAACTCGACCTTAAGCTTAAGGACTGGCAATTCCGCCGCTCCTTCAAAGCCTTTGTGGAGGTAGATGCCTGTGATTTCACATTCTACTTTGCCTTTCAGCACTTGCAGTACAAGAAGTTGCTGCTGAGCTATGAATGGGGTGAGTCTATTATTTTCAAATTACAGATATTCTCTAATATAATTTGTGAATGGCTGTGAACCTAGTAACGTAATGGTAACGGACAGTTTGTTTAGTGCTTTGTTGTTGCTTTGGTTCCTAACCACCACCGGAGGGCTCTGACGGTGCATTGTTGGCTTTGGGTCTGGCTAGCGCACGCTCCTAAAATAGGCTCTATAAATAGTGTGGCGGGGATCTCCCCGGGCCAAACCTAAGTTCATTGGGACCAAGTCTGACACCTATTACAGTGAAGCTGTCCCAAGACGAGAGACCACTCAGAGCGACCTCAAGGCTTAAGCCGTGTCCGCACTGGACTTTTTTTTTAAAGGTTTTACCGAGACGATGGTAAAATGAGAAATGGTCAAATGTGACCACTGTCCGCACTTGGACTTTCGACATGGGAAATTTTATCCAGACTGCGTAGGAGAAGTAACCGAGCTGTCACAGTGTCAGTATAATGACTCACCATACGCAGAAAACAAAAATGCCGATCACATTTTCAGCCGCCGATACGCACAGTTATATTACACACGCCATTTGCATGCACAACATAATCGTTAACACGATATTATTTCATCTTGACACGCTAAATCTTGACGAAAAAGCCTATATTTCTGACGCATTTGTGATGCACGACATCGAAGCCATGCCGCTGTATGATGTTGCGGCAGCAGTGCCATCGGTATTTGTTGGTTCCCATCGCATGCTAACAGAATCAAAGCTATGATGTAGGACCGGAACCAGTGACTACGGCCTACGTACGTACGGTACGGTACCGGACCATGATGTACCATGCATGACTACAGTAGAACAGGACGAATTTGGATCGTAGAAAATATCAAACAAACGTCGGTGGAGAACGATAAATTCTGCAAATTAATTCCCAGAACGTAATCTCTTTTTCAGAATCTGTGTATGTATTTTTCCGTTGAAAAATATTTATAACGACATTTTACCGCTCGGACTTGATGATACACCGCAGCGTGTTTCTACAAAATTTTCCGCCACTGTAAGTGCAGGTTCGTGTGGTCTCTGTATGCATGACCTCGCGCTAGGGCCGGATGAACGCTTTCCTTTCGCGCTGTCTGCGGCGCACTGGACTTATCGTCTCGGGAAAAGTGACCTGGTCAGTTTTTCTGGGCACCCGGTCAATTTTCCTGGGCAGCATTTGGCCAGTAGACGTAACCACTGGACTCAGGAAAAGTAACTGAGAGGAAAACGTCCCAGGCTGTCCGCACTGGACTTAAAATGGGAAAAGTTCCTATAGTCTTGGTTAGTTTTACCAAAAAAAGTCCAGTGCGGACAGGGCTTTAGGGAGCAGGTCTGTTTTGGAAGAAATATACCGCCGATTATGATGATTGTGATTACCCTCTGTTAATTGCACGTTAAACCAACAACAAATATACCTGGACAACAGGAATGTCGGCACCACAAATGTAATCGTAATTTATTATACAATAATCAAGATATGCAGTAGTGATTGAGTCTAATAATGAGGTTGTTAATTATCAGGGTCACTTAATTACACTTGGGAGTCAGCTAACAGCTCACCTAAGCAGCAACGCGCACAGCTTGAACAATGCGCCCAATGTTAAAGAGGTTGTGGAATGCTCGAAGATATTTCCGTCATTTTTTGGGTATATGTAGCCTAAGGTGTGACGAAATAAAAACGACTATTGCTTCTGTCATGAAATGAGTACATAGGGTACTTTTGAGAGCTATTTTTCAGGTCCTGTTTCGACCCGAACGTGCAATTTGTGTAAAAGCCGTCGTTGCGGGCAGCAAAAAAAACACAGTAAATCGTGACGTAATAAACAGGACTCGTTTATGCTACTCTGCATCGTACGTCACGATTTACTGTGTTTTGTTTGCTGCCCGCAACGACGACTTTTACACAAATTGCACGTTCGGGTCGAAACAGGCATGACAGGACTTGAAAAATAGCTCTCAAAAGTACCTTTTGTACTCATTTTATGACAGAAACAATAGTCGTTTTTATTTCATCACACCTTAGGCTACATATACCCGAAAAATGACGGAAATGTCTTCGAGCATTCCACAACCTCTTTAACAATGCACTGCTCAGTCAACAATGTACACTAATGTAAACAATGCACACTAAGTCAACAATGCACACTAAGTCAACAATGTACACCTATGTAAACAATGCACTGCTCAGTCAACAATGTACGCTAATGTGAACAACATACACCAATGTAAACCATACACACCAATGTAAGTAACACACACCAATGTAAATAACACACGTCAATGTACTAGTGCACACCAATGTAAGTAGTGTACGCCAATGTAAATAATACACGCTGTTCAGCCTTAACCTGATTTACGCTTTACCCATGCAAGCTAGCGTCAGCATCGTACAGTACATTCATTTGTACGGCTGCGCGTCAGCATTACACAGCGCAACTTCAGCACAGTTATGGCCAGCGCCTTTACAAAGTGCGCATCAGCATTACCCAAAACACAGCGCAAGCAATGACCTTACCGTCCGCTGTCCACAGCACAACTCCTCCGCACGATCACGTGAATAGCCCTCACGTGAACATGCATACGCTGTACAAACACTTATGCCTGTTCTAAACCTATGGGCCTTTGGCAACCAATCACGTACGTGAATTCAGTCACAGGGATCTTACGCTCCGCCCAGTCACTAACACACCGCGAATTAACGTTATTGCAATAGGAATGACGTAGGAAATAAACTGGCTACAAGTCACCAAACACTTTCCGCTACAATATTTTCTATAAATAGGTTGCTTATAATTGTTCACTTACACGGGTAGGGCTTGGCTAGATTCCATTAGCATTGTGAAGTAGAGCAGTTTGAAGTGATTGCCAGTTGTGACCCAATCCAGAAAAAGAGTCTCAAGGACAATTTTGCAATAGGAAATGCATACCTTGAATTTCAGTATCAAGTGCATTTGTTTCCATCAACAGCAAAGTAAAAGCACCTTGAGAATATTAAGATGGAGGCATGATTTTAGAAAGCTGAAGCTTGCAAAACTGTAAAAACAATTTCAAAGAATTCAATGAAAAAACAGACAAACAAATAGACATGTGCAAATGAAACACAAAAAATAGCCATGGACTGACTGATGAACATACAGACAACAGGGGTCAGAGACCTTAACTCATCATGAGACTAATTCAATACTGAGTAAATAGGGAGCAAAATAGTTGTCGGGATGTAGAAAGAAAAATATACTATGCTAAATAATGGGTAAAAAGATGGTTGTTGAAACTGACTTTAAATTGGCCTACAGAGAACTGTGATTTTATAGTCTGATCAAGTCCATTCCACAAACGAGGCCGTAGAAACGTAAGGTGTTTAGGGAACATGATGTGTGGGTGAATGGAGCATACCTATTGTATGATCTAGTGTGGCACTGGTGAGTATCGCAAACTGAAGTGAAATGTGAAGAGAAGAAGCTGGGAAGGTTATTATTTGTACATAAGCTTGCTCTGCATTTTTATATATTGACTCGGTTCAGTATCTTACCAGCTTTATGTGGTTGAAAAGCCTGGCTGTTCCTATGACATTTAATTGTAAGATTCTTTAGTCAGCATTTCACAAATGGAATCCATTAAATCACACAGGAAAACCAGAGCAGAAACCCATTGGTCCCATCGCCCTGAAATACTCCATCAACAAACTGGACGCGGAGAAGGTGTTTGAGATTGACTTTGGAGCATCTATTTGTAAGAGTGCTGATGATTGCGTCTTTGATGTGGACATCATCCAGGACTACAGAGTTCCCATTCCAATCTGCAATTCCAACTTCTCATTCTCCCTTCCAGGTAGGAATAGGAGTTTAATTGGATTCTTTGTAGTAATGACAGCAAGTATTCCTCGGGGGTGCTCATGAATAAAATCCTTTATGATGCTTTCCTGAATCGGGATATGTTGCAGGGTCATTGAAGGTTGTAACTCCAGACAAGAGTATCTTGTTTTAGAGGGTGGTGTGAAAGGATGCTTACTAAATGATATAAACATTTTTGAGATGGTTTTTATAAATCATTAATGTGTATCTCTGGATTCAGTGGATTAAATGTATTTTATTACTTACCTTTTTACATAGATAAATTTGAACTTGTATCATTTTAAAATTAATTTCAGTGTTTCATTGTCTTAGAGTATTTATGTAAATGATGAAGGTGCTATATAAATGTGGTATTATTAATTCTGTTGACGTTATGTGATACTACGTAAGGACAATTTATAATGACAATTACATTAATTGTACAATTAACAGTTGTCGACTGATGTGATGTGGGATATGACGTTTTGAACACCCGAGGGACGCATAGCGCCCGAGGCGAAGCCGAGGGTGCTATGCGACCCGAGGGTGTTCAAAACGTCATCTCCCACATTACATCAGTCAACAACTGTTTTGTCATACCTCTGTCTTGATGATGTGTTTTACTTGTTTTTCTAAGGGAAATTAAGGGTGGCAAACTGAAAGAATCTTTGAAAATTTTTCTTTCAACACATAGATGTAGGGGCATTAAAACAAGCTTAAGTTCAGGGAAATTTGAGGTAAAGGTTTTACAAGTTTAATAAAAAAGAATCTTATCCCCTGGCATATTTTATAGTGGTAGGGACAATGAATAAAAACCTGGTTTGTAGTGACAACAATGCAGACCCTTAAAAGAAAGAAATTTATATCAAACGGCGATGGCCATTTTTTTCTGAAGGCCTAGGCACCGTTACTAAAGTCAGTCAAAACGTAAACATAATCTTAATGTTTGGAGCGGCTCAAAAACCTTTTTTGGGGCGGAGAATCTGTGCCTCTAGGCTCAGCTGACATGTTGAGGCTGATGAGGATCGTTTACGAAAAAACTAACTGTGTCAGCTCTGCATTTCCGAAGTTCTGAAGGCCTAGGCATCGGCACCGTTACTAGAGTCAGTCAAAACGTAAACATAATCTTAATGCCGCTCGTCGCTGGCCGCCAAATTAAAGTAAAATCGTCTGCAAATGCACTGCTCCCTCACTGCTATACATTATATTGTGGAACGTGAAAGTACTGCGGGGTACCAGTGAGTACAAGTATAGTCTGGTTTAAACGCGGTCCGCGCATAATGGTTTGGACTGTGGGGCGGGGACTAGCTAGTCTACATGCATGTGATATCGCAATGTGATATACAACGGGAGTGTGCCATGCATATTTATCGCCCGGTCAGGTGATCGTCCTGGGCCAATAAAAATACAGTATACAGACAGAGGTATGACAATGCATTTTTAATCACCACCAGTCAATTCTGTTGTTATAGGCATAGAATTCCTAACAGTCACAAACAACAACTTTTGACTGAAAGGACAACTTGGCACAGAACGTATGTTTGCATAGGAGGGTTTGCGATTAAGGTGCTAAATAAATGTGGTATTATTAGTATCTTAGTGGTATTAAAAAGAAATAAAAGTCCTGAACAATCCTTTTATGACCTAGTGGATCCATGCGTGAATATTAGATAGCGAATGCGTCAGACATACGGCGGCAATGAGATGCGTTCAAACCTTTCCTAAATCTCTTTGTGCACGAGGTCGTGGCTTAAATGCCGTGTAAATGTCATTTCCTCAGTATTGTGGTTCTGATCATGCCCTACAAACCTTACCTTTTGTCCCCAGGAGGGAATAACTTGACTGAGTTTATAAATCAAGTTGGCCGGAGTGCTGGGCAGCAAGCTGTCAATATTCTCCTGGAGTTCATCGGACTTAGAGATAAGATTAATGATGGACCATGTGACACATCAGCACTGATCGGACCTGATGAGGAAGGTGAGGTTTGGTCTCCACCAAAAACGTTTGTTTTTGACGTCTAAACAAAATTGAATAGGAAACTAACCCTTACCCATGCAGATCCTTAAAGGATTGGGCTATAACGGATTGCAAACGATTGAGGAAGGTAGAGCCCAACAATCATTGGGACTTTTTATTGGATTTTATATACCTTAACCAGTTAGCGCCAGGACTACTTTGACGAAAACAGAACGAGGTGGGGGATTATATTTCACTCAACCTCAAGCCAGGCAGGTTGAAGCCACCACCCTCGGGCAGCACACTCATATTTCCGGCCTTGCTCGCTGACAGATATTTTTGGCCTCACTCCCGGTGTGTTAATCCGTCATCCATTCTAAATACCACAAAACCTTTGTAGGTGTACATGTCATCTGGCGATAAAAGTGTAATTATAAAGAATTTGTTCTTGGTTATCTACAGAGTGGAGGATTCAGGAAGCTTTGTAGCAAAGATCCTGTGGTTAAAAGTTTTAAATGTAGTACATTGAGTGTGCCAAAGTAATCTAGATTCATTAGAGTGCCTTCTTTATTCCAGGTTTTAAATTCCTTTTGGCTCATTGCTCAATCTTTGTTAATTATTTGTCTGCTGTCCAGTATGCACTGATGTGAGCCTACCACCACTACCCAGTGGAGTGACTTGTGAGTTCTCAGACCGCTGCCTTGGCATACGATGCTGCACTGAACTGGATCTAGAAATCACTGTATTATCAGTCAACATGTGGCTGATTCTAGACCCCTGTGAGTTCACGCTGTCCATGGGATTGGGAAAGTGGTCCTTGACATTCACCATATTTGACTACCATTGGGGTGAGTGCCTGTATACGGTTACTGTTCGTGCATGTAAATTCAGTTCCAGTTTGAACGTACCTCTTTATTAGGTGCAGTCCAGTTCGTTAGTGTGACATTATCTCAATTCAACCATGCGTACTTCACACGGTGTAGCATAGCACGAATGAAATCAGAAGCTAATGCAACTCCAGCGTTTATCCAATAGGCGCTAGTAATCAGTGGTGCGCGTGCGTGTATGACATTTTTACTAACAAACCGGATGAAACTATAATTTAGTGCAAAATTTTTGTGTTTTAAGAGTGCTTTTTACTTTCACTCAAATCTTCTCTGGACTCAATTTTGAGAAAGTTATGAATAGGCCTACAGTTTAAAAATCTGAGAAAAAATGTACTTTTCCAAATTTATTGACAGACCTCTTCAAATACAAATTCTCAACACAACTCTAAAGCCACTGTCCATATACATGTGTGTTACTTTTAGCCTTTAATGTGACCAATTTACATCCCCTCCCAATAAAACCCCAAACAAACTTCAACTAGAATCACTTGTAAACGGATTCTGTACAGCCGCCCTCAGGTCGACCTTGTGTGACTGACTTTTCAGGATCAAGCTGTGCCTTAGCTACGACCCTGGGGAACATTTAAATCACCAATTTTGTGCGATCTGAGTGTAACTGTTATTTAACAACTTTAAGACGATTGACATCAGTCGGCGCTCAAAAATATCAATAGTCGCACAGTAGAAACATTTCAACTTCGGCGCCGCAAGTTAATGCATTTCCAACAGATGGGAATCAATCATAGTCGATCTGTGTGAAGTTATGACGTCGTGCGCGCATCCGGATCATCTCGTTTTATTGTGAATCGTCATCTTGTCATGGGTGACATAAGCATGATTGCGATTATTCTGTGTCGAGATGCTGCTTGTTCCACGGTAATCACACAAATTTGTCAGTTTTGCGACCTGTCCATGACTTTTGATGCTGACTGTTTTGTCATGGTACAAGCAATTCGCATGTTTACTCGAGGCCCGCTTTATATATAATTAGTTGGAAAGATGAACTGTTTCGTATTTTTACCAGGTACCCAGGAAGAACTGAAGATTGGCAAAGCCTTGACTCTGATCTACACCATTGATAAGCTGACCGAGGACAAGGTGTTTGTATTGGACCTAGCACTGTCCCTGTGCCTTCCAGACTCAGACTGTAACACGCCCTCTATTGATATTCTCAAGAAAACTCGAGTGCCAATACCACTCTGCAATGAGAATTTCACGTTCGCACTTCCAGGTAATGCTTAATTACACTTTTATTGCTGGATGACGTGTATACCCGCAAAGGTTTTGCGGTATTCAGAACGAATTTACATTACAGGTTTAATTTGACATTTGATATGTTCAAGCACCCCTTCCCTGGACACCATGTATGCACATTAGATGGAGTCCCTCCCAATTCTCTCTCTTTAACCATTGAGGGGGTACTTGTGCACGGGGTCCTTGGTGAAAATAACACAGAGTTCTTGCATTGAAGGGTGCTTTAGGGCCATTGTCATGTGCAGGCAGTCAGGTACCAGACACAACAGATGTGTGGGCATCTATTGGCACCATGCATGAACAAGAGAGGGCACTTTTTTACCACTTTTGAGAGCCCCATGGATGGGACACACCCTATGTTCATCCTGGATCTGATACACCGTGCCCTCTGGAGACGTGCACACAAAAGGGAACAAAAGATTGTATACATCTCCACAGGGCAATTTCTGTAGATGAATTGGTCTCCACAAGGTTTTCACGAAATAGATATATGGATTTTACTCAAAAACTAGGAATTTCCAAGGTGGGTTGATGTGTCGCAAATGGAAGAGTTTTAGAAAAGGGATATTAAGTCCAAATTTCGGCCAAGGAAATTAATTCTGGTTTAAATGAGAGCCTTTTGAAACTTCACTTTCAAACTCTGAACTTTACTACACAAGAACAAAGAAATATCTCCACAAGGATACACATTTCAGTATACGGGGTTGTGTGCTTATAGCATGAAGTAGGCTTATGCACAACTACTTACACTCTGAATGTCCACAAGTGTCTTTACAAGTATCTGGCGTCATCGGCAGTGTGTTCAAAAGTCCCACATTGTGGTGTCCTCAACTCTCCCTTTCTTACAGTTGAGGGGGTATTTGTATTTGCACGTACCTCCTCCTTTAATACTGTATGTGCGCGTGAACCAATTCACACATACAATGTGCCCCTCATTGGCTTAAATTAGTAGGCTGCAAGGTGCCGTCCCTGTACATCTATAGTCTTATCATATTTTAACAACAGCAGCAGTTTGGCAGATCTTAAGAAAATCTATTTGTGAACTGCAAAAGTAAACAATCTGTTTAACCTAATCCTGCAAGAAAGTCTTGCTGGAATGAGTACAGTTTTAAATATTTAGTAGTGGAATCTTCCTTAGATTATGTGTAAAGCATTGCTTGGGAACTGAATAAAATTAGCCAAAAATATTTGCCCCATAAAAAGAAATACTATACTTATACACTGAAAACACCACACATTGAAACCTACCAAAAAATTTAATGCTCTTATGAATTTGCTTCATTCCAAAGGGGATGGGACTATTAAAGGCTTCTTGCAGATGCTTGGGCAGAACGCTGCTGAATCAGCAATTGATGCTATTCTTGAACATCTAGGGCTATCTGTAAGTCTTTTAGAACAGAGTTTTTTTTATTAGCAGCAGTTTGAGATTTACCGTAGATGAAGTAACTGTGATAAAGTTATTTATCTTGGAGGAAGAACTGAACCTCAGTGCATGAATGTAGAGATGTAATGCATTGAAAGTATCACTGTGCTGACTTGACGTCTTAATCAACTTTGTTTAAAAATCCATTATTGTTGACACTGGCACACCGTATGATTATTCCTCACATCTTAATAGTATTATTACTACTATTACTGTAATAGGGCGACAGATTTTGCAAACTCCGTCCACAATAGGGCGATACACCTTATTAAAGCGACATTTTCACTGTCGCCCTTTTATGAAAACGACCCTAAGGACAAGCAATTTTGCTGTCGAAAACTATCTAGATCGATTCCTCATGGTCCAATTAGTATAAATACTAAATTTCGTGGAAAAAACATAAGGTAAACTTGGGTTAGGTGACAGTTTAGGTTTGTGCACAAGTCTATGGGAAAGTCACCCTATTGGGGCGAAAAGAGTAATTATTATTATTTTTGTTATTATTATTTTTTATTGACCAGTTCCATGCCTAAGACAATTTCAGTGCTATTTTATGTAATGCTTAGGAGTATCTGCACAACCAAAGATTTTCGAAATGGACCTGATGGTTCTGTAGTTATTTAAAAAATAGTCAGATAGACACTTTTTGGGGGACATGCTGTAGAGAAGACATTGTGAAGCTATTACAATTTGAAAGGTGGGAGGAAAACCCCAGAATGATATTCTAGTGAAAACCCAATCCACATATTGGCCCAGGTGGGAATCGAACCCTGGTCACAGCGGTGGAAGGCGAGGAAATCACCACAACGCCAACCTGACTCCCCATATTTACGTTAAGGGTTCTATTTACTTTAAGGATTCAATCAAGTAAACTACCATAAAAAATGGACTAGGTGCCTTTCATTATTTTTGTGATAAAAAGTCTCATCCTCTTTGAGTCGTCCCAGAATTGCCCTTTTAATCATTGACCTGTTCAATCAACACGTGTTGTTACGTAGGAATTCATCAGTCGCATGCCATGTGTCCGTCCACAAGTCACGCAAAATGGTTGGCACAGAAGTAAGTTCAACACTATTCTTCTATGTCGTATTTCCACCTTTTTTTTCTGTCTTTTTTTGAAATTCTTCTTTTTGTCTGCTGTATTACTTAAATATTATTTTTGATGTTAAAGGGAATATACAGCATTTGCTTTTGCTGTAATTTTCAGAAATGGATGGATTTATGGGGTTAGTGTTTTATAGCAAATATTGTTACACTGACTTTGAAAATCAAGAAAAACAATCATTTTTGCGGTAGTCTGGTTCCTTGACCCCACGTAAGATGAAACGAAGCAGTATAGGCGCACCCATTCATAGGTGTGTAATCAATTGCAAACAAACTGCGGACAAATTAAATAAATGGTAATTTGGGGGCAGTATTTAAAAAAAGCCAGGCCGACCAGCGTTGGAAATTGATACAAAAATACCACTTTTCTTGAAAATGACAGCACACCAGGTGCCATGATTTTACAGAATGCTTTAGACTGTCATTCACTAACAGTCTAGTAAGGTATTTCAAAATAATTTGGTAGTTTTGTTTTTTGATGTTTGCAAATGTATGTTCCCTTAAATATTGTAATGGGAACAATTTGGAGACAAAGACGCGCATACATATTTATGTGTTATCTTCATAACAAATTTCCTGCAACGTTGTCTGAATTTGTTAGTTAAAGATTCAATGGCATTATTTTGTATAACTCCTTTATATGTTTCCTAATTTTTCCCCCAAATAGAAATTTTATTATATCTGCAGAGACCTTGTTTTTTTGTTTTTTCGTTTTTTTAAAGCGCATCATTATTACTCTTAAATTACCAAACCAGAAATTTAATGTGCACCCTTTTAGTGGCTTCATATCCTGAGTTCTTCACCCACGATCAAATTCACCTAAAACATACAATAGTAGGAATCTTTCAGGATGGTGTCTTGGGTTCAATTGCTGTTTGAGTTCATTTCTCAATTTGTGTAACCAGGAAGCTCTGCTAAAAGCATTTTTCCCACTTACGTGTCTAGTTTGCCCCAGGGATATCAGACTTCCCCACCTTCCAAGAAACCTGATCTGCACCCTCCCAGAGAAGTGTCTAGGGTTCGATTGCTGTCTGGAGCTTCCCATCCCAGGGATCAGTCCCATCAGCACCCAGGTCTCCTTCATCTTTGATCCTTGTAACTATCAGCTGTCAGTCAGTCTAGGCAGCTGGAGTCTGGATCTGCAAATCTTGTCCTATCAGTGGGGTCAGCAGGAAGAGGTCGACATTGGCAAGGCAGTAACGTTAAGGTTTGTGAGAGGCAATACTGGTGGTACATGGTGTACCTCATGCATGATGCCTCATTTGGTCTGATAAAGGGAATACTGACTGATATGCCTCATGCATATAGACAAGTTTGTTATATTGGTCAATGTTTAATATACAAATATTGACTGCTTTGAATGGTGCAGTAAAACTATACCTCCCAAGATCCATGAAGCATTCTATTTTTCTCGAGGCAAAGCTGAGGGAAATAGAATGCTCCACAGATCACAGAGGGAGGCTAGTTTACTACACCACGAGATAAAGCAGTCAATATCTGTTTTATAACTCCTCTCATTATGGGCTGCAAGATTCAGAAAGTGAATATAATAAATTCAGTTGGTTTTTCTTGTCTATTTTTCACAGTCTGACCATTGACAAGTTAGGTGCAGAGGAAATCTTCCGGATCAACTTGGACATCTCCATCTGCATCGACAGTGACTGTACAACCACACCAGTCCTTCAGGATTCCCTGGTCCCTATCCCATTCTGTAATCTCAATGCTTCCTTTGAGCTGCCTGGGGATGGCAGCTTTGCAGGTCTTGTCAGGAATCTATCAGGGAACGTAGGGGAGTTGGCCATTCAGGCTGGACTCCGAAAACTTGGAATTCAAGTGAGTTAAGGAAGATTTCGAAACATGTTTTCTAACAAAGCTGTAAATGAAATGACTTTATTAGAAGTATGCATGACTCGGTACATATGTTCTACATGGACTTCATCTCTTCCATTCTTAAGTGCTAGATTTTATGAGTTCTACAAGCTTGTCCTGTTTAAACGCAGCAACGTGACAAGTTATTTCTTGTGAAATTGTAGAAAATTATCAAATATTCTGTTGCAGATATTGACTAATGTCAATTGAGCGGATCTGTTATGTCATGTTTCAGAAACATAATTTTTACTAATTTTACAGCAATATGTTAGCAACCAGCAATGTGACATGGAGATACTTGCACCAAGTGAAAACAGTAAGTGGCTTGTCCATTAAATTGCATCTTGTAAAATAATAATCACTCCTGTTTTATTAGTCTTATATGCAGTTAATTATACTATTTATAGGTTGAAAATTGTCACACACTTACATCAAATATTGCTAGTGTGGGAAACTTAAACTGCTTGATTTCTTTCAGTAGTTGAGGACTTGCAGCTGTCAAAAATAATGTACAGTAATCTCTCACATTGCCAATGCATTAGCAGAAATGTTCTGTAATTTGGTAGCCTTGGTCAAGGCATTCGGCGGTAGTGGCTGATGATTGATGGTCAGCCACTAACATACACAGCAGCCGCACGCTTTGCATTCACATAATTACTACGTCCTGTATGAAGCGCAAACAGCGACTTCTTGTGGCTTTACTACAATATGCAAATCAGGTGGTGCTGAATGATCACCTTGGAACATCCGTGGGCTTTGGATTCTGGTTTTTTTATTTTGTCGCTGGATTTCCAGCAACGACCTCATATGCGAATAAAGATGAGATTATTATTCAGTTGCTTGGTCGTGGAGGCTCATATTTTACATGGACACAGAGCTTGATAGTGTGGCTACATTCTCATAAAAGCTTGGAGTCCACTGACCAAATATAACTCACATAAATTCAGTGACAAACTAAAGAATAATATGTGGAAATTGCCATTGGTATTGGTGTTTGGTCTTCCATGACGTTCATTCACCCTCACCTGGCCTAATTTGCATTGAGTAGCTCAGCCACTTGAGGTCGTTGTTCAGGTTTTCGCACATTATGTGTTACGAGCATTGTTCGCATTCAACCATCAATCATTGGACTCTATCGTCGAACGCCTTTACCAAGGCTAGAAATTTACAAAAATTCCAAAACTTTTGTCCTCAGAATGTCCGCTGTTAAGGCTGCCGCCTCCATCCAGCCTGTTGACCTGCACAGTGGATGAGCGCTGCCTGGGCCTGACATGCTGTGCATCCCTTGACCTGATCTTCACTCAGCTGTCCACCACCGCTTACGCCCGCCTAGACCCCTGTGAATTCCAGCTGTCTGTCGGGCTGGGGTCCTGGTCCAAGAATCTGACGCTCTTTGAATACGACTGGGGAGTGGATAAGGTGCTGGATATCAGTGACTCTGTGCGCATAGAGTAAGTACATATATTGTAGTCCAAATAGGTAAATATTATCATGACTTACTTCTCGCGCAGCGATTCTCTCTGATCTTCATTGGGCGATAGAAACTAGCAATTAATGGGTGTTTTTAGTTGCACACATAAAATGTACATAGCGCGCAAGCATGAGTGCTTGGCGGTACAGGGTACCAGCGAAAGCGCTGTTGCGCGTTGGGCTCTCTTAGTGTGCGGCACGGAATTGGGCGCATTGGTATTGCACTGAAGCCAAATTTATAGCGCGTATTTTAAAGTTGCTAAGGAGCTTGGTTACGTGTACGCCGCAGGCGCGGCGCACTTTTCTTGCCATTTTGCTGTCACTTTGAGCAGACGTGCGCTGATCTCTACAACTAAGATCATGAGTAGAAAATATATAGTGTTATTTATATCGTGACACTTTTCCCAGCTATTTAATTTAGGGCAAGTCTAGCGTTCCCGCAAATTGCGTAGTTTACTTCTTTCCCAACCAATCCATTCCAATCCATGCACAGTGTTATGCTAATGCAGTGATCTTGTGTGCCCTCACACAGCGCAAAGCTTACCACAAAGTCTTAGACACTAGCCAAAGCGTGCAGCACGTCGTAGAGTATGCTATTATTGTATAAGTGCGCATGCATGTAGCACTCACTGCTATTGAACATGTACCGGTACCAATCTGGGACATGCACTTATTAGGACTTAGCCATTTTCTGTCCTCCCTCCCCCAGAGTCGGTGCGAATTCCCTTCACACACCTTACCCCTACATCCGACCCACATTGACCCAAAGCATTTAGCGAATGTAGCCTGCACCTACCCCTGCAGCATTCACCCCTCAGTGACCTTGACACCCCAGCGAGTGTGTCCCGCTAACCCACTGGCTAGACCTACAGCAGCTGTAGAGGTCGGGTTACGTCCTTCATCTCATTAGTTTTACATAGCATTAGTGCGTAGATTCTTATCCAGTCTAGAGACTGGGTCTTGTACACAACCCTATGTATCGAGAAGTTATTCCCTTTCCCTTTTCCTTGAGGATCAGTTCCCCGTAACGCACTCACGAGTGATCCTACTTCGGTGTACAAATCTCCCATAGAGATTCCTCCCATTGACTTTGTACACGTACATGTATACATTATTCATGACTACCAGAATCCAGTGCTCCCATTGGCTAAGACGCGCATCCAATTCTCTATATAAAGCGCGTAGAAATGGCAGTTCTGGTTATTGGTGAACTGGGCTCTGACCCAGCAGTTTGTTGGGCCGCGCTCTGACCAACCTAGACAGAGCTCCTTCACGTATGATGCATTTAGATCTGGGCTCAGACCCCGATAGAGCTCCTAGCATGTACACGTACGTAGATTGTTGAGATGAGCTCTGACTGAAACACAGAGCTCCCGCACATAACCTAGACAAGACATTGTATACAGTGTGCCCTCTATTGAGCTGAGATGTAAATATTCCTGAATAAAGTAGAGAATAGTGTGTGTAAGATATTGTTTCTTATCTGACTCTTTATTGATAATGTCTCCCACCCAAGAGAGACGTTACAATACTTTCTAGTAAAACTACCCAAGGGTTAAGGAATAATTGTTGCTTGAGGTGGAAGACAAATGGCACAACAGCAAGGAGTTCTAGTTAAGTGGTTTAACTAGTTACGTCCTTGTTATGACATCACAAAGCTTTAGATTTTTTTTTTTAATTGACCGGATGAAATCGACGACTTTTGTCATGTTTGTTTTCATTTTTCCAGATGCAAGACTTAAAAAATTGTAGGAATTTAAAATTACATAAAATTAGGCATGCATTACAAAAAATTGGGACAGAGTTGTCGTTTTTAATATTTTGGTCTATTCCAGAATTGAAAACACGTTTCACAAAAAAATCCTTGTTTAGAAACTGTCTTGGAATGCAAGTTCTCAGAGTGTTAAACAATGTTAAGACAGGAAAATGTGTAAATGCCCTTTTATGGAAGAAAATAAGAATGGCCTTTTCAATCCGTGAAAATCCAGAAGGAACAGTAACATTGTAATAAGTTCACTAATTTGAAACCTCTTTTTTTTCTTTTTTGGCTCAGATATAATGTTGACAAGCTCAGTGAGCAGAAGGAGTTCCTGATTGACCTGTCAGTAACCCTGTGCATAGACGGCACCTGTCAACCCATCCACCTGCTGCAGGCAACTCATGTACCCATACCAATCTGCAACCCCAATGCCACCTTCACCCTGCCTGGGGATGGTACCATCTCTGGCTACCTGGATAGCTTGGCGGGCCATGTTACTGATGCAGCTGTAGACTTGGTACTGGACTATTTGGGTCTGAAGGTAAGATTTTGGACCTCCATGTTTGTGCAAATGAACCCTTAAAATAGAAAGAGGAAAGTTTAAAGACATTATGGAAAATAGAGGAATGTACTTGACCAGTAACGTTGTCAAAAAAATTAAAATCTCAATGGTATGGATGTGAGTAGAGTTAAGTGGGGTTTTTTTATGCTTATTTGTAGAACTTCCTGTCCAGAGATACCTGTTCTCTTCCTCCAGCAATCCCGGTTGGTAGTGAAAGTAAGTAATGACATGTACTGCAATAGAAAGACTTCAACAACTTTTTTTTCCGACAGTCACGCTGAGTACGTAACTTCTAATTAATCCCAAACCCCTATAGGTTTGTGCAACTTTATATTAAGTAGGAGAATTCAGGACTTGTGCCGTTAATATTCTAAGAAAATGAGATAATGATACTCCAAAATGTTGTAAATGGGCATCTTTGCCATAGCTTTCCCATGGCATTGCCTCCTCAATGTCTGAACTTATATTTACTTCTATTTTGGCAACTGTTGGAAACAGCCATTGGAAATAATAAACAAATGTAGTAATAGTCATTTTAAACACAGCCTAAATTCAGTACTGGACTTGCCATTGCAAGTACATTGTATTATTAACTAATTTAAGTAAATGACACACTTCCATAATAACAGACTTGTAGACAAGTCAACCTCAAAGGCAATGAATGGCTTTACCTATAGCTCATTTGAGTAGCTTATCACTTGATCTGAGATGGGTGATGACTTGTGAGGAACTAGAGAGTTGCAGTAAATCCTGTTCCTGAGGTATTCATACAGTGCAGTTTACAGTTTTACTTGTTGATAAAACCTTTTTGTATACTATCACATTTGCATGAGTACTCTTGTTTAACTCCTACATTTTAAATTCTGTTTCAGGTTGTCCTGTGCAGATTCCTGACAGCCTTCCCAACTTGTCCTGCCATATCAGCAGCCGTTGCACAAGTCTCCACTGCTGTCTGAATCTAGACTTGAAGGTGACTCAGATCAGCTCCAAGGCCTGGTTTATCATTGACCCCTGTGACTATATGCTGTCTGTTGGGCTAGAGTTGTGGTTCTTCAATGTCTCGCTGTTTTCTTACGAGTGGGGAATGATGGAAAGTTTCATGATTGGAGATGCCCTGAGCATCAGGTGAGTTTATATAAAAAGTATTTTTCAAGCTAGTGCAAGAAGTGTTTTGCTCTGTGCTCTGTAAATGCTTCATAACTGTGACATCTACACCTACAAACCTGCGAAAAGAAATCAAGACTAAATTTAACACCAGAATGATCATTGTATGCAATTAGTTAATACCCTCACTTATACCACATCTGACACCCTTTATAATAATAGCATTGCACAAGAAAAAATTATGTTGAGGGTTGAAGTTTAAGGCTTGTATGACCTCAAAGAGAGTTATTTCAACAATGGAGAGTTTGATAAGATAAATTCAGGTATCTTGATTTGAAATTCCTCCTTCCAATTTGTTTGTATTTTGGTTTTGTTTCCTGAGACTGATTTACGATTGTCTCTGTTTATTTTTTAAAGTACCTGATGTGATGATTTGTTGTGACCACCATAGACTTATATGTGACTGTTTGTATTTTCAGTCAGTTTTAATTGTGAAGTTTGAAGACTTCTAACAAACAAGTACCAAATTGGATTCATTTTGTCCAGGTTTTCCATTGACAAACTTGACGCCACCAAGGAGTATAAAGTGGATCTGGCCTTCTCTCTCCTCATCGACGGCATCGCTACAAACTTCCCCATCATGGCTGACCAGAGAATCCCAATACCTCTGTGTAATGCTAACTTCTCCCTGGCCTTGCCTGGGGATGGCTCAGTCAAAGGTTTCCTGAAGGAGCTGGGAGACAATGTGGGACAGGCAGCTATCCAGCTGGTTCTGACAAAACTCAAGCTACAGGTGAGATTGACACGCTGGAACACCGAAGGGGGATTTAGTGTCTTAACCACTTTGCGCCAGGATTATTTGTGCCAAAATTTTTGATTTTCACAAAAGGCAAAATTTTCGTGCCACCTTCTGATATACAATCAAATGCCACAAATACTGATTCTGCAGTATTTGTACAATATTTCTTGCCAGAACTTCATATGTTTCAATACTCCGGGGTGTGCACTTAAGCGTAAATTGGTCGTGCAAAACGACCAATTTTTCTTAGAACATCCCAACAACCGAAATGTAATCAGAAGCACTGAGAAGTAGAGAAACAAAGTACAAAAGCTTTTAAATGTGTAGTTTTGATGTAAGCGCAAGTACACATATTGATATACATCTATATCCTGAAGAGCGCCCCCAGTGTAATGTGGTGTCCAGCCCCAGCCCCTCTAATGTGGAGTCCAGCCCCAGCTCCTTTGGATGCTGATAATGACTCTTGCCTTCAGCTCGGGTCATAAGTGTCCAGACTCCAACCGGTCTTAAACATAGTGTTTAAAACCTCCCAAGCACACATTTATTCCTTTATTGGTATGTCATTTTCTCAGGATACGATCATTGGAACGACATGCCAGTTGCCTTCAGAGATGACGACAGGCCCCCGTAAGTCTGTTTTTGATTGATTAGTTTCTACTTACCAAATTAAATTTTGAAACATGGCCCAGTCAGTGGTGAACTTAATATTACTGTAGCAGTGACCTGGTATTGGGTTGAGCTCTGATTGAACTGCTGACTTCTAATGGTGTGCATTTTCAGGTAGTACGGGAACCGGGTACCCTATTGAAGTAAAACACGGGTACTTATCAAAACTGATGATGTGAGGGCTTTATAGCTTAATGGTTTAAACTGCTATTTCCGTGAGCTTCATCTGTTGTGCATTTAAAATGCACATAAACTTTAAATCTGTTTTGGTTTTCCTTGTAGACTGATTTTCATTCAAAATGGCATTCAAACCTTTCTTTCATTGTAAGAGAAGTACGGTAACCGGATTGTCAGCGGTTGGGTATACGGGTACCTGGTTCAGATGTGAGGTACACCCCTACTGACTTCCAGACAGTGTATAATTGTGGGGTACTGTGGTCCAATGGTTACGGTGTTCGACTCTTGTGCCGTGGTACATGGGTTCGAATCCTGACCGTGGGAACATGGTGCTTGTGCTCTTGAGCAAGGCACTTTACCATTATTGCTTCGTCCTTCGGATGGGACATGAAGCCGTTAGTCCCGTGTGTTGTGTAATGCACGTTAAAGACCCCAGTGACACTTATCACTAAGAGAAGGGTTTTGCCCCGGTGTTTCTGGCAGTGGCTGCAATATGTGCCGCAGCACCTTGTCAACCCTTATAAGGTGCTACATATAATGGGTCTCATATTTCTCATAAACTATACTTTCGGGAAGGATTGGACCCCGCAATTGCGGGATCCGATTGCAGTTGGTGGATGGGACCCCGCAATTTGACCCAGCCACAACCTGCCAGCGTAGAAAAGTCCGCAAAAAATATGTTGTTATTGATGATTCGCCGGCGTGAGGCCCGCATGAATGCTGCGTTGGCTCCCAACGCGATTCTGTGCACAGTACATATGCGCGGTTGGTACTGGGCCAGAATCAATTAGTGTTTCGTCCACGTGCATGAAAGTGGAGACTGTGTAGTCATGGACCCATCTTTTGTAGGAGTTTCGTTTTTGTCCTTCAAGTGTCCATTTGTGTCTTCAAGTGTCCTTTAAAGTCCATTTTTTTGGGTAGGTTTGAACATTATCCTTGGTTTGAAAATGAGATTTTCTCACGCATTTTCAGCTGATACCAATGCTGTTCAGCATGGGCACTCGCTCTACTGCTCGCCTTCATTGTTATTTTACCTCCAAAGATTTCTTAAAAAGTTCTACCCTGGTTGGTTTTAAATATTAATTGTAGTTGGGTGACTCCTGGATCGCAGAGTTATGTTCTCTTTATTTGGAACGGGGCCCTTCACTACACAATCGCCTTGAAATCGCTACCCACTACGTGTTCCCAAATCCGATCATTTTGTGTAGTCATGTTTATGCCGATTTTATGTTTATGGAGTTTCATGATTTGATTCTGTAAATCTTTTCATATTCCCAATAAATTTTTAAAAGTTTCGGAGTTAAATATTGCTTAATTCCTACCTCAGTGATGTAAACAATTGCTCTGCAAAGTGACTTAACTTCGTTTGGAAGTCATGGCTTATATACTTAACATTACTGCGATGTTGTTCGTGGACTATTGTGGACAATGCGTGGAGGATGAAGCTAGATTGCGACAAAAATTGGCGGACAAGCGCGAGTAAAGTAATCATCAGTTGTCAAGCAGTGAGATAGCGATGAACAATATATTTTTGCAGTGATTAGCGCGCGAAATTGGACATCTTCTGTGCACACTCAATGACCTTCCTTTTGATGTAAATGGGGGATTGGAGGGGGATCAGGATCGGGTGTAAAGACGGCACAGTTTACTTGTGCTTAGCTTCATACGATGGCAGGATGCGATCCTCCTTTGGAAGATCCAGTGTAAACGTGGTGTGTGGGGCTATTAAACTGTGGTCCCCACCAAGCTCTTGTAGACAAGCACATGTGTAAACAATGTGTGACATCATCAGTAGCAGAGGCTTATTTCTTTTTGTAACGCCCAAACGAAATTTGAATATTTCGAGAGACATCTACCAGTCCTAAATTCTGTATATAACTGTCTGTATGGCCGTATGTCCTTATGGCCGTTCCAGGGGATAGGAGTTCCAGGGTAGGAGCATTGTTGTGCTTTCATCCCTATTTCTAAAGATTTCATTTTGTGGGGTACCCTTTTTCCTCAAGATTTCACTTGTGGGGTACATTTTCCTTTGTTCAAGTACCCCACAAGTACCTTTGGTGAGTACGGCCATATGTCTGTATGTTAATGTTTATGTTAAAGTTTTTCAAATTTCTTTCGTTGCCCAATTATTTGCCATAATTCCATGAAACTTGGACACAGGGGTCATTGAGTACCAAAGATAACGTGGAATATATTTTAGGTTAAAGGTCAAAGAAGGTCAATTATTATGTAACTCACAGAAGTTTAGGTTCTATATTTGACACAAATTTATAACTTCTACATGCTTTCATAGATTTGGATGAAACATGGATGCAGTGACCCTTTGGTGGGAAGACACAATTCTTCATAAGATTACTAAGGTCACAGGTTATGTAGGGGTCATTAGAGGTCATTGTTCAAATTAAATGTTAATTTGATGGATTTTAACGCAACTTTCATGGAGTGTTCCTTGGAAGGGGTTTGATCACAACACTTCCAAAATTGGAGGTCAAAGGTCATCTACAGTTCATTTTGCATCGTTACAAATTTATGCATAACTTTTTATTTTTTAAACACAAAACATAGTTCTATGAGGATCGACTGCGAAAAAGGGCGACACATGAGGTCCATTGACCACTTGTTTTATAACCGACACATCTCTATAAACAGATTGTTATCAAACAGAGAAACTATTGCTTTCTTCTTTAAGCAAAAGCACTGGTCCCAGTGTTTATATCCAAATCTTTGGTCTTTTGTTTTTTTGTGGGTTTTTTTGGGACTAGACTGCCCGATGATCTCTCTACCCTTTCTGGAGAATGTCATCCAATGCTCCATTGACGACCGCTGCCTCGGCATCCAATGCTGCATCCATCTGGACTTTGTCATCACTGAACTCATGCTGAGTGCAAGGATTCAAGTCGACCCTTGCAACTTCCAGCTGTATGTGGCCTTTGAGAACTGGGAACTGAACATCACTCTCTTCAGCTACACCTGGGGAAAGGTGGAAACTTTGAACATTGGAAACGCTGTAATGTTGAGGTGGGTTTGGTTCTTATGTTACTTCTGTTTCTTAAGGATTAGAGAATTGAAGGGAAAAAATGTGTTCTGGTGATTTTTCTCTAAGTCATCAAATTTTAAGAATTAAACCTTAAAAATTTGTAACACTAATCTTTAAAATCGGACTCGAAAATGTAATTTATTGATAAAACATAAAAAGTCCCTTTAAGATGTTTTATTTGAAATCCATTTAGAGTATCCGTACAGACAAATATGATACTGTACTTTTATATTGTCAACGGATAACAGTATAAATGATTTGTACATTGTATTAATTATTGCAAGAATTCAATACCAAAAAACCCTATATTTCTGTAAAAATTCAATAAAGAAAAACTGCCCGTGAAAATTGCTTCATGTGACTAGGTCCTAATGATTCAAATTTGTACTATTTGCTATTTGCAGCTATTCCATTGAGAAGCTGACAGCCAAGAAAGTCTTCTCTGTGACTTTGAGTCTCACGTTGTGCATTGATGACACCTGCACCATGAACCCAATACTTGACCACGTCTGGGTTCCTATACCCCTGTGTAACACTAATGCTACATCATTCACCTTGCCTGGTGATGGCACAGTGGAGGGATTCATACGAGAGCTAGGCGGTCGCATTGGAAACTTTGCCATTGACCTGGTGCTGGAGAAGTTTGATCTGAGTGTGAGTGTGCATAGTGTGTTTCAGTTGTCTCATTGGCTTTTAACCACTGCCCTATCAAAGGTTATTGGTGGTGGCTGCTCTCTTTCATAAAATCCTATAAATGAATTGCAAAAAAATGTGGGTAGCCTACCTCCATGATCAGATAGAATTTATTGGAATGGAGGATCTGTGAAGGCATTAGGGGGTTTAACCCCTCCCTCTTACACATGTAGGTGAGACAACAATCCATCACTCATAATCCACACATTCTCTTTAATATGCCCCAAATGCAAAACATCTCTAACAGGGGCACATAACTTCAGTACCCATTTATAGCTGAACCCCCGTCCCTTGAGCAAAACCTTGATCCGCCCCTGTGTCTGGTTAGTGGAGGGAGAACTAGACAGAAATTGGCACAACACAATATTGTTGCTTTACTTCATATATACATCTACATGCAGCTTTTTTGTCAGTAACCAATTGTAATTTCCACAATACCGACTGACAACAGTTTTATCTAAATAAATTTTGTGAACTGAGTAAACATGTAATCTCTTTCTGCTCTTACCCCGACTGCAGCAATATCTGCAGAGTGCACCTTGTGACAGGGGAACACCAGGCACTTTGAGGAGTGGTAAGTTTGATTGGAGTATTTGCCAGTAATGATTAATAACCTAAAAGGTGCCAAATAAGAGCAGGACTTTGAAGAACAAACCTTGTTTAAAAAACAATACCATGAAAGACCACTGACATGTTGACATTCACTGCTGTTGTGTTCCATACAAATTCATACAGAATCTTAGATTACAAAAAGTTCAATGGACCGATCCAGTAAGCTCCTACCAGTACGCACGTGGGCAAATGAACACATGTCCCTCTCCAATGCCACACTGCATTTTCCTGCCGCGCACATCATACGCGCGTGCATGCATGTCAGACTTTTGTGCACGCACGTCGGACATAAATCACAGCTGTGATTGGTCAGAACACCATGGGGCGTTGCTTACTTGATCGGTCCATTGTACTGTTTTTGTAATGTTCCTCTCTGACCCAGCTGTATATTGTGACTTAGCTGTGTATGTTCTTCATATTCTCTTTCTGTCAGCGTCTCCAAATCTAACTTGTATATTGTCAAGGTCACTGTTGTTGTTTGTCACTGATTCCAGTCTTTTCCAGCTTGTCAGGCATTGGTTTCATCCAACTTCCTGACTTCCTCAATTGCAATGTCACCTATTACAGGCTGAATTGTCACTGTCACTGTCATTTGTAATATTTGTTATTGATTCTCTTTCTTCAAGGCTGTCCAGCCGTTGATGTCACCCAGCTTCCTGACTTCCTCACATGCAATGTCACCTATTACAGGCTGAATAGTCACTGTCACTGTCATTTGTAATATTTGTTATTGATTCTCTTTCTTCAAGGCTGTCCAGCCGTTGATGTCACCCAGCTTCCTGACTTCCTCACATGCAATGTCACCTGTTACAGGCTGAATTGTCACTGTCACTGTCATTTGTAATATTTGTAATGGATTCTCTTTCTTCAAGGTTGTCCAGCCGTTGATGTCACCCAGCTTCCTGACTTCCTCACATGCAATGTCACCTATTACAGGCTGAATTGTCACTGTCACTGTCATTTGTAATATTTGTAATGGATTCTCTTTCTTCAAGGTTGTCCAGCCGTTGATGTCGCCCAGCTTCCTGACTTCCTGTCTTGCGCTGTCACTGACTCGTGCCTGGGCATCAGATGCTGTCTGGAGATGGACTTGAAGATAACGACTCGCAGTGTCAGTGCCTGGGTCATCCTGGATCCCTGCAACTTCACCCTGTCTGTGGGCTTTGAGAAGTGGGAACGTAGTGTCACCTTGTTCCACTACCCACTGGGTGATGTCATGGAGGAAGTTGTGAATGGTGTCCTGAGAGTAAGGTACGACAAAAAAGCATTTTTGTCACCAATTCATCTTTCTTGATTGTGGTAATATTTAATATAAAATGACCACTATGTGTACAAATATGTTATCGCGATGATTTTAAATATTTGATCTATTGTGTTCAATGTTATTTCAATTATTTTTTGAATTTCTCTGTTAATGAAAGGAAGTATTCCTTAAAAGTGTACAAGCACTGTAGCTTGGATGACTTAAATACTTAGAAGGGTAGACAAGAAGAAATGTCAAGTTTAAAAGATGGGAGGAAAGCCTGGAAGGATATTCCAGGGAAAACCTACAGAATCAAGTAGGGACAGAAAAACCAAGGCAAGAATCGAACACAGGTCACAGAGTTGGAAGGCAAAGAGGGTACCACTTCTTCTTGTGTATGCTTCTGCATATCCCACATCACAGCAGTCAACAATTGTTTTGTTATATCGTGACAATAACTCCAACAAATTAATGGTTGTAACTTACTTTGTGAGAAATAAATAAAAATCACTGTGATGTAACCTTTGATAACTGAAGGGTTTAATATCCTACCGTACATGAGACTGAGGGTTTGACATTGCAGTTCTCATTGCACAAAGCTAGTGTACTGGCAGGTTCCACATGCGTGCGCGCAACGCGCGACGTATGAACGCAGTTCGATCACCCTAAGTGTATGTATGTATCATACATTTTTATTGTCCAGACTGGTGAAATTACAGTATCCAATGAAATTACAATATCCAAGCACACGATATAGCAACAATGGATGAAGGACTAGTGTAAGATGACGATGGCATGGCAATTAGTTGATTACTTAAGAAAATGGCTATTCCCGAACTAATGTATAATCTAGTCGATCACAACTTTGTTGGCATTTGGTACTTTACTTCAACTTGAACACTCTGGTGACAGTTCCTAATAGTGAATGCCATTTGTGAGAATTTTCTAAATTAAACCAGGCTATTATTATCATTATTATTTATTTGACCTTAAGAAAAGAAAATAAGAACAGACAAAATACATATACATGTACAGAACAAGTCCAGAAACTAGATATACAAAAATAACGAGACAAATACAGACAAAAAAGCTATATACATGTACAATATACAACAAAGATGATGACAGCAGGGCAACTAGACGAGCATGCAGTCAGTGTGTCGTCTAGCTGAGTTTGGCATCTATTGTGAGACCCAGGTATTGAAACGAGTTTGTAGTGTTGAAAGGGATATTTCCAAGATTATAGACTGGAGGGTTGATGTGATGGCTTCTAGTGATGTGCATGACTTGAGTGATTTTTTCCCACTTTCACTCGGGAGGTAACACACTGAGTATACAGTGTTTAAAAACGTTGGTGAAGGGCAAAACCTAATTTGATTTATATCACCCCGACCCAAAATTCCATCTTATAATAGTTTATGCGGTACCCGCTGCTATGTACATCAGATTCGAACCAGCCAACCGATCCCGTTAGCTCGGTGGTTGAGTGGTAAGACATCTGCACTAGAAAGCAGGAGGTCGTGGGTTCGAGTCCCACCCGAGTGATTTTTTTTTCCAACTTTCACTCAGGAGGTAACACACTGAGTATACAGTGTTTAAAAACATCGGTGAAGGGCAAAATCTTATTTGATTTATATCACCCCGACCCAAAATTCCATCTTATAATAGCTGGGTAATACACAGCTTCCGTGCTTAACAAAACCATGTTGATTGGGGTTGAGGAGATTCATTGCAATGTGGTTAAATGGTCATTAATGGCTACAGAGATAATCCGCTCGAGCACCTTACTAACACAGATTTCAGAGTGACAGGCCTGTAGTTGGTCAGCAAAGATTTGTCGCCCTTTTTGTGAACAGGTGTTATATTGGCACATTGTCAGGTAATACACCCGCACTCAGCAATGCACCAAACAACAAACTGAGAGGATGGGATATTTCTGGGGCAATTTTGTTAAGAATACCACGTAATATACCATCAAGTCCACAAGATTTTTGGGAGGGGAGCGTGCAGAGCAAAGCAGCAATTTACCTGCGGTAACATCAATATGCGATGAACAAGGAATGGGAAGCGAGCAAGGAGGAGGGTTATGGGGAACTGGACCGGCAGGTTTACACACAGAGGAAAAATAATCACTGAAAGCTAAAATAATTGTATCAGGATGGGTCAATTTACGGTTGTTATGATTAAATGATGGTGGCGGAGGTGACTGTTTACGGCTTCTAACAAATGACCAGAATTGACGTCTCTTATCATCAGATTCAAATAACATATTGTAACGGTCCGCCGACCCTTCGTCCCTGCCTCCAGCCGGGAGATGCCGCCGGATGGACACTGACAGGATTAGGCTTTCCCGATGAGCGATTACCGGGAAACCCTGGACGTTACTTCGTTTGGAGGAAGTATACCCCCAGGTATTGCAGTGGACCAGAGATACTCGCACTCAATCAGTCTCACTCTATTAGGCTCAATAACTCACAGGACACAATGATTAAGTCACAGTCCTCTTTATATAACGTAACAATGGTGTTTTATTGTGTGCGCCTTGACAGGCGACTCCTATATAGGCATCTATCGCTAACTCTAACGTGGACACAATGTTGGCTGCTTACTCTAACTCTTCTCGGCCAGTTAACTCACCAACTAGTGATGTAAAGGCAGCCCGTTCCGTGGGTCCCTCTTCTGGATTAACTCACTAGCGGATAATCAATCGCAGCGCTGTCAGACCTGCATGCAACTGACTGACGACTCACTCGAGAACTAACTCGTGTCATGCGCTTTTGCTTGTGACTCAGCTTGTGACTGACAGAGTGAGTGAGTGTCGCGCGCGCGGCTGATGCACACTTTTATACCCGCGGGCAGCGCGTGCATAGACAGTAGCAGCGCGGAGACCACCGACGCGGGCACCAGTACCCTAGACTGGCACTAAGTCCAATGTTTCGTTACACAGCCTCGCCTTAAGTTTGGTCAGTCCCTTTGACCAATAAACTTATACAAAAATAAATAAAAGAAACATTGGTCCACCTAAAGTCTCTTAAATTTTGACATAAGGTGATCTCTACTGGACTTCCTTGTCCTAAATAGGTTCCTAGCTATACAGCATAACTTCAATAAACATTAAACTTCAAACTGTTCGACTTTTATAAACACTTCTTAAACTTATGGCCTCAATAAAGTTAACATGTAAACACTAAGTTTAAACAACTTCTAAGCTTAATCAGTAAACTTAATTAAACAACTTGCAAACTTTAAGGTGTACAAGGTGTAAGGCGTTTAAGGTGAAACTCCTGGTTTCTGTTAACTTGTGGACTTAAAACCAAGCTTTAAAATTAACATCAAAAATGAGCTCGGTTTCCTCTCAGGTAACCAAAAGTCCTCCATGGTACAGACTACGGGTCTTCCTCTCAGTGATCTTTGTCACGTTGCCAATCATGGAGCCTTCCAGTTGTGCTTTGTTTATGGAGGGTCCGATGGCTTCTGACCTCGAGTCCTTATCCACGATGATCCTACGAATCTTCACCGGGGGTGGCAACTCAAAAGTGTGGCCCGCCTTCTCAGGCTCACTTGCCTCTCTCAGTACGACTACATCGTAGTGACGGGATGCAGAATCGTGCAGGGTACACATCTCACCGAGGTAAGTATCTGTCTTCTCCTTCTCAGTGATCCTCACGACTTGCCCGGCAAAGCACTTCCCAAGGGGTACCTCTCCTGGTTGCCGTATCAGCTCCACTGGTTTAGTGGCAGTGCTATACATCGACTCAACATCATCGGGGCCCTGCTGCAGTTGCCGGACCAGGCTCAAAGGTTTCCCTCCTGTCTGTGGCTTATGCGTATTTTCCTCCGGCATGCTGTCCCACAGCATGGATAAGGTAGGCGAAACCGCTATCTTGAGGATGTCCTCACTTGCTAGGAGCGGTCCCGCATCCAACTCTGGCTGGGAAGAGCCCTGCCCTGCAGGCTGTCCATGCTCGCCTGAGGACACTGTCTCCAATGGGTGAAGCGTCGCCTCGCCTAGCTTTGGCCCTACTTCGTCAGCTGGCGCCTTCGATACCGTGCTAGATGGTGTATTCGCCTTCTTCGTAGCCTCGCCTAGCTTTGGCTGCACATCGTCAGCTGGCGCATTCGATACCATGCTTTGTGGAGTCTTCGCCTTCTTCGTAGCCTTGCCACGATCTTTACTGGGAAAGTCCTCTGCCTGTTCATACTTGCGTTTCTTGTCCTTGGATTCGGCATTGCTTTCCCTTCGGCGTCTGTCTTCGCGGGTCTCGTGAGACTCGCCCTTTATCTCGCCCACTTCATCCATGCGGTCGGGGTGACAGTCGCGGTAGTGCGCCTTCAAATTGTCTCGGCGATTGTTCTTGTGGGCGCAGCGCCTACACCAGTAGTACAATCGCGGCCCATGCTCGGTAATTAGGTGGCGTTTTAGGCTTTTCTTGTGAAGTCTCACGTGGCACTTGGGGCACCTAGTGTGGTCCTGGTCCACCTCATCTCTGGACTTCTCTTGACTGTCTCAGCCCATGGCGAGTATGTACAGATTCTGTAGGGAAAATGCAAAAGTGGTGCATTTCATTAATGTGTGTTTCACCTTCTCTTGCTTTCACAACAATCTAGCGATATCTCTGGGGCACCTTGCGATGCCTGGGGGGATTCCGACGCGGTAATGGGGTCTCAGTGTGGCATGTTTGCCCTTCCGAGTTTTCAGGCCTCAATGGGGTTTTGGGACTTGGAATCACAATCGGTGGAGTCTCCTGGGTAGGGTGATTGCCCTCTAGTGACACTCTGGGGGTGAAAGGACGGGCGGTTGGGTTTGGAATTTGCCTCCCTGTTGTAGGCGTCTCTATTTGCCCGCTTGAATTGTCTTCCGCTTGCTGGTTTCCTGCTGTTGGCTGAGCATGTCTGCATCAGCCTCTGTTGTGTTCTCAATCCATGAGATGAGGGGATTTCCTATGTAGGACTTCAAGCGGTCCCGATGCACAACTTTCATCTTTCCTCCCTTTTTACGTTGAATCCGGAAGATGACATCGGACAGCTTGTGCACGATGAGATACGGACCCTCCCATCGGCACTGCAATTTAGGCGACAAGCCTTTCCTCTTTGCCGGATTGTGCAGCCACACAAAATCTCCAGCCACCAAGTTATACTTCACAGATCGTCTGTCGTAATGAGTCTTCTGCCTTCTGGCGCTACGCTTCAGACACTCACATGCCCTACCGTGCGCGAGTCTGAACTGCTCCCTCAGTTGTTGCGCATAGTCAGTCTCTTCTCCTTCAACCTCCTGTTGGTCGTCACGGGTTTGTTCAACAGCCAAGTCGATGGGAAATCACACCTCGCGTCCGAGCATCAGCATATTAGGCGATTCACCTGTTGATTCCTGTGGCGAGGCACGATAGGCAAACATTGCCAGTGGAATCTTTTCATCCCAATCTCGCTGTCGTCTGTGGGGCTCTATCATCATAGAAACCATTGTGACCAATTTGCGATTGAATCGCTCAATTATCCCATCACTCTTCAGATTGTACGGCGTTGTTCGCGTTTTCTCGATGCCCAGTAGGCGACACATTTCCGCGAAGACCTGGGACTCAAAATTACGACCTTGGGCGGAGTGTAGAACCTTGGGCACACCATACCGGCTCACAAACTCTTTCACGAATTTATCTGCTACTGTTTTTGCCATTTGGTCCGGGATCGGGTAGCTTTCTGTCCACTTACTCAGGTAATCGCCCACCACCAGTATATACTTGTTCCCTCTCTCGGTAACCGGTAAAGGACCAAGTACGTCCAAGGCGACCCTTTCCATGGGCGCTCCAACCATCTTTTGCTGCAGGGGAGCTCTTCTGGTCTTTGTTGGTGATTTCTTACGGGCGCAAACATTACATTGCCTGAGGATGGACCGAACGTCTGCCGAAATTCCAGCCCAGTACAATCTCACCTTAACTTTAGCCAAGGTTTTCCTAACGCCTAAGTGTCCTCCAGATGTGTTGCCATGTAGTTGATTCACCATTTCGTCTTGGTATTTCGGTCGTAGCACCGTGAGCCATCTCACCTCGCGCCCGTCGTCTGACTCCCATTTCCGGCAGAGAATACCACTGCGGACTTCAAGTTGGCCCCAGTGGTGCCTATAAGTCTTCGCCCTGGACGACAACGCAGACATATCCGCCCAGTCAGGTTCTCGCTGATGTTCTTCTTTTGCTTTTATCACCCATCTGAGGTCTTCTTCCTGCAGCTGCGCCTTCGGCAACTCTTCTGAACTCAGGGTCGGTTGTGCGGTCACGACTCTCGAGTGAGATACCGCCGACGGTGTTTCTGTTTTCTTTACTTCATCGTTGTCTGTCGGTTGACATTTTGCCTGTTGTCCCTCTTCTGGGCCACATTGAGTGCAATGTATCCGTGATAGGCCGTCCGCATTCGTGTAAGAGCGCCCTGCTCGATGAACCACAGTGAAGTCGAACTCACTGATCACCTGCAGCCATCTCGCCATTTGTCCTTGGGGATCCCGAAAGTTTACAAGCCATCGCAAGGCTCCGTGGTCTGTCCGAATGCTAATTCTACGCCCGTACAGGTACTGCCAAAATTGTTTCAGGAAGATCACCACCGCCAAGAGCTCGCGCCTCGTAACGCAGTAATTGCGCTCAGCCTTCCTTAACACTCTACTCGCGTAGGCGATGACTTGTTCTCGACCTTCAACAATCTGCGATAGAACAGCTATACCCGACCCACTGGCATCAGTATCCAAGATGTAATCGGCATCTGCAACAGGATAGGCGAGTATAGGTGATTGTTGTAGTCTCATCTTCAGCTCCTGGAAGGCGCCTTCACAGGCGCTACTCCAAATAAAGTCTCTGGACTTCTCGGTGAGACCATGCAGGGGGCGGGCGATGTCAGCAAACCCTCTGATGTACCTCCTGTAATAAGACGCCAGACCTAAAAAGTTCTGGACATCTTTTACCGTCTTGGGTGATGGCCACTCCCGTATGGCGCGAATCTTGTCTGGGTCTGTACCGATACCCTCACCCGACACGACATGCCCTAGGTACAGTACACTCCTCCTGAACAGGTGACACTTTTTAGGTTTAAGCTTGAGACCGGACGCTCGCAGGCGTTGGAATACTGTCTCGAGTCGGCTCAACTCTTCCTCCACCGTTGTTGCAAAGACGATTACATCATCCAAGTAAACCAATAAGGTTTCCCAGTGAAGGCCAGCTAGCACCCGCTCCATCAGCCGCTCAAAGGTGGATGGAGCATTACATAATCCGAATGGCATGACTCGCCAGGAGTACAAACCACCTCGGACTACGAATGCTGATTTCTCTCTCGCATCATCGTCGAGCTCCACCTGCCAATATCCGGACGCCAGGTCTAAGGTGGAAAACCACTTGCTGCCGGATAGGGTGTCCAGGGACTCGTCGATGCAGGGTATAGAGAAGGCGTCCTTGATGGTTACCGCATTTAGGCGCCGGTAGTCTACACAAAAGCGTTGGCTGCCGTCCTTCTTCTTAACGAGGACCACATTTGATGCCCAAGGACTTTCTGTCGGCTCTATCCTACCCTCCCTAACCATTTCCTGGATTTGCCGATTGATTTCTTTCTGTTCACTTGGAGGAAAACGCCTGGGCCGCTCCTTGATAGGATGCGCTTCGCCTGTGTTTATCCTATGTCGTACCAGGTCTGTACGGCCGATATCTGTGTCGCTCCTTGCAAAAACGTCTTGGTATGTCCGCAAGAGTTCACCTACTTTCCTATGGTACTTCCTCTCCACATCTTGGATGCTACGGTTGTACAGATCCTTAAGGTGTTCGGGGACATCTACCTGCCCCGTCTCAGTAGGCGATGTCAGCCCATTCTCTACTTCATCATTCCCCACAGGCGTTAGGAAGCCCACCATAGTACCTCGCCTCACGACACATTCCCTCTTTCTAGGGTTGAACACACGCACGAGAAGCAACTCTTCTCCTGGGTTCACAAGAACACGCGCGACGATCATGCCCTTGTCCGCCACCTCACTTCGATCAGAAGGCTCTATAAGACCCAACTGACTCCTGACGCGCTCACCCATCACAAACCCAGGCACTAATGCTTCATGTCCTGCGGGAACCCTCGTTTCTCCTATGATTACCCTTGCACATAGGCTTCCTCCATTTAGGTCATTGCATGTTATTTTCTCCCCATTTAGTTTCAGTTCAAGAGAGTGGAAAATGCCCTTGGTTATTGCACTTGAAGCATACGTCTTGGGGAGTTGCCTTGCGCCTGGCAGCAATCCTCGGCCCTCTAGGCGCTCCTGGGTTTTGCTTTGACTTCATGTCCTCTAGCATTTTTGTCATCCTTTGGAGCCACTCCTTAACTTCTTGGTCACTTGCACTCTGAATAAATGACTCCTTTGCTCGACTACTACTCTCCCGAACTTCACTTTTGACCTCGTGCATAGGATCGTTCGATATCCCGTCTACTCCTTGGGCGTACTTGACTCGTCTGTCACTCCGTTGTTCCTCAATCTTAAGGAAGCTCTCTGTGCTTAAGGCAGCGCGGATGGCTTCATCCAATGAAGACGGTCTTGCCCTAAACACTCC
Source organism: Patiria pectinifera (assembly GCA_029964075.1). Classification (NCBI taxonomy): domain Eukaryota; kingdom Metazoa; phylum Echinodermata; class Asteroidea; order Valvatida; family Asterinidae; genus Patiria; species Patiria pectinifera. The sequence continues at coordinate 9,962,162 of CM057147.1, read as the reverse complement.
TTCACGGATGGCTTGCTCCCGAATTGCGTCTGAAAAATTACCCCTAGCTAGGCGATCTCGCCCGTCGTCTGTCAATTCTGGATAGGCGAGTGCCGACAGGTCACATATGGATTGTCCCAACTCTTGCAACGTCTCCTTATCTCCTTGACGCCTGTGGCAAAGTTCCATTAGGTGATTTTCCGCCAGTTGTCCGGGGCCAAATCGCTTTTCGAGGAGACCCATCAGCTCAGTGTAGGTAACGTCTTTGCCGCTGGAAGTGAGGTTCCCAAGCACTTTCACTGCCTCGCTTTGGAGACTTGCTGCAAGGAAAACTTTCGCTTGACTATCGGTCCAAGCATTTGCCAGTTTACACGCCCTGAAGTGTTGCTTATACTCCCTCCAAGGGGTCTTCCCGTTGAATCGATCTGGTAGGATGTTCGGCTGCTTACTAGTACTATTGTTCAACTCGCAGCTGCCCTTCTCCTTCATTGTGGTTTTCTCCCTGACGCCAAATGGATCCAGCTCGCCTCCTTCGAACATGGCGCTATGATTCACTCACAGAGAGACATCTTCTATTGCACTCGAGGGCGAAACTTCACTGTCACATCTGGAAGGTGTCCATCCTACAAGGTTGCTGGTTTCAGCCGTAGGCGTCGATGAAGCTGGTTGCGTAGGCACTGGGGTAGGTGGAGGTGCGAATGTGTTAAATTTCCTTCTAGGTTTTGGGGTAGGTGGAATTCTTGACCGCAGAGCAGGTGCTGACATCACCAAACCCCGATGTCCAATGTTGAGTGTCTCGAGTAGTTCTTGTACTTGAAGTTGTAACCGGTAGTTTTTCAGCCTTGAGTTTCTCTCTCTCGTGGGTCGCTCGCTGAAGATCGCTGTCAATCTGGTCGACCTCCGACAAATCGCCATCGAAATCAATGAGGCTGACAGCCATGACGCCTAGGTAGGTGAAGTACTCCTTCACACTCTATCGATGATTGATTGTGACTGATGTCACTGCAACACCAATCCCACTTCTGACACCAAATTTGTAACGGTCCGCCGACCCTTCGTCCCTGCCTCCAGCCGGGAGATGCCGCCGGACGGACGCTGACAGGATTAGGCTTTCCCGATGAGCAGTTACCAGGAAACCCGGGACGTTACTTCGTTTGGAAGAAGTATACCCCCAGGCATTGCAGTGGACTAGAGATACTCGCACTCAATCACTCTCACTCTATTAGGCTCAATAACTCACAGGAGACAATGATTAAGTCACAGTCCTCTTTATATAACGTAACAATGGTGTTTTATTGTGTGCGCCTTGACAGGCGACTCCTATATAGGCATCTATCGCTAACTCTAACGTGGACACAATGTTGGCTGCTTACTCTAACTCTTCCCGGCCAGTTAACTCACCAACTAGTGATGTAAAGGCAGCCCGTCCGGTGGGTCCCTCTTCTGGATTAACTCGCTAGCGGATAATCAATCACAGCGCTGTCAGACCTGCATGCAACTGACTGACGACTCACTCGAGAACTAACTCGTGTCATGCGCTTTTGCTTGTGACTCAGCTTGTGACTGACAGAGTGAGTGAGTGTCGCGCGCGCGGCTGACGCACACTTTTATACCCGCGGGCAGCGCGTGCATAGACAGTAGCAGCGCGGAGACCACCGACGCGGGCACCAGTACCCTAGACTGGCACTAAGTCCAATGTTTCGTTACAATATTGACATAATGCCAAAAGGCTCTACAAATAGATGCTTGCACATTATTACGAACAGATTTGTACAAATTCCAATCAGTTAAAGACCAGATCTACAAGCTGAGTTGAAGAGTTTATGTGTCTTATTGATGAGTTTCTTGCGTTTCGGAGTGATCCAGGGTGAGCATCGTGATCTGCGTTTGGTGACCCTTGGGACAGAATCTCTGATCATAGCATCAAACAAGTCCAGAATGTTGTCAGTTGACTGATTGATGGCACTGGAGTCGATGAAGACAGACCAGAGAATGAGATAAATTAACTGCCGTGGATGTTGATAGTCTCCACGTCTAGTTTGCAGGAACGATCGCAATACCGATGGACGAGGGGGAAGTTGAGTTGAGCGAAATATAACAATGACTGCAAAAAGATCAGAGTTTACAGGATTGGGGACAGTGGACACAGAGGAGACATGGTCAGCATGATTGGTGAAAAATAAATCAATGATGGAACTTTGATAGTGGCGGTTTGTGTTTGATCTCGTGACTGAAGTCACTAGCTGATCCAGGTTAAATTCGGCAGCAATGTCAAAAAGTCGAGATCGATGGGGAGATGATGTGTGCAAGGCGGAGGGGTCGACATTAAAATCACCAACGATCATGCATCTGTTGTATCAGTCAATGTTGATGGATTCAATGGCCTCCTTAAACTTTGTCCAGTACGCTGATGTTGAAGAGGGTGGTTGGTAGAGAAGCCCAAGTAGCCACGATTCGGAGCCCATTTTCAGTGATACCCACAGAAGCTCGAGGTCGTTTTGGTCATGGATACATAGTCTGGTAGGTGAAAATGACATTTAATAGCTGCTAAAATACCACCGCCACAGCATCCTTGGCAACAGTCTCTGCATATGATAATGTAATCATCAGGCAGGCAGAGTTACCTGTCTGTGTCAGTTGGTGTTAACCAGGTTTTTGTGAAACACAGGATGTCAGGCAAAGTAGAACTCAGAAATACTTCAAGTTCAGGACCTTTGTTGCTAAATAAGCAGGTTATGTGTTTCGAAGTATGATGATCTTGGGTTGTATCGGGGCCAGGATTTGGGTTTATGCCACCACATGAAAGCAGGGGTACGGAAAATGTTGGTATCGAGTTCTTGTAGTATAATACGCAAGCCTTGGAATATCCCTTGATTACAAACCTTTGTTTGCTTTGGGTGGCAAGGTTTGCCGTATCGCCAAAGGTGGTCGCAGAAGATGACGTACTGATGATGGCGATGATCAGCCATAACAAAGAAGACAAGTGCATTCTTGGGTTTAGTGGTCCCATTGTGTGATCTGTTGTTCAGGCAGGTGATCTATTGTTCAGGTGACTTAATGGTACGTTGCAAGATCGATCACAGAACCCCAGTGCGGGAAGATCTCAAAATACAAATACATGTATCAATCAGTACCCAACACTTACATTTCCAGAAATCGCATAGGTGCCGTCTATGTCCTGAACCAAGCAAATGTATAGAAGATCGGGCTGGGTGAAGGATCCGATCGGGTATCGGTAGATAATTGAGCATCGAAGGAGAAGAAATGAAAAAGATGTTGGCTCTGTCTAGCGCCCTCTATCATCAATCAAACAAGATTTTACGTTTATGTGCATTTTAACGTGCAATGTATGCTCGCGAAAGTTGCAGTTTACACTGTTAACCTATAAAGCCCTTCAGACAACTTCCAGGGTTTGAATTTAGGGGTTGGGTTTCTCTTCCGGGTACCAGTGTTTTAATTCAATAGGGTACCCAGTTCCTGTACTTCCGATAAATGTACACCACTAGTTCCTAATAGTTTATTTAACATTGTTACATTTCCTTCTTGACTGTGTATTTAAACACGTAGATGGCGAGTGGCTAAGATCACCAAAGACAAGCAGTTTGAGATAGACTTGTCCCTAGTCCTCTGTCTAGATGGAGCATGTGACACCTTGACAGTGTTTGCTGGCAGTCGTCTGCCCATACTGCTGTGTAACACCCAAGATACATTCACTCTGCCGGGTATGTTTACAGCTCATTTCCATATGTAACTTTAAAAAAGGACAATCTTATTATAAACATGTGACTTTGGGTTTGTGACTTATATGGCATAAGGTAAATTGTGGTGGCAAGTCACTTGCAACAATTTCAATTGACATTTGCATTTCTCTGATTACTATCCAAAAGTTGCTTCAGTGATGAGAAGAAAATATTTGTAGTAAGCAGTTTGGTGGCACTGGTTCTTTATAGACTCGCAGTCATTTTCGGTTCGATCGCTCCGAGTGTGCCGCGGGGGGTATGGTGTAGGAGCGGAACGATAATATGCGCATGCGTACAAGTGCAATTACGTACCCCTCGCGGCGCGCTCCGAGCGATCGAACCAAAAATGACTGCGATCATTCTGCGCGCGTGCACGTTTCAAGTGTCAGGTTGGCTCAGTGCGGAAAGGGCATATTTTTCATCATTTTTGTCAAAAAACCGACAGAATCCACCGATGTTTGTTGGGTGCACATAACGTGAGTATGTCATGAGGTATTGTACGGAGTTTAGGGGCAAACTGTGCAGCGGTTCTGTGGGAAAAAGCTTGGTTGGGATGGACGTTTTTGTACTTAATTAGTGTTTTGTGCTGACAACAATTTTGCGGGGTTCTAACTCTGTGAGGCTCCACTACGTGGAGCCTCATAGTTCTCGGAGTAGTGTCCACCCATAGAGACTTTGAAATAGTCAAGTGTATTGTACTCCGTCAATGACACCCTAGTGCATGCAAGAAATCCTACATTCGGACTCTCTATGGGCTCTGTGTGCCACTGAGAGAGGGCGCTTTTTTACCACTTTTGAGAGCCTTGTAGATGGGATGCACCACATGTGCGTACTGGTTCATGCGCGTATGAAATATGCACGACTTATTTTATTTTAAATGTGCACAAAGCCATAGCATGTTCAGGTGAGCGTAAGACGTCGGCGATGCGAATGTCTCTCCCTCAACTCTCCCTTTCTTGCTGGGGAGAGGATACTTGTGCATGGAGCCTGTAGTGGCCTCACAGCACCACATACTGTTTCTGCTTTGACTCCACAGGTTACCACTAAAAAGGCTGCATGCATTGTTTTAATCATGTGCATCAAGGTCCAGTCAAGCGTACTTGACACTCAATTCACTTTAATAAAGCCCATCACAATGGGATAAGCAATAACAAGAATGCCCTTATCACAGTACATTTGAACAGTGTGTGACTTGATACTTGTATGGATACCCATTCTTGTTTCATAGTTGTGGGAACTACATAGGAGTTGTCCCTTGGTACATGGGACCGAAGACGCTGTGGGGACAGCTAGCAGAAAGTCCCCACAAATCGGTCCTCATTTGCCTAACAATAAAAAAAACTTCCCCATAACCCGGTGATGACGGCCCACCCAACACTGCCTACACTTACACAGGGTCACACATACAGGTTCTTGTGGGGGAAGACCTTTTTTCCTCCTTTTTTTTGTTCTCCTTGGTTCCTATTGAAATCTCAGTCTCCATAGCGTTTCCCTTATGGGGACTTCCGTGTGGTGTCTATTGTTCTATTGTGTTTACTGTCCCATAAGGAACTACATAAAGAACTATGACTCTCGTCTTAAGAATGTCCTTACGCACGTGTAACATTTCGTAACTTGTTTTCTACTTCTCAGGTGATGGCTCAGTGTCAGGCTTTTTGAGTTTCCTTGGTGGTAATGTTGGTCAGTTTGCCATAGATGCAGCCCTACGTCATCTTAATCTGACTGGCTTCCTGACAGGAAATGCATGCAGCTATCACACACAGGGTATGTGCAGCTAAATGCATTCAGAGCAGGCACAAGAAAGTTCTCACTTACAAAATTAACTGTGTTCTTTTTTTCTTATTGAGAGGTGATTTTAGATAACTCTACATGGAATGATTTTTGTGGCCCTTTATCAGTTCAACACCAGTCGGAAGTCGCACGGCCAGGCCATATTTTGAGATACAGCCAGATAATTTAACACCCAAGGGATGTATAGCACAGGAGGCAAAGCCGTCAAGTTATTCTGCCATTAACTTCGTTCATCTTGCCCAAATAGCAACTACATTTGCATATTTCCCTTTGCCAGCAGGCCGATTCGCTAAGCGCTTAATCTCACAATACTGCATCTCTTGGCGCCCACCCATCATGCCACCCGGTGTCGCCGCCATATTGAATCTGCCTCTTTTCTCTTAGTGACGCAGGCGAGATAGATGTGTTTTTTTAGCCCAACCAATTCAACTTAGCTAAGTAATGGTTTTCATAGAAAACAGTTCTGTGGGGTTTTCATCAGTTCTTCAAGTGTTTCTTCAGTACATATTCAAGCAATAACAGTGTGTTTTGAGCAATTTGGTGGTGCGTCGTATCTCGATTTATTTCTAGACGTGTAGTGTGGCGTTCCAAACGTCTGAATCTCGCCTCCTGAATTAAAAATCACTACGGTAATGTTTGCCAGCCACCATTGTAAAATGGCAATAGGCTGCACCACGAACTTACAATGTTGGAGGTGATGAGCTTTAATTTTTGCTGAATTCGAAATTGTCTGCTGGCAAATATCACTGAAGAGAGAGACCTTACTGTCCAGTAATTAAAACTGTGCAGTTGAAATGCTTGGAAGTTACCTTCATGTTTTTGCCCTCATGCCCAGTGTGCAGGGTGGAATGGATCGGTCACTTGTTTTTCTTCCTCTCTAGATGTCTGTGCCAGCTCCACTAGTATCCTAGGCAACTGCACTGTGATTGGTGAGACCTGCACAGAGCTACGATGTTGCCTGGACCTGGACCTGAAGATAGCTGATGTCTCAGCCACCGCATGGTTCAAGTTTGATCCCTGTGACTTCACCTTCTCACTGGGTCTGGAGAAGTGGTCCTTCCATGGCTCTGTCTTTAGCTATCAGTGGGGTAAGAGCTGGCTGTGTCTTTGGTGATATAAGCCTCTGTACTGATGATGTCACACTTTAATGTTTACTTGTGTGCGTTTCTATGGGGCTACAAAACTATTGTCCCCATCAGGCTCCCATAAGAAAAAGTGGTTTAGGAGGGTATTAAGTAAAGGGGTGCTAAATCGCATAAGGGATTGATGCCCACTACCAAGACAGAGCAATTTTGACAGTGATAACCATAACTGTCAATTTGAAAAAAAAATCTTTTTAGGCGGCCTAAATATTTATTTTAATTTAAGGGATGATATTGAAGATTCTGCCAACATGTACTTCAAATTATGATCTCCACTCATTCTTTACAATATTTACTTGAATAGGTGTGTCAAATTGAAGTTTAAAATACACATTTAAAATTCAAGTGCCAATTCAACCTAAAAGGCTTTCTTTCAGTTCTGTAAATACTTCTTGTATTTCTGAATCCAATTGTCTTTTCCCTCACCTCCTGTACTGTGTGGGCTCTTTATGGCTGTGGAGTAACGTTAGTTTGTACTGAATTTAATTTTTGTTAAAGAAATCATGTCGAAATTCAGGAATTTAATGGTTGCTGGAGCATAATACTGAAACCTTTTTTTATTTGTAGGAAAAGAGATGACAGTCACAATTGCTTCAGGATTGAATCTGAGGTAAGTATAAAAAATCAACTTATGTCACAAGCACTGCATAGTCACCAGCTTGCTTTTGACATTTTCTGACAAAGCTCACAGACATCATTGAGTAAATTAGGTAGCCTTTTTAATGACTAAACTAGAATGAAGGATTACATTGAAGCTTCAGTAACAACTACTTCATCAGATGCAATGAAGAGGGGCATCAGCATACAAGGTTTACATGTATATAGGGGTACATGTACAGTCAAAACAGGGCAGTGATTAATCAGTTAGCAATGGTGTAGTGTGAAAAAGCAACAATCCCTATTTGCCTTGTTGAATAAAGTGTAGTCGAGATGAATAATCTTTTGTTCTGCGGTTTGCCTGTCCACTCTTGGTTTGAATCTTATCTGTTGGAGTACAGCTACTCTGAACCTAATGTATGGCCTGGTAAATTGAAATCTTCAGCAAAAGCTTTCTGTATATCCTTGTTTGTGATATCAAACTTGTGTCCATTCATACGTTTAAATGACTGCCAGTTTGTCCTATGTGTACTGCTGTGGGGTATTGCTTGCAGGTGATTGCATAAGTCACATTACTGGAAGTACCTGAATGATCCTTTGATGTTGTATGTCACACTTTTGGGTCCGGTGATAATGGAATTTATGTGGAGGCAAAGTTGACATCTTGAGCTGTTGCATGGGGTGGTTTCATTGTTGGCAGGGAGGGCAAATGTACTTTTGACAAGTTTGGCTCAAAAATTGAGGAATGGTCTGTAGGTTTTTCTTTGTAGATCTGTTTGAGAGTGTCATCATCCTGGGGGATTGGATTAAGTTCGTGAATTATGCGTCGTATTGTTTTTAGTAGAGGGCTGTATGTAATCACAAGGGGTGTCCCATCTGTGCTGTCTTGTGATTGATTATACTGATGTAACTGATCCCAGGGTTTGCATTTGGGCTTGTGCTTCGTATCCAAGAATGATTGTTGGAGATTGGCTAGCTGGTTGTCAAGATCCTCTGGATCAGAGCAGATGCGGTTGTAGCTCAATGCTCGGCTGTATAAATGAGAGTGTGGTGGGTGGAAACTGGAAGTATGGAGATAACCGTTACAATCTGTGGGTTTCTGGAAGACTGAGGTTGTGAGGCCGCCCCTGTCAATCTTGACAATGGTGTCCAGAAAATTGACTTGGTCAGAGTGCTCCAAAGTGAGTTTGATAGTGGGCTGGAATTCATTCAAGATTGGATGGAAATGTTGAAGTGATTCATTCCTGTGTGTCTAGATCATGAATATGTCATTGATGTAACGTATAATAAGGGTTTGAGAGGTGGACTGTGGAGGAATTCTTGTTCAAGGTCTGCCATTATGAGATTCCCATATTGTTGGGCCCATGCGTGCACCCATGGCAGTACCACTCATTTGGAAGAACAGTTTGTCTCCAAAGATAAAATAATTACATGTACCACTGAGCAAACTCTGCGAGTTGGTAGATTGTAGCACAGCTGTTGTTGGCTGAAATGATGTTTTGGAGTGCTTGTAGTCCATCCGCATGTGCAATATTGAGTAAATGTTGTTCAAGTAATTTCATCAGAAAAGGTAAAAAAAGCGATATTAAATCAATGTTAGCAGTTTTGGCTTTAGGTATAAGCACCCATGCAATGTTTTGACTAGTGTATGACTATTACTCCCCTTCCAGATACTCTATCAACAAGCAGAATGATACTCAAGAGTTGAAGTTGAGCATGGTGCTAGAATATTGCATTGATGGACTGTGCACTGACATCAACATAACGCATTACGTCCCAATCCCTGTATGCAACCCAGGCTTCAGCAATTACAGTCTATCTGGTGAGTTTACAAACAGGTGTCTCATGGGTCACCTATTCTAAGGCATTTAACTATGATTGCCTTATACAATAAGGCCAAAAAAAAGAATAGTTCTGCTTCCGGTTACCCGACCGACCCTATTTTTAGGCTGCGACCCTAAAAAATTTATCGGCAAAACCAAAAAAAAAAAAAAAAAAAAGATGGAATAAATAAAAATAAAAACCTTATGTCTTGTCTGTCTTCACAAAATACCTCTCAACAACCCTTTTGCATCAAAAAATGCTTGTATTTATTGTTTTCTTACTTACATTCGCTATTTTTTCAAAAGAAACCTCCGTTATTTTTACAAATTCGCTGCGCGATTCAACTACTTCGCAATTCGATGTCTATAATCACGTGCGTAATAAGCGCAATGCGGCGACGACTGGTTCCCGCCACGCCGCGCAGGGGCCAATTTTGAAAATGCGGTAACTAGTCTGTGCACGGCTATGCGATCGTTAGCGCTAGCATGGCTAGCTATGCAGGCGCAGGCACGTGCTCTGTCAACTGGTCGGACTCGACATTGTAAAAATGCTGAGAAAGACATCGTAAAAATGCCAAGAAAACACCGATGGAGAAAGAACATTTTTGCAAGTTAAATCACAGATTTGATCTAGCTTGTCTGTGTATGTATTTTCCGTGTTCAAGAGTTCATTTTGAGATCGCACTACTCGTATTTGGAGTGATACAATGCAGCGTGTTTCCTGAAATGTTCGATCCGTTGGCCGCGGGCCACACATGTACATGTACAGTGCATCACACACTTCGGAGTTTTGGCCAGCTCCCCTTCTTGACTAGCGTTAGGCACGAACGACCTGAATTTCCCACAATTTTTTTTACGAATTATCGAACGTAAATATATTGACAATAATTAAGGTAGGTTTTATTCACTTTTTGTGGCCATTTTGTGTATAGCTTTTGTAGTGCAATGGAAATAGTTCAGGCTAAAACTTCGCATATAATTGAATACCCCATTCAATCTGCATAAAAAAAATTGGCAAAAAAAAAAAATTTCCGACCGACCGACCCTATTTTTGAAAGGCATGTAATCGGAAGCAGAACTAATTTTTTTTTTGGCCTAACCCTAATCACTGAAAGTCCTTAAAGAATATTAATAAATACCTTGGAGAGTTGATAACTTCTGAATAATCGAGACTTGCTCTCATGGGGGTGCATTAACGGCGATATAAAAACCAGCTTCAAAAACAATCGAATAAATGGCCCCTGAAACAGCGTTGATCAAGCATCATGTAAGCCAATGATTGGCCAAATATACAACAGTCCCATGGTAGCTTGTAACAATACAACATTTCACATGCGCTCAACCACCATGAGACTTACGTGCGTGTTTGCAACACAGTTGCTATGTACGCGGATGTTTGTACTGAGGATGTTTACGTGTACAACGAAAGAGTGGATCTGCAATTTATTTTCTGTAAACACATCGGCCACGTACATACATGTACTTACTTTTTGTAAACTGAGCATCTTTGTTATTCTTGGCGCGAGGAATATTTTAACGAAATTTCAGCTTCCTCCGTCAGGTAAGAATATGAAGAAAAGAATTGTAATTTGTTTCACTATTGCAGCAGAAGTTCATACCCTGGACGTCAGTCGTAATGCAATTAAGCTAGACGAATTACACATTGAACAGACAGGGTAGCATATCACAGGCATAAGCTAAAATATGGCCCCTCAACATAAGCACAAGAAATCTGGAAATATTGCCGAAAGAAAAGTCACAAAATTTGAGCATTGTAATTGTCTATTTCGTTAAAAAGGTATTTACTTATGGGAGTAACAGTGTGAGGACCCAGTCTTCACTGAGTGATAATAACCTGCTTGGGGGATGGCTGTTGTTAATGAACCTTTTTTCGGTTTGGTTCATTAACAACGGCCATCCTTGAACCCGGTCATTATCACCCAGTGAAGACTGGCTCATCACACTGTTTCCCTAAATACTACTGTAAATTAATACTACATGTGAATTAACTTTTGCATCAACATACATGTATACTTCAAAGACTTTTATTGGGATGTTTGCATTATATTGATCAAAAGGCCATCGCAAATGATAATTTTTAAAGTTAGAGCAGACAAGAAAAGACACAAGCTTTGACTTGCAGTCAGGTCACCGCTTCAGTTCCCAAAACAGAGTATGGGGATACATCTGTCCAGCCAACAGGAGATTAAGATATAATTACTTAAGCCTATCCCTAATGACATTGGTAATGTTGTGTATTTCAAGGCCCTTTTACCCAAAGTGAACGAAGTAAGTCTATGTTACAATCTACCATTTCACAGCTGTGACTTCAGTAGATACATACCCCTGGACAAAATGACAGTTTCAGACACAGGGTGAATGACTAAAAAATTCAATAAGATGTGATTAGCAAAAGGCACATTTAATAACTCACAGTCCTCATCCTCACAACACAAGGCAACTCTAAATTTGTCACTATCTTTGGTGTTTATTTCTTCAGTGGATGGTTTCATACAGACGATATCAGGACAGGTCATCCAGGGAGCATCGTTAGCCCTTCTATCACAGCTTGGAATCGACCCAGACTTCTTCAGCAGTCAACCGTGTCTCAACCCCATGGGGCCTCAGTCTTATGGCAGTAGGTTTCTTGTAATGTATTCCTAATACCACATGTAATGAAGCAGGCCTGAAGTCGGAGGGGGGGGGGGGATGGGACCCCCCCCCAAGAAAACCCCACCAATCGGCAGCATGTCCACTTTTTCCTCGTAATTGACATGACACATCCAAATTTCTCAATTTCCATGGGTAATCAACTGTTTATTAGACATTAAAAGGTCCACTTCATGTTAAAAATGACCCTTCCCTCCCACCAGGCTGGCTATGGCCTGTGAGGCTGTCTGGATGTTCTCTGCCTATTGTAGGAAATTATGACCACACCTAATGAGCTCCCACCCCAGAATACGAGGACACCCAAAACACACTACACCAAATTGGATGTTATTTACATCACTGGTTCATGTGTGCCCCTGAGAATCTATAAAGTAATACACTAAGCTTTTGGCTTTGTCTGGGAAAAAAATGTTTGTCCTGCTGTTAGATGGCTTTCACCTAAGCTTCATACTGGATGGGGCATTCACTTCTCAGTCATAAAGACCTTTAGTTGTTTTCTTAGTTGCTGCGTTTCCATGAGGTAAAAAAAGTTGGCGACATTTGACCGTTTGCCTTCAGTAGAGCTTCAGTCATGTAGAACGGTTAATGTCAAAAAAATACTTTAAAAATTGAGTGATTTAGTTTTGACAACATGTTTTACTTGCCCATCTTTCCGTGGTGTTTTCCTGTTTTCCCTAGATGTACAACACAACACACTAGAATGATGTATTAGTTTGCAGTAAATTTCCATATTTTTTCCCCAGGATTGTTGACACTATGACCTAATTGTATTCCTGATTGTCCCAGCATTCAGTTTTCCAGTAACCTGACCTCTCTGGCTCACTGTGGCATCCTCAACACTTGCTTTGGCATACAATGCTGCCTGGATGTGAGCCTTGGACCATTCAATCAAATGTTACTGTGTAACCTCATTTATTCTAGATTGTCCTAGCATGCAGTTTTTCAGTAGCCTGACCCCTCAGCTCACTGTGGCATCCTCGACACTTGCTTTGGCATACAGTGCTGCCTGGATGTGAACCTTGGACCATACAATCAAATGTTACTGTGTAACCTCATTTTATTCCAGATTGTCCCAGCATGCAGTTTCCCAGTAGCCTGACCCCTCTGGCTCACTGTGGCATCCTCGACAGTTGCTTTGGCATACAGTGCTGCCTGGATGTGAACCTTGGACCACTACATCATTCATTCAGGACCTCTATGGTGATAGATCCATGCCTGGGCCAGCTGACGCTGCAGTTTGGCAACTGGCAGTACAGTAAATCCCTCTCACACCTGGATTTTGATACCAGTCAGGAGATCACTATCGGAAACTTTGTCATGCTCAGGTAAACTGTTTTAACTATTTAAGAATCCATTAGGCCCCGCCCACTCTGTATGTGGGGAACAACAGGTGTGCCTCTCCAATGCCACATAGCATTTCCCAGCCACGTGCTTGAATCACAAATGCCTTGAACACACGATCTTAGCAACACTATAGACATCTTAAAAAAAGCTTAGAACTGACATAACAAAACGCTGCCTCTCTCATACCCACCGTTTTACGCGAATGCACATTGTTGGCTCAAGGAGATGGTTGCACAATGTGTTCTCATTAGTTATGAGCAGAATGAATGTTACCGTAGGATGCAGCATTTTGATATCAAAAATGCTCATCGTAAAAGCATTAACATGTCTGCATTTTTTTTATTGGGCCTGTTTTGGCAGTCATAACCATCTAACATGTCTAGTCGCTCCTAATTGTTTCAGACATCAGATTTTTCATTTACTTAATTTACATCTTGATTTAATTTGGTTTGACTTGACTCTGCAATACCAGTCTAAACTGGGGGTCAGAGTCTACAATTGGCTCTAGGGGCTATCCCAGACAAAATCAACTGCTCTTTGTTTTCTTATCTTTGTATTATTATGCGTAGTGTAAGTTGTTGTTGATCTTCAGTTTACAAAAGGGCCCTTAGGGAGACACTTACCCAGTTCTCACTGGATGACATGTATACCCGCAAAGGTTTTGCGGTATCCAGAACGGATGAGGAATAAACACGCAGGGAGGGAGGCCGGAAATAGCTGTCAACGACCCGCTCGCAGCAAGCGGGGCCAGAAATATGAGCACGCTGCCTGAGGGTAATGGCTTCAACCCGCCTGGCATGAGGTCGAACAAAAATTAATCCCGCGCCTCCCTCCGTTCTTGTCTTGAACTGGTTAAACGCCTTGAACTGGTTAAACATCGTGAACTGGTTAAACGTCATGAACTGACGTAAACTGGTTAAACTTCGTAAGTAAATTCGTTTGGGACACAGCTGTATTAGGCTCAGCTCCCTTTTGGAGGCAAACTACATGTATTACTATTGCAAATAGACTATATCGATTGTTCATGGCCCATTTGGTAAAATACTAAAATTTATGGGGGTAGGATAAGGAAAAATCAGGGTAAAATTTTGTGCACAAGTCTAGAGGAATGCCTCCCCATGGACCTGTTCTTGGTAATTATTATCAGAATAAAATCAAATCATATCAAATCAATTTAGTCCACATGGGACAATTGGAAGTAACATGTAGTTTTTGATTGCCTGTACTTTGTGTTACAGTACTTTAACTGTAGCACTCTCTAAGACCCTCTTTGAGTCCCAACATTTGTAATGCCAAAAGTGCTCACACCATCCTACAAAAACGATAGTTTCACAAGAAATTTCTTTTTTTGCTATGTGTTTAACAATGCAGGTACACCTTGGAGCTCATGGATGGTGAGATATCAATGAGTCTCTCCATAGATGCATGCATCAATGGTCATTGTACAGGGCAACTCATGATCTTAGATACTGCAGTATCCCCTCTTCCTATGTGCTACCCCAACGGAACCATCTCCTGGAATAATCTACCAGGTAAGGCTCAATTGCCTTCACAGAATGTTTATGTGAATTCCATCAGCTCTTATTCTGGGAAACTTGATTAGGATTTATGCTTTAGTGAACCATAGAAGAAGCTACCTTTGCATGTATATTGCTGGTCGCACAATGAGGTGACAAATTATGTGCACAAAGTCCATAGACAATACGTCGCTTCGTGGTGCAACCGACGTTATGTATGAGAACAGATATGCTGACACATCTTATGGTCAGCTTTGGTCCATGGTCCCTACATGGGAGGTACAGTCCATCATTTATAATTTCTGCATTATGTTCGTCTGAAGCAACAAAGTGCTTGAAATGTAAAGTAGGGCGCTCAACAACTAACCTGATGAAGTTTCAGCTTAGTGAATGCTGTGTATTCCGAGAAAACAATATTCTAGGATCTCGATTTCAAATCAAAAGTTGCTGAGTCATGTTTTGAATGGGGCCTCACGTCCGAGACACATTCTCACTGAGCTGATTGTAGCTACGCAATGTCGCGTACTGTACCAACAACTGCGCACGCGTGTCATGCCAACGCTTGCCCACGCTTCACCAAATTAAAAACGAACTACTAACGGAAATTTCCAAGAATTCGTACTGTAGACGCATCATTGGAAATGGACTTCTTTCACTGCTTTCTTCAAAATGATCGCATGCCAAAAAGAGTGAATTCACAGGGAGTTTTAGTCCCATTACTATCTTTAAACCAAGTATGCTTTTCAACAATAAGTATTTCAGTTACTTTTTGGATAGCTGCAAATGATGGACTGTACCGGTAGCTTTAAAGCTAGTAGCTCCCTTGAGTCATGGAAACAGATGGGCAAATCATTGAGAACGGTTCCATGAAACAAGTTTGCATTGTATTAATGTGCCATGAAATGGGCTGATAGTGTTGAGGCAAGTGTGATCATTTTCATTCTGAGACTCAGTAGCAGTCGCTTTTCAAGATTTCTTTCCACCCTCTCCATGCTCCTTATTTGCATCTTGGTTTTGGGCCCCCCCCCCCTCTAATCTACGTTTCCCCTTTTTCTGTTACTTTATTGCTTTGTATTCTGAGTATATGAGTATTGTTGTTAGTATATGAATTTCATGTTAACCACTTCGTGCTGGGATTATTTTGACATTGACCAGACCCATGCGCGGGATTGTTTTTCATGAACCTCGATGCCAGGTGGGTTCAGGCCGTCATCTGCAGGTAGCATACCCTAATATTTCTGGCCTCGCTCACTACCAGTGGATCGCTGATGGGTATTTCTGGCCTCACTTACTGCATGTTTTCTGTCATCCAGTCGGAATATCGCAAAACCTTTGCATGTGTACACGTCATCTGACAAGAACTGTTTAAGTAGTTTGGCCGATCCAGTAAGCCCCCACCGCACACCTCTCCAATGCCACGTTCTATATGTAGATCATGTTCTAGCTGAGCCTGTCATTCACACATGCATGAATGTCAGACTTTGTGCAAGCATGTCAGCCAGTAATCATGGACTTGATTGATCAGAATATCAAGAGGCAGGGCTTAATGTGTCACTCTATAGCTATAAAGCTTGTTCTGGCCTACAGGAGCATTTTAGTAAGAGTTTTGACACCTTTTAGTGCCCAGTGGAAGGGACACTCACGCAGCTTTACATGCACATGCTTGTGGGGAAGACCTTTGTTTTCCTTCTTTTGTTCCCTTTTGTTCCTATTAAAATCTCAAACTCCATAGCGTTTCCCTTATGGGGTAGATTGATTTCTAAAGACTTCCTTATGGGTTCTATTGCTCTGTTAACTCCCTGCTTCATAAGAAACATGTACGTATTGGTTCATGTGTGTATAGCATGAAGTACGCATGACTAATGTTATTTTTAACGTTCACAAAGCTATAGCGGCTTCACAAGAGCATCAAGCGTCATCGGTCATCGTCAAGCGTCATCGTCAGTGGTCTTTCTCAACTCTGGCTTTTTCACTGTTGAGGGGGGTACTTGTGCATGTAGCGCACTGTTGTAAGCTGATATTGTGTTTCACTGACATCAAATAATGCAGTGATTGTTTTATTACTGCTAGGTATAACCTCAATCTCTCAGCTGGGAAGCCTGGACGCTGGATTTGAGGCTGTGGCTCAGGCTCTTGGCTTACCATCTCGTCTAGTCTCGGCCACACCGTGCCCACCTGTGATCCAGCCTAGTCAGTCTGGAGGTAGGGACATTAGTATTGTCCTATGACCTGTATGAGGGCTTTAAGTTAAGTTTGAATGGTATAGGCTAAATTGAGGTGCCCATTAGTGGGTCGCTTTTTCGTCACTAGGATGCCCCAAGCATCCAAATTAAAAGCTTGCTTTCATAAGATTTTACACAATGCATTCGCTTTCAGTGACATGTTAACTTGGCATTTTTAAAGCTTTACAAAACCCACATGCAACTCAAAATCGGAGAACCTTGCGATTGGCACTGAGAAGTGGAAGCTATCCTGTACATCAAGAAATGACAAAACCTAGTGGCAAAAGTGGATTTGTGTAGCTGTCCTTGTTTTTTCACTACTTGAAAAAGTCTACCTATCACCTATGATTATCTTCCACTTTAAAAGAATCCCCAAGTGAAAAAAAGAATAAGGTGTACAATTTTGCCATTTAGACTAAACTAAACTAAAGGTGTTTCAAAATGTTAACCTTTTTTTTTTCTCTTAGCCTATTCAAGCTTCCAATTTCCTTCCATTTAAATTTCACATTTCCATTCAATAGAATCGTGCCTCGTGTTTCCCAAACAATAAATAAACATTACAAAATTACACTTGTGATTCTTATTCAACTATCGTCAATGTCCTTTTTACTCCCTTGTTTCCTGTAGTGTGTCCACACCTCCCCTCTCTGCCCACACTTCCGTCAGGAGGTGTATGTCACTATTCAGGATCCTGCCTAGGGGTGGAGTGTTGTCTAGCAGTAGACCTCGGCATCATCAGTCGCACCCTGAGGGCCTGGCTGATTGTAGACCCCTGTGATTTCAAACTGAGTGTTGGATTTGAGAACTGGAGTTACAATGTCACCCTTTTAAGGTATGTAGTTTATTTTGTTGACTATTTAATGCAATCCAGGATAGAATCACACCCTCTTGACGGTCAGTATTGAAGCCTGCTCTAAGGAAGGTTACTTTTTGAATACTCAAAATGTTTAAATTGAGTCATTAGTGGCAGTGATTGTAATGCAAAATTTCTCACATTTCTGCAGTTACAAGTGGGGCAAAGTGACAAGGGAAAGACTGAGTAATGTTGTCTTGCTCACCTTCACAATCGACAAGACCGCAGACAACCGTAACTTCCTCCTCTCCCTCTCCCTGCAACTCTGCATCGCTGGAGGCTGTGCTCCTGACATTGTCATCCTTCAGGACTTCACAGCACCAATACCATTCTGTACTCCCAATGGAACTTTGGAGTGGGCTAAAGACTTGGGTAAGTCTTAATAATAATAACAACACAATTTATAGCGCGCATTTCCGCAAGTTACAATGCGCAACTGAAGACAATTACAGAGCACAAAGTTACAGATTACATGGAAAGAATAATAATAATAATAATAATTACCTTGGATTGGACATTGGGAGACATTCCCATAGACTTGTGCACACAATTTTTCAAACTTAAATGTGTCCTAACCCAATGTTCCCTCGTCCTTTTTCCACGAATTCGGTATGTTTACTTATTAGACCACGAGCAACATTTATAACCCGTTGCGACAGTAAAATTGTGCCTCTAAAGGGGGCTGTGACATTAGGGAGACATGAAAATGTTTCCCTAATGACCGATGTCTCCCACGGTTGGAAGATATTACGATACCGTGTCTCTTTAATGGTACAGTTGCATGTATGTATTATACATGTTCTTATATAGCACTTTTAACAAGATCAAAGCGCTTTACAATGAAAAACAAAACAATAAACAACTTAGATCAGACACTTGGAAATGTACAGGAAAGTGGATACTGTGGTGATTTGGAGAACAACTGAGTTTTGAGAGATGTTTTGAACGTCTGAATTGATGTTGAGTCTTGGATGCCATCTGTGGGATTCTGTTCCATTCATTTGGACCTGCGATTGAGAACGCTTTGTCAGCTGCAGCTTTTGTGTTGATTGCCACATGTAAACGAGAATTATCAGATTGAGACCTAAGAACAGATCAGTTTTCAATCTACCCTTAAAGTTGTCAAGAGAACTGATGTTGCGAATGTTGGATAAGGAATTCCAGCATCGGGGACCAGACACTGAGAAGGCCCTGTCCCCTGCCCTTTTGAATGTGCATGTCCAATAGTTTGTTACAATCCAGCAGGCATGGATCAAGGATTTATAGAAAGGGATGGGGACCTTTAATGGTTCTGCCCTGGTGGAGTAAATTAGTTTTGGAGGAGGTTAAAAATACCTGTTGAAATACCTAAGTGGCTTATTGTCAAGTTTCATTTTTATGCCTGTGATTTTTATGCCTTCATATCTGAGTTCCTTTTGTTTTTTGTGCATAAATGTTTTTCTTTTCATTTATCCGTCATGGAATTGACGCAATACTGGTTTCAAAAGTGATATCCCCCTGCAGAATACACACCTGATTTTTTTTAGAACACCCCAATGATATTGTTTATTTGATGGTCTAGTGTGAAGACATTCCTCATAGACAATGGTTATGGTAATTCACTGTCCCTTTTTGTGGTAATTCGCTTGTGGTACACTATTGGAAGTTGCAACCAAATTTTAGCAATGTTAACACTTGACGTGTAAGGCGGAATGTGAGAGAACCATGTGTGCGTTTGAGAGAGAGAGAAGTGTCCAAGACTCGAATTTGTCAAGTATTGTTGGTTTGCTGCCAACGTAACCAACAGGCGAGTGGATACAGCCACCGCAGGTACAGGGTCGGCCAACCAAAATCGTTGATGCAGAGAGCCACAGTTTAAAGTACAACAGTACTATGTGCCACTCTCGTCATCGTTTGACTTTGACCAGATGTCACACGGTGTTAGCCTGAAAACCAAGGGTGTATTCTCCAGAATTACCGTAAGTTTCATTTTATTGTTTCCAGTCATGAAAACTGCTTGATTTTGAGATTTGTCTATTTTAAAGTTGAATTGGCATTGATTGTACATGCGTGTCATTGTTAAGTAAGTTTGTGACATGAAGCAAGTCAAAGTCGATCTTTAGACTGTTAACTGATTTTTATGGAGCATTTTGACTGATTTGTCCAATGGTTCAATGAGAACAGAGATTTAGAGTGTTTTGTGGTTATTTAAAATCTTTTAGATAACCATTTACCCCAGTGGGAACAACCAACTCCATTCCTGTGAGCCCGAATCTATACTATGCCAGGGATTCACTTGAGCCAGGTGGTGACTGATCTAGTTTACAACTGACATCATACACGGCGTCAAGGAGGACAGCCCAGGCAGCGTCACCCACCTGATCCGAATTCTGAGGGGGAACGGTTGTACCATAAAAATATATTTAGAATCATAGTAAATATCTGTAATTGGAATTTGAAGCTAAACACGAGGTGATATATTTTCTTTGATTTAAATTGATTAAATTGCTAAGGAGTGATAAGTTTTTGAGTTTAGTTTGCTTTCTTTAACCAGTTTGACATTATTTAAAGTCATTGATTTGTATTTTTTTTATCAATTTATTGGCTGGATAAGCTTATTTTCCATTGGCATTTGTTTGAAACTCAGTTGAGAAGTTACCAATTTTTTGTTTTGTTTGTATATTTGTACTTGCACAGTTTGCATTTTGTATGCCTTGCGGATTAACTTTGTTATTAACTTGCTATAGTTAACTTGCTTTTTAATTTGCTTTGATTTTAAGGAGTTGCCTGCGTTACCATTAGCCCAGGTTGAATTCTGTTACATTTCGTTCAGTTTTGTGTTCATTATTTTGAGGGAAAAAAACCTGCATTGTTAGATCATTCTTGAGTTTTAGAGTTCTTTGATTTGTACAGATCCTCTGATTTAATTTGATTATTTTAAAAATATTCTTAGTAAATATGTCGTTTCATTTTGTATTATTAAATTTATATTTTCGTTCTTTAAGTTAAAACTGCTTCGTCTTGGCTTTATTTATTGAGTTCATGGCAGAACTATCTCATCGATTTTAGGTTTGAGAAAACAGTTGACACATTGTGATCAAAAATGATCTCAGTACCCCCTTGACCACCTGAATCAGCCTCTGTCTCGCAAATCAAACTTAATTTTGTGACCATAGAAAACGCTTGAGATGTTTACGCAATCTAACACAGAATTTTATCAATATTTCTGAGTAGGTGATATCGGAGATTATGCTAGTGGCCTCGTGGTGAACCGTCTGAGTGTCAGTGCTGATGTTCTCCTACCTCAACCATGCAGTGGTCCACCAGTGCAAATCACACCAGCAACCACAGGCAAGTTTATGGACATCGGACCAAGCTGCAAGCTTATGAACTTTAGGGGATAAGCTCCAAGTAAATACTCAGTTTACCCATTCATGTTTGTAGGCTGACGGTTCCTCTGGATGATTTGCCTGTATTATTTTTTCTTATATTTTTATGGTGTTAGATTGGTAAGACGTCTTCACTAGAAAGCAGATCTTGGGTTTGAGTCCCACCCGAGTGATTTTTTTTCAACTTTCACTTGGGAGGTAACACACTTATTAAGTGTTTATACGTCGGTGAAGGGCAAAACCTAATATTGGTCCAAATGTTTAGTTTGAGCCAACAATACATGGGCAGAGTTCATATGGAAAAGTTTCATGGCTAAAGTCTCAAAAAATCAGTTGTGTGTCTATGTGACCTTTGGGACACGCCACGCGTGTACTGAATGGGTCAATGCCCAATCATGCATTATGCATAACTCCTATGTGTAGCAAGTATGCGTGTGGCCAGTACCGAAGAGTCCATTGTGACAAATGGGTAAACCGCAACGCGTAACTCCAATAAACAACAGGTGTTTACACAGGCCTACACATTGGAAACATCATCTTTCTCTATGGCAAAATACAGGACATAGTGAAAAACACAACAATGAAAATAAAGCAACCTGAAAGAAGATCTCACATGAATTTTAGCCATACAAAAATCCCAAATAAGTTACGGACACTGCTGGGCTTGCAATCATGCACTTGAATTGACCACGCTGCGCGCGTGCCGAATGGTATTCCCTATATAGTAATGGTACGGACCACCTTCACTGCACTTAACTTCTTCGACGAATTCCTTCAATTTCCTGTGGAAAAACCGTATAAGTTCATGTAGGATGAACACTGCATGTGGCAAAAACATAGTAAGTGCCAATTTCATTTCATATATTTCATATTTGTTCCGTTCAGAGAGCATAAAACACAGCAAATCCAGTCACATCCACCGCGCGGCTACCTAGAAGCTAGTCAGTGGACATGACGTCACGCGAATGTTATGCTAATCCCAGCGCTAGGTCACGACGAATACCATTGGATAGCAGAACGATGGGCTTCAAGTTTTCTTTCATTCCGACAACATTTCTCAGCCAATCAAAACGAGTTTTACATATGATATGGGGAGGTAACTAACACAGAGAATGCCGGAAAACCCGCTGTCATTGCGTAATGCATTGCCGAGTTACAGCTTCGCAAAGTCGCCCCATCTGATGCGTGAGGGTAAAACTGCGTGTGATTACACTGAAAAGGGCCGCTCTGGTCTCTCGTAAAAGCGTTTTTAGAAAGCTGGTCCGACGACATTGAATGCTCTATTCGAGTGAAATTTTGGGATTTCGTAGGAAAATATATAGAGATTGGAATGCCGGGCGACCCCGATTTATATGGTTTTTCGTTTGGCGACTAAAACCATTTTTTCACCGGTGGACCGGATTCAGAGCGACTGCGGCTAACCCGTTTTGTGCATAACACGGAAACACGTCCATATCGGTGTAGCAAAAGAGACTACTTTTCCATATGTGATCGTTTTAACCATAATCTAAATACAGCATCATTAGTAACAGCCCTGTTTTACTTTTGTTTTTAAACAGGCTGCAGTTCACTTGCTGTACCATCAGCTGTCGCACCATTCTGTTCCCTGGATCAGTCATGTCTTGGGGTTGGTTGTTGCTTGAACTTTGACCTGGGCATAGTTCAGAGGTCATTTTCTGTCTGGGTGAAGCTGGATCCCTGTGCTCGCACTTTCTCATTTGGATTTGAGAAATGGAGTCATGTTGAGACGATTGGCATACAACTACTGCAGAGTAAGAACAATTCCATTGTCAACCTTTTTGCTTCAAAAGATGCACTTTTTTCATTAAAGAGTGTAACTAAAATTTATCAAAATAGTTGAGCGTCCCACTGATTTGTTATTAATTGAAACAGTGATATAATGTGATGAAGATCAATCACTGATGTGCTATGAATATCCTGCTGGAAACATTTTCCTTTGTTTTCTCCTGTCTGCCTTTTTTGTCCTCTTGGGAAATATTTCTGGCACTTCTGTGGCTCCCATAACATTGCAACACTTTCAGCCTGCATGTATTCACTCTGAGACTGTTATTATTTTAGTTGGGTGTATCTTATACAAGTGTTCCCAATGTTGTTTCTGTTGAAACTTTCCAAGTGGAGCTTGAATATTGGTTTGAGATCCCTACTAGAATTTGATGTCTAACTTATGGTTAGTTTGTTTCTTATCTCCACAGCTCATTCCTTCGAGAAAACCCTAGGAGTTCTGAAGATCAGGTAAGGTCAATCATCCATCAGTACACAGTTGCAACATTCCTGGCAGAACTCAGTATGAAAATTCTTGAGATAAGATTAGCCTTTTTTTAAGGGAATCACAAGCTTGAAAATGGGAGTTGGTCTGTGGGGTAACAAATTAAATTCAGAATCAATAGGTCTGATTCTGCAACTTCTCAAACACTGAAGTTTCACTCACCTTTGCTCTTTGTAAAAAATTGCCTTTTGTTGTGGTGTTTGAGTGTAAAGATGTGGTGTTAGAGTGTAAAAATTGATTCTTTTTATCAAACGAGCGCGAGTGGGACACAGAATAATGGTATGTCTGTGGCACGTGCTATGAGGCTAAGGCCGAGTGGGATAACACATTTTTCTTGAAGCAAACATGACACACAGTAAAGATGCAATGTGCATGCTGTGATCACTTTTCAGTGCTTATTCAACTACACTTGCATATATGTGGCATGTAAACACGTGCATCTCGGAATAGCGTGATACACAGAGCGCTATATTGACCATGGTATGAGGATAATATCACAGTATTCTTACCAGGGATAGACCATTCAGGATCCAGGATTCAAGTTTCTTTAAAATAAAAATCTTGCTCACACCTGCTGTATGATGACAGACTTCATTGCTGACACACTGTACTGGTACTTGGTTGGTTCCACCTGAAACATCCTCTGGGGATCTTGACTAGGAGGTCACAGGGAGGTGTCGGCATCTAGGTCTCGGTTACGATGTGGTTATAATAGTTGTCTCTAAAGGTCTTGTGCGTCAAAGAGTCAGTGATGTGGGGCAGGTCATTCCATAATTTAATTGTCCTTGGAAAAAATGAGTTCTTGAATGCAGTTGAGGATGTTCTTTCCCCTCCTGGATCTGTGCATTTTTGGTTGAAGATAGTCTGAGGCATCGATGTCAATGGTGTGAGTGATTATCTTGTAGAGTTGAGTCATCTGGTGGGTTTCCCTTCTGTCAGTTAACTTCTCCCATCCAAGAGAAGATTACATTTTGGAGACACTACTCTGTCTGGCGTAATCTCCAGGAATGAAGCGTGCAGCTCTGCGCTGAATTTACTCTATCGCAGACTGATGACTGATTTTATAAGGGTTCCATTCAGCTACACCATATTCTAAGAGTGGCCGGACAAGTGTGAAATATAACCTTTCCTTACATTTTTAAAGCTCATGTAGAAATTTTGTTTGATGAAGTTAAGGACTCTTGTTGCCTTAGTAACAGCATGCTGCATCTGGTTTTCCCATCCCAAATCATGTTGGATTTTTATGCCCAGGTGCGTGAATTCCTTAGTTGCTTCAAGACCCACTCCATCCATCTCATAGGCAGGTTCACCAGGGTTGCGTTTACGAGAGACTCGCATTGATTTACATTTGCTCGCATTAAATCGCATACCCCACGTAGTAGCCCATCCAATGAGGTTGTCGAGGTCGGCCTGCAGCAATTTCTCATCTTCATTGGAGTTGATCCGATGGTATATGAGGCAGTCGTCGGCAAATAGCCTGGTAACGCCCCTCACAGCTGATTGAATGTCGTTGATGAAAAGGAGGAACAAGTGCGGTCCCAACACAGTCCCCTGTGGCACACCGCTGAGAACTTTATGCCAGCTGGACAATTCACCATTGACAACAACCCTCTGTAGCCGGTTGTTTAGGAATGCAGAGATCCAGTTTTTAATCTTGCCCCTAATGCTGTAATGATTGATCTTCTGAAGGAGTTTCTGGTGTGGTACTGTGTCGAACGCCTTTGAAAAGTCCAACACTGCTACATCTGTGGTGATACCATTGTTGTGATTGCGGGCAAGATCATTGAAAGTCAAAATGAGTTGACTCTCACATGAACGTCCTCCACGGAAGGCATGCTGATTTTCAGATAGAATTTGATGCTGGTCCAGGTGCTTCATCAACTGACTGTCAACAATATGCTCCAGAAATTTGCAACACACTGAAGTTAGGGACACTGGTCTATAATTAGCTGGATCAGATGTAGCACCCTTCTTGAACAAAGGCCTTTTTCCAATCTGCCGGTAGCTCACCTGTGTCCAAAGATTGTTTGAAGATGTGCGCAAGGATGGGGGCGATTCATCCACAGCCAATTTGAGGGCTCTATTTGGTATTTGGTTTGGCCCAGCTGCTTTGAAGACATCCATTGATTTAATCAGTTTCAGGACACCTCCCACAGACACTTTTATATCAGGCATGTCAGGGTACCTACTGTCAGGCAAGCATGACAACAGCATATGCAAAACAATGAATCCTTAATGCAATACTCAAATGTTGTGATCTCGGCAATAAATAGTCTTTGAATGCATTTCAAATTAGCAGCTAATCTGAAGCTCTTAGTGCTTAGCTTTTGTATGACATTACGGACCTTTTGGGGGTGTTGGTTTTTTTTACCACAAAAAGAACACCTGGGGCCTCGGTTTCCATGCTACATTAAATTTGAACATTCCTCTACAATTGTCTTTATGCATGTAGGTATGATGTAGAGCGGCCCCACAGTACTATCTATGACGTGGATCTAGACATCAGCTTGTGCTGGCAGGGTGCGTGTGATGAACCCATTGTCATTCTCAGAGATGCGATGTTCTCAGGATCTCATTGTGATGATCAAGGAGGAGGCAGCAGCACAAGGAGAAAGAGAAGAAGTGTGGACGACCTGTGAGTGGACTTAAAACCAGATGTTTATCCAGACTAATCTCTTTCATTTCAAAAGTAAAGTGGACAAACATTACACTTCCCCTGAGAATATGTAAAGTAAAAAGAGTTAATTATTTCAAAGTACATTGCTGTTGTAAGTATAAGGAGTCAAGCCCTACCTTTTTGGATATAGTCCATTTTTATATGCCTTCATGATCTCTCCACAATCTTCTTCTCTGACATGGGTTATAACAAAACTTTAAGGTGGCTTAGCCCATTATAACTTTTATTACACTGTATTACATTGTATTCATAAATACCTAAGACAGTTTACCCATTCCTATTGGACGAGAGCCTGTCATGTGGCCAGTCTTAAACGGATGATAAAGACATGGCTAGTTGGTCTTAAACACTTTTCCAGAGTCACATGAAATTTGGACTCCTAAAAATCCAGTGCCTCTTACTGTTTTATTAGTTGAACGTTCCCAATCCTCACGTAGGCATGCGCAATGCTACTGGTGAATCGGTGGAGTATTTTATAGCAGTATTTCATAGTCTTAAATTCACAACGCAATGCCACAGGGGCATTCTGCGCGACATTGCGCAGTACGCACAAGGCGCGCGCCAATCTCCATAAAAGGAGTTGTTTACTTCTTCTTCGCGAGCTGGACACTGCATTATTAGCTACTCACGAGCTGGACACTCCATTACTTAGCTAGAGGGGTGTTTCAAAAACCATGAAGTGAACTTGTTGAACAAAATCAGGTGTTTTTGACCGAAAAGTTCAGCTCTGGTAATTATCAGCACCCAGACTTCAAGCGGTCTTAAACAGAGTGATTAAAACCTCCCAATCACACATTTAATTCCTGATGTATCCATAAATTGCAAAAGTGCTGGAAAGGTTTTTGGCAGCAGAGGGAGTAACAGGCAGGATGGTTCGGTGCTATATGTGGACTAATTGTTGTTGGCAGCTGATAAGTATTTAAGGCTTATTGAAAGGTCCTTGAGAGTGCAACAAGCTGAAGAGTAACAGTCATTTACCAGGTAAAGGATGTTATTTTAGGGACGTTTTAGACAATTTTTGTTACAGTGGCTTCAGCTTCGTAGGCCCCCTCTGTACCTACTTCTGCTTGATAGCCTTTCACCATCACATCTCAAACCCTTGGCCTGATTTGGATGTATTCAAGAGTCCATTAAAATAACGTTCTTGCAACAAACTTCTTTGATGTACTCCATGTAATGCTAGTGAATCTGCTGAGGAACTGGACAGCGTGGAAGACCTGACAGCTAATCCTATAGACAAGGCCAGAGCCTACTTTAAGACCATTCTTAGTGGAGGCTCCACCTCGTATTCAGCGGAGGATAACACCATGACTAAGCTGCAGCCAGAGAAAGTCGTCAAGCCCAGTGAGTTTCATTCTTCTGTTTAGTCTAAAATTATTTGAGGATAAAGCTACAAAAGTTGGTGTTAATAACCAAGTGTTGAACCGAGCCGAGCTGAGTCATTTTAAAGAAGTGACTCAAGTCGAGTCGAGTTGTCATTAGGTCAAGAAGGTCAATTCATTTTTCAATTCAATATTACTTTTTTTTCCATACTGAACAATAACATAATAGAAAGCAAAATACAATATTGTGGAGGCACAATCCTAATAAGCCAAGGCTTGTAGTGGAGTGCCTTTAGAAAAAAGACAATAAAGACATGAGATAATCAAATAATTGGTTAATTACATCAAAGACAAAGATAAACAAGAGGACAAAAATGATCTGACCAAAAATAAATTAAGCAAAATGACTGGAAAAAAAACGTAAAGAAAAATTCAAGAGAGATGGCAACACTGGAGAACAAACTAAAGGAAAAAAACAAACTATGCTATATATTGGGAGATCAGATACTCTTTGAAAAAGTTCTTGAAAGAGCCCACGGAGGTTTTGGACTTGATCACCTGGTAGGGAGTGAGTACAGATCAGAGTGACCCTTTTTTGGATAACAATTAGTGAGTGGAATTTAGAAAAAGAAGTGTGAGCCCAAATGATATTGCAGTAGCTTAATAAAGAAGAATTAGGGTATTGTAAAGTGAGAAAGAACGTTGCTTGGAAGGAAGTGACGCATTTTGGAAATAACGCCAGTGTTCCGGGAAATAATCTTGCAGATGTGTGAGATGTGAGCCGACCAGGAGAGTTTGTCATCAATAATAAAACCTAGAATCTTTGAAGAGTGAACTTGGTCAATACAAGTGTCCTGTATGAAAATATTTGAAGTAGCAGGGGTATTTATAGCACTGCTGAAAACCATGCATTTCGTTCTGTTAGAATTAAGAGACAGCATGTTGGCTTGGAACCATGAAGAAACTTATTAAGAGTGATGACAAAAGTGGAAAAATCAGAGTGAGACAACAAGATTGTGGTGTCGTCAGCAAACCGGATAAAGGACAAAAGATTGGAACAGTGGTGGAGATTGTTGATGTAAAGAAGGAAAAGAAGTGGACGTAGAATAGAACCCTGTGGAACACCATGATTGATGGTCATTAAGGAAGAAGAGCAATAGATCACGACCGAATACTGTTTTCTGCATGTTGTCCAGATAGTCAGCAAACCATTGAGAAGAGACACCACGGATACCGTAGAATTCCATCTTAGATAGAAGGATATAGTGGTCGATGGTGTCGAAAGCCTTGGACAAGTCAATAAAACACCAATAGTAGTCATGTGATTAAGGAAAAAAAGTTTGTAAGAAAATCAACGAGGGATGAGAGCCATATGGGTCGACAACTTGCTGCGAAAACAAAACTGCTGATAATTGAGAAGATGGAAGCGAGAAAGAAAAGAAGAAAAAGACGTTTATATACAAGTTATTCAAGAATGTTAGAAAAACAAGGTAAAATGGAAATAGGCCGGTAATTGTTGAGTTTATGAGAATCTCCGTTCTTGAAAACAGAAATGACTTTAGCAATTTTGAGTTTGGAAGGAACAGAGCCAGAGAGAAAGGAAAAATTAAAGATATGAGCAAGATATGATAATCCTTGAGGAAAATGTCTGTGAAGGAAAATGAGAGTGCTGAAGACAGTTTTGGGTAATCTGAAAAAAGGGGAAAATGATCATTGATGTCAGAATAAAGTATTCCTGAAGAAATTTCCTTGCAGTTGTTGTTAGTAAGAATGTTATCAGTAAGGATGGCTGGGTTAGGAGTGATACGTGTTGGTTTATCAATCAATGGACGCAGACCGTACGAATAAAAAAATTTGTTCACAAAATCGTCTGTGGGCTGATGAGTGGAACAACTGATCATGTTTAGATTAAAATCACCCGATACCGGTATGCAGCACAGTTTCTTTTCCTGTGAAATTAAATTCAGACAAGAGCTAAAAAAAAGTAAGAAAAGTGTCGACAATTGTCCTGGGGCCCTGTCAACATTACCAACAGTGATATTGGCAGCGTGATCATGCTCAATTTCAATTAAAACACTCTGAAAGTCGAGGCAAATACTCTCAAAGTCGAGGCCTAGGTCGAGTCGAGTCAAAGTGTGTAGTCAAATATTTAGCTTGAGTCAATTTGAGTCACGAGTATTTGAACACAATTTAACAAATAAAGACAAGAGAGAAAGTCATTTGTACAGTTAGGCTAACAAGAAGTGTAACTTCAGTCTTATAGGCTATCTTGTTTGGCTTCGGGTCTAGAATTGTTGTCCTTTGATTAAAGGTCATGACCCACAAAGCATGAAATCCAAGATTCTTAATATTTATTTTTGAGATTTGAGGAGCCAGCAGCAGAAGAAAAAATACAACATAAACAGTTGGAATAATTCAACAGGTCCCAAGAAGCACATATGCACAAAGAAATCAGTTTCAGGGGGGCCTAAACCCTTAAAATAAAAACACATCAAATACATGTCTTGGATTTGTCAAAATTGTGTATAACACTATATTACAGTTAGGTCTATAGGCTCCTATAGCCACTGTAAAAAAAAAACTACTTAAAAAAGGTAAATAAATTAAGAAAATCTGGGGCAACTCTGTCAGGGAGCGACTTGACACAATCATCTGCAGACAGACATTTTCTTCATTGTTTTTGTCCGGTCAATCCCCGGAATATCCGAATTATTCATCATTCACCCAAACACATTAGCTACAGAAAGCCTACCTTTGAAATTAATACCTGCTTCTGAACACTGGAAGTGGGAAAATCCTCAAGTTTGAACAAAAACTCAAGGACATGACAGACAATCATCGTGTTTTACATTGCAGTGATCTTACAAATGATCAGTGCATCCTCAATAGATGTATTTTTGAGAGAAAGTTCATTCATAAGTCGAGTTTTGCATTGCATATCATATGAATGCATACAATCGACAGTGAAAGGGTTAGTTCGGTTCTGGGATAGTGTTTTGTGCGTTTCAGAACCACAAGGTAGGAGTTTGTGACACATTGTATGTCTGTACACGACAAGCGTCCGCTGTACCGTATTGTATTCACAAAGTGATGTGAACATATTTTTGCACTGTAAGTAATTGCAAATATTTTTCGCAAAGTTTTGCTTTTATTTTGGAGACTCAAGTTTTATTTGCCTTCGCTCGAGTCGAGTGGAGTCATCTGGTGAGGGAGTCGAGTTGAGTCATTTGCTCGCAGAGCTCAAGTCGAGTCAAGTCATTTACCCACATTGACTCGAGTTGAGTCGAGTCATTACAACTCTGTCCTAAAGAGGAACCTAACTTATTTTAGTTGAAGGTTTTGCCAATCACTGCTGCAATTTTGGCATCTTCTCAAATAGTCTTTAAGACAGAGAGAGAGAGAGAGAGAGAGAGAGGGGGGGGGGGGGGGGCAGAAGTGAGAATCTAATTGCATTCTTATAGTCTTGCCTGACAGGGGTATGAATACGAGACATATATGGGAAAATGTATTTGTTTCAATAGACTCCATGCATGAAAAATAGATGGTGCTTTTGGACCATTCGTGAGAGCTCCTTGGATGAGACACAGTGTGTGTACGTACTGGATTCCGAGTGTACAATGCGAAGGAAGAATGATTAATTTTATTCCGAGTATACTCAAACCTACATACAGGTTGTTCCACACAAAAAACAACAGTTGAATCAGGCATGTTTCAGAAAAGTGGGGGTAGTATTCAAAATTGTGTCTAATGTATTGCTGAGTGGAATAATTGGTCTTCCAAATGCTTTTCAGTTGGTTTCATTAAGATGTTTTGTCCTAAACATACAGCAGTTACAATACGAGACTTGAAAAACCACTTGGGCCACTTTTTTTTAGTTATATCTCCTGGTCTTTCAAAAAATGTTTGTCCAAATGATAAACTGATAAGTTCCACCAGCACTTTTGATCCATCCTTTGTGTATTTCTCTAACTGCGCTCTCTCACTCTCAATGAAAGTGGCCCAAAACGATTTTCAACCCTTCCAGTTCAATGAAGCATAGCGTTTGTTCAAATACATCGATTTGAATGAAATGAAGTTTGTATGGTAGATTGGTTATCTATATTAATTGGTTTTCGACTGTTGGGTTCTTTGTGGGACAAGCTGTGTCTTCTTTTTGAGAGTATGAGGAGTATGGTAGCTATACATTCAAGTTCCTCCCCTTGGTCTTCCCAAATTTGTCTATGTACGGAGCACATATGGGGATAAAAGTGTGATAAAGCAGTTATAAAACTTGAGGTTTGTATTACTGATGATTAAGCTGATGGTCCAACTATCTGAGGTATGTATGGATATTTCAGTCTAGCTTTGTCATTGTTACAGGGATTGCTGAATCAGGTACAGCAAGCCGTCGCTCCATGGGTCTTCTCATCTTTGGTGATGAAGATGAAACTCCGGTTACCAGGAGAAGGAGACGAGACCTGTCATTCTCAGTGACTGCAGGTAATGCTAAAAGATGAATGGAGTAGTGAGTGATAAATACATGTATGTATTATATGGGGGTCACCTATTATTGTCTGGGCTTTGTCTCCTGTTTTGCTTTAGGAGATTTTAGACCCCTGACTTTGGAGATTCAGCTCAATATGTTTCCATGTTGTGCCCATGGGCGTCGCCAGGATTTTTTCTAGAGGGGGGCCCAAAAAATTTTTGCCAAAAAAATGCTTGTATTTCTCAACACATTCTCGATTTATCAGTTTTAGAGGGGGGCAGGGTCATTCTGCCCCCCCCCCAACTCATTTAATTTACACCACTTTGTCTTCGCACCTCTTTTCCTCTTCTTTTTTTTTCTTTTTTTTTCCTTCCTTTTTTGTTGTTGTTGCTTTTCCAGGGGGGGGGGGCACTTCCGCCCCCTTGCCCCCCCCCCCTCGCGACGCCCATGGTTGTGCCCCAAGAACATTAAGTCCCATGAGGCACAGTTAAGACTATTTCCATTTGGTTTAGACATGAAGAGCTTTGAAATAAATAACCAACCTGAGATGAAGTTAAAACAGGAAATGAACCAGAAGTTTGGTAAACCATATGAAAATGAATGACATCTGCTTGGAGGGTAACAGGTTCAATTCCACTCATGGCAGCACTTTTAATGATGTACAGTCCAAGTGGTTTACTTGTTTTCTTTCAGGAGGAGCTAGCTTGTTTGACCTTAGTCTTAGTCCTGGCGCTGACTCGGGCACATGGCAGGGAGATTTCATCATTGGTGGAGGATTAACACGTATGTACATTTGAAATATAGGAGACCTACCAAAAATTAAAGTGAAATTTATTTCCAGTTTACCAAAATGAGATTTTCCATGCACAAAAAAATTTCTAGAGATTCAAGTTTGTTTTGACTCATATTGTCACACATCACAATGCTGTTCACATTCTTGAGTATTAAAAAGAAATGACTGATTTTTTTTAAAAAGTTTTTCAGTATTGTAGTGCAAGTTATACATTAAAAATAATAATAATAGTAATAATAACGGGTTCTTATAAAGCGCTTATTAAGATCAAAGCGCTTTACATCATTATTATCCCTGATCATTGGGCAATTTAAATATTCCAAATACTATCTCAGCTCCCTGGAGAGTATACAGCTCTGATGCAGCCATTTTGGTGCAAAGCAGCTATAGTCAATCACAATACCCATCTCTGCCCTCACAGGTACCCATTTACTCTTTGGTGGGGAGAAGCAATGAGTGATAAAGTGCCTTGCCCAAGAACGCACCTACCATAACCCCATGCTGGACTCGAACCCACAAACTGCAAAATAACCCGCATAATTGACCGCAGACCACGAATCTAATGCCCCAGACCACAAGGCCATAGCGCTACACACATTGAAATGTATTATCATAGTGTAGAATAAACCCTTATTTTTAGTGGATGTAGATTATCAAGAGTTTTTCACATCCTTACTTATAGAGACTTCTGCCTATGCTACATAATTGGGATTAATTTTGTTGACTCACTGACCTCCAACAGAGAAAGGTTTGGATGCTCTTGGTCGACGTATTGCCAACATGACCATAGGGGAGTTAGAAGCAATGCTGGATCTTCAGAATATCGACCCATTCACTGTGGTTCAGTTGATGAAAGACCTACGTGCTCTCTTTAGGACCTTTGTAAGTTAAAATTCATGTCTCCCTGTTCAGTTTCCCTAAACTGCATTAATTATAAGTGGATAAAACTTTCATTTTTATCCACTCCAAACTAAATCAGTATTCACTCCTCGTTTTTATGCCCCGCGGCGAAGCCGAAGGGGCATACTGTTTCCGCCTTGTCCTTCCGTGAGTGGGTGTGTGTGGGTGGGTGGGTGGGTGTGTGTGTGTGGGTGTGCTCTTGTATTGTATTACGCTCGAGGACAGACAACAAAAGGAGCACAAAGGAGCCTTTGACCCTCAGACGACGGTGCCTATTTTTAAAACCGGTCCTCGATCGTACGGTTATGTGCTTAGTCTATGGAAAAGTGTTATATTAGAGGGACAAAGGAAAACACAATAGTTGTCCTCAGGCGTATAGTAAAAAAAGACTGTGAGTTTGTGTTACATACCCTATGTGGACTTGTGGACAAAAGAGGTCCACATAATGCAGGTTGTGTTAACCTTATGTGGACTAAGCCGTGTCCACATAAGGTTTTGCCCTTTCTGGAAAACAGGTTTAGAGGCATTTTTGGGTTAGGTTTATCCGTAGCAGAATGAAGAGAAACACTATAGGGAATCATAGAAAAAAAATTGGGTTAAAAGAGTTTTCACAGTTTAAGTAAAGTTATTTTTTGTACCGAGTTTTCTTAACTACACGAAAACAAAGCAATGTCCACACAAGGTATGTAACACACGTTCTTAAATTTACTACCTTACGGAGACATGAACACAATAGGGAACAAAAGATTGTATACGTCTCCAGAAGAACATTTCTATAGATGAATAAGTCTCCACAAGAATTTCACGAAATAGATATATGGATTTTACTCAAAAACTAGGAATTTCCAAGGTAGGTTGATCTGTCGCAAATGGAAGAGTTTTAGAAAAGGGATATTTAGTCCAAATTTCAGCCCAGGAAATTAATTCTGGTTAAAATAAGAGCATTTTGAAACTTCAATTTCACACTCGAAAACTTTACTACACGAGAACAAAGAAATGTCTCCACAGGAATACAAATTCCAGAATGCGTGTGGGTGTGTGTGTGTGTCCGGACAAATCTTGTCAGCGCGATAACTTGAGAAATACTTAACTATGAACTTCAAATTTGGTTTGTGTATTGTTCTTGGTAATACTAAGAAGCCTACTGCATTTGGGGCCGAAAGGTCAAGGGTCAAGGTCACAGTGGCTGAAACAATAGAAATTTTGTCAGCGCGATAACTTCAGAAATACTTTACATATGAACTTCAAATTTGGTTTGTGGATTGTCCTTGGCAATCCTAAGAAGCCTTTTGCATTTGGGGCCAAAAGGTTAAGGGTCAAGGTCACAGTGGCTAAAACAAAAGAAATTTTGTCAGCGTGATAACTTGAGATAAACTTTACATGTACATATGAACTTCAAATTTGGTTTGTGGATTGTTCTTGGCAATCCTAAGAAGCCTATTACATTTGGGGCCAAAAGGTCAAGGTCACAGTGGCTAAAACAAAAGAATTTTTGTCAGCGCGATAACTTGAGAAATACTTTACATGTGAACTTCAAATTTGGTTTGTGGATCGTTCTTGGTAATTCAAATAGGCCTATCGCATTGGGGGTTGAAAGGTCAAGGGTCAAGGTCACAGTGGCTAAAACAATTTATATCTTGTATTTATTCTGAGATCATAGGGATTAGGGATTAATTCATATAAAACCTACAGAAGACACTAATGCTGTCGGTGAACGTTCCATGTGACCAAGGTACATGTAAGTTGATGTTAAAAGAGTGGTGTTATGTCATGGGAACAGTCACGGTTGCGAGGCATTTGTGTTTGTAAACACACCTGACTTGTTTAATAATGATGTCATCAAGCTAGAAATAACTCGTATGTGAACATAAAATGTTTATGGAAATTTATCACACCGTTAAAAGTGCATTTTTAAACAAAATAATTTATTGTGGTGGAAAGGATTAATTTCGTGATCCTTTGGTCTTACATCAACATATTCATAACTTAACTCGGCAGTGTTTTTTATTTAAAAAAAAAATGACTGCCAGACCCCTCTGCGTTTGTAACAACAAACGTAAACCTCTAGTTTAAAATACTTCTGTGGTTTACTTTTGCTTAGCATAGAAAGTTCTGAGCTAACAAGCACATAATCTTACGTCCTAGGACGTACACATGCACAAAAGCCAAAATTGCTTGCTTGAACAACAGTTATTTTGCACATAACCTTTTGCCGATGTGAGCTTGGATTCTTTGCTAATGGTAGCAGGGCCAGCACATGGAGACCCTTCATTTACAAATTCTTCATTTGCAATTTTATTGGAAGATTGAGGAGTTCATCGATGTCATCATCAATGGAAAGGCAGACGACGAGTTTAAGCAATTTGATGTCATCCTGAGTGGGACCATTCCTTTCCCAAGAAGACATATAAAGATTTCGCCAGATCCCTGGGGAATGCTAGTCGGTGGATTTATCTACCTAGAATTTAGTAAGTATCATCATAGATCATGTTTGAGACATGTGATTAAGTAAAAGATTGACTAATTACTTTGAATCTGAATTTTGATCCAAACCTAGAAAGTCAACAATGATTGGACTAGCCAATTCACCTAGTTATAGATCCTTGACTAGCTCAAGTTGGAAAGAATGTAAAAAAATCGTATTATTAGCTGTGTTACACTGTCTATTTCAACTATTTCTGTCTTATCACAAGTGGGCCAAATTTAATATCTATATAATAATACGCCCCTTTAGCTTGGAAAATCTAAACACTGTTTTGTTCGTCGTAATGGGGATGCATGAACATGCAATAGTGTTCCCATATGCTAGTAAAGTGTGTAATAGCTCTTTGAGCGAAAGTTTGTGAACAATTCATTTATGGATTTATAGGATGACATATACAATTTTAGGATTCACTTTTAAACAGTTTGATTTTAACAGTGTAACAGATTGCTCCAAATCGTTCCCCATGCTTTGGTTAAGCGTTTTTATCCCTCTTTCTTTTTGACAATCATTGATCCCTGAGTGGTGCTGTATAGGCCCTATGCTGACACACACTGACTCTTCAACAAAAATTAATAGTAAATGGAAAGTGCCTTTTTACAAATTTTAAGAATGAAATTCATATAGAATCTAATAGTAGAAGTGCTAAAATTGTCTCATACTATTGATGTTTTTTCCTTCTTTTTTCAGGAATTGAAGTAGGAGGATTCTTTGCCATGGAGATGCCAGTATATGTTGCTCTCGTGTCCATGAAAGCAAAGGTAGCACATGTATTAAAAATTGACAACTATTTCATGGCCAGTCCGTTATTGCAAAGGTCTTGTCATTAGATCCAAATTACACTTGAAAAGACAATATATATATGTGTATATATATATATATAGAATGCAAGTAGTATCTATCTTATTTTGAATCCAGAGCGCACGCGTTACGCGCGTTACGTCATGTCGGCATCAAAATCAGAGATTGGACATAATAAGTAAAGTGATCCTCGACAGAATCGTCGGTAAAGTTATAAACACGACGGGATTCAACCTGTGGAGTTCTACCCCTCGATAACGGAAAAGCTTCTCCTCAATGCCCCAGGGTTTGTGGAAAACTACGAGAACATTAGCAACAAGGAGAAGGATATCATCCACGCGAAAAAGACAGTGGTATTCACCGACCAGGTGCCGTGGAAAAAGCGTAATGCAGACAGCAATTTCGATGTCACGATGGGCAGTTTTGATGGTGCGGAGTCTTGCAAGCTGGTTGGAGCATATATGCTGTTGATCCTGAAACCAAAATACTGAAATAGAGTGGGACTATACAGGGACGATGGTCTGGCAGTATTCAAAGAGACCCCCAGAAAATAGAAAACATCAAGAAGGAAATATGCCAAGTATTCCGGGAAAATGACTTAAAGGTAACGATCGAAGCCAACAAGGCAACAGTAAACTTCCTTGACGTCACATTAGACCTGCGAACGGGAGGGAACAAGCCATACATAAAACCAGGTAATGTACCTCTCTATATGTACATGTTCAGTCAAACCATCCACCTGCCGTCATTAAACAGATACCATATGGAATCAACGAGCGTCTCTCCAGCATCTCGTTGTCCAAGGAGGCATTCAAGAAAGCTGCCCCGGCCTACCAAGAGGCTCTGCAAAAAAGGGGGCATAAGTATCAGTTGACGTACACACCGAGCAATAACACAAGGAAAAAGACTAAGAAAAGGGAGGTGACATGGTACAACTCACCATACAACAAGAACGTACGAACCAATATTGGAAAGAAAGTCCTTCAAATAATAGACAAATGCTTCCCTGAGGAACGTTTATAAGCTTCATAAAGTGCTCAACCGGAACACAGTAAAGTTATCGTACAGCTGCATGCCAAACATGAAGGCAACGATCCAGTCAATCAACAAACGGAAGGTAAAACAAGAGGACGACGTCAGTGGTAGAACATAAAGTTGCCCCCGCAATGCCGAATGCCCGCTGAACGGGTAGTGCCTCAGTAAGAACATCGTGTACCAGGCCACCGTCACAAGCGAAGGCACTAGAGCAAGAGGGCGCATATATGGGATTTAAAGTTAACATATATGGGATTTAAACGACGAGGGAAAAGGCTATAAAATTAAATGGGACATTGTTCAGAAAGCACTGCCATACCCTAACGTAAACAAGAGATGCAATTTGTGTACAGCAGAGAAGTACATAGTTATATGTAGGCCAGATCTAGGTACACTGAATAAGAGAAGCGAAATTGTCTCCAAGTGCAGGCATCGAGACAGGTGTGTGCTTACTTCAGTGACGTAAACGCTTACTAACTTCAATGACGTAACGCGCGTAACGCGTGCGCACTGGATTCGAAATAAGGTAAGATGCTACTTGTATTCTATATTTTGTCAAACAGACTGTCGAGAAGAGAAATATGCCAAAGTTCAATTAACTCATATTCTGAATATATTGCATGTATTATTGCATATTCTGAATATATTGCACATATCTATCTATCTATCTATCATATAAGTCAGGGATGAACGTCCTCGGGCAGCTTCATAACTTCAGGCTTCTTTTCAAATAGTTAATAATATTGGCACAATGTATATACTTTTCCTTTATTCCTCTAAATTTCAGGTCAAAATAGCGTGATAATTTGCAAACAATAACCCCTACACTGCTAAGCATGAATTCTGGTGTATGGCCATTTGTTTCCTGTTCTGTGTCTATTAAGTTGAGGGATGTTTCATACTTTGTATAAATGCCAACATGAATATGAAATGTGTCTGCATGATAAGCGTTAAATGCTGTTAGAAAAATTTGAACACATTTCAACTTCAGGAAATTTGTTGTTAAAGTGAAATTTACTTCACATTTATATGTACAGGGTGGATAAAAAAAAAATGAAACCGAGATGTTATTGCTAATTGGAACAGAATTAGGGCTCATGTGAATCAAAGGGAGATATCCTCTGCTAGGGTGACCACAAAAACCACAATTGAAAAGTGGTGCAATTCTCTAAATATAGTCCCTTTCATAACATTGGTCACTGCTCAGTCAACCGTGAATGTAAGGACATGATCAGGGTGTCATTTTAAAGAGGACATTCAACCCTTACAGAGGATATCTCCCTGTGATTCACATGTGCCCTACTTCTGTTCCAATTAGCAATAATATCGGGTTTTTCTTTTTTAAATCCACCCAGTGTAGGCCTATAACCAACCAGCTTAAGGTGTCTTTAAGTTTATTTTTTTGTGCTTTTATTGAGGGGGCAACCTTTTTTTTCACTAGGCAACTGGGCTACTGAATCAGACTCTTAACTAGCCCGCGGGCATTCTCACTAGCCCACATGCTTGTCTTTTATAGAGTGTCTCATAAACAATGATGTGCATACATATAAAACGTGTATACTGAGGCAATCCTATCAGTGTTTTTAATAAACTGATCTAATAATTTAACCATAAAGTTAAACAGTTAATACAGTTAGACACAAATTGATACAGGTTTGCTTTCTGAAATGAATGATTTATTTCTTCCTGTCCTTTCATCTTTGCCATAGCCCAAGTTTTGTTGACTCGCCAGTTGGGCTACTGAAAGAATCATTTGACTAGCCCGCCGTTGTTCTGACTAGCATTTGGCTAGCGGGCTATCGCTAAAGCCGAACCCTGCCTTTATACAGCCTCCATTACTGACCCAAAACTGTGGTCAGTGTAGCGTGTGCTAGCATGTCAAGCATATTATTAAGCTCTGTCTAATTGCTTTTACAATGTCCAGGAACAGTTTTACTTTGAAACAGGAGTTAATTTGAAGTGTTGGATATCTTTGTAGGGTGGCATAACACCTATGGTGGGTGCATATGTAAAGGGTGGTGTTTCTGTAAATGTTGGATTCTTTCTGTATGGGGAGCTGCATCTGACTGCTGATATTCTACACACTAGCTTCCCGGCTGTGGCCGAGATTCTCTTCTCCAAGTTCCCACTGGATGTTGGGTAAGTGGAGTGGGAATGAGCAATTTATGTATCCTTTAAGCCATGGGAAATCAACTTTTATTCTAACACGCCTGTCAGACCCCAAGCAAAAATTTAATGTTAAGGGGGCTTGATGGAAGGGGTACAAGGGGACAGGTTTGGAGTTTGACAGAAGTCAGTGATGGATAACACTAGCTAGCTCTTCTTTTAGAATGATTGATAATTTTCCTATCCCTGCTTTTCAAATCTAGGATTAATACAAAGTGAAAGTCCTTCATGTAATAGCGACTGTATGTATGTGGCATTTTGGTTAAAGTTGCGAGAAATTTGTCTCATCTGAAAAGTTGAAGTTCAATTGGAACCAAACTTTGGTCATAGATGCAACATGACAACCTTCATTTGATCATGATGTCAAAGGTCACATACCAAGGCCAACGGTCATCTGAGGTCAAGATGTAAAAAAAGCTTGATCATGTAAAATTGGTCTGATTTGAAAAGTTGAAGTCCAATTGCAACCAAACTTGAGTCATAGATGCAACATGGCAACCTTCATATGATAATAATGTCGAAGGTCACATATTAAGGTCAAAGGTCATCTGAGGTCAAGTTGTAAAATAGGCTGGAAATGTAAAATTGGTCTCATTTGAAAAGTCCAGTTGGAACCAAACTTGTTTCATAAATACAACAAGGAAACCTTTATATGATCATGTCAAAGGTCACATACCAAGGTCAAAGGTCATCTGAGTTCAAATTGTAAACTAGGCAGAATATGTACAATTGGTCTCATTTGGAAAGTTTAAGTCCAATTGGCACCAAACTTGGGTCATAGATGTGACATGGGAACCATCATATGAGAATGTTGTCAAAGGTCACAAACCAAGGTCAAAGGTCATCTATAAAAAAAAATTTGAAAAGAAAACAGGCGAGACGCGCGTGGTTTCGAGAACCAACTTGTTTTAAAAATAGCAGAAACACTTGAATGAAATTACTCCGTAAAATTATGTGGTTCTGGGCTGAGATTGAAAACCCAATCTACATATCTGCAATGGTTGAATTCAAAGCCATACAAAAGTCGTTGAAGGGTAACACACTAAAAAACACTTAGTCATTGCGGTTTAGGAAAGCTTCAAGTAGCAATCATAAACAATTTTATATTCACCAAACATATTACAGTCTGCTATCAGAAAAAGTCCAAATTGATAGCTGATGCACTTTTGTACATGAGCTCAAAACGACTTTAAAAACAAGGAAATTTACACTTACCAGGGCCCAATTTCATGGCAATGTTTAACAGCCGATTTTGTGCTAACTGAGCCTACGTCTATTTCATAGAGACCATTAAAGCAGTAAACATGGTGAAAACATACTTAACCTCAGAAGAAAAAGTTGCATCAATGATGGAACAGTAGAAATCTCCATGCGTGCGCAACCATTAGCACATCCACACCATGAAAAAGTACTTAAAGAGAAAATACAACATTTGCAAACATCAAAAAATAAAACTACCAAATCACTTTGAAATACCTTGCTGGACTGTTACTGAATGACAGTGTAAAGCATCCTGTAAAATCATGGCACCTGGTATACTGTCATTTTCAAGAAAAGTGCTATTTTTGTATCAATTTCCAACGCTGATCGGTTGATCAGCGTTGGAAAAAACTGGCTTTTTTTAAATACTGGCCCCAATTGACCATCGCACTTGTTTGCAATCGATTACACACCTAGAAACGGGTACAAGCCAGCTAGACTGGTTCCCTGACCTTACAATTCCCCAATGTGTGTAAACTGCTCTGTTTCTTCTTATATGGAGTCAGGGAACCAGACTACAGAAAAATGATTGTTTTCTTGGTTTTTATAGCATTTTCGAACCCAAAACCTCAAAAAAGTCAGTGTAACTATATTTGCTGTATATTTCCAACCCCCCAATTCCATCCATTTCTGAAAATTACAGCAAAAGCAAATGATTTATATTCCCTTTAAGCAGCAGCATGATTTCCTGCTATAGTAGGCACAATGTTTATGCTAATACTGATAGGCGGCACTGTGAAATTGGGCCCTGAAAGTAAGTACAGTTTGATTCTTATCTTCCAGAAAGCCAATAATGTACAACATAATCCTCACTATTAAAATAGCAATGACTCTTTTTTTTTCAAGAATGTTATTAAAACCAGTTCACGCCGGAATTATTTTGACAA
The DNA here is from genome assembly GCA_029964075.1 of Patiria pectinifera. Lineage (NCBI taxonomy): Eukaryota > Metazoa > Echinodermata > Asteroidea > Valvatida > Asterinidae > Patiria > Patiria pectinifera. The sequence continues at coordinate 9,920,041 of CM057147.1, read as the reverse complement.
GAATGGAACGAGGCGCAGGATCACTTTTCACTTGACCTCAAGCCAGGCGGGTTGAAGCCATCACCCTCGGCAGCACACTCATTTTTTCGGCTTCGCTTGCTGCGAGCAGGTCGCTGACAGATATTTTCTGGCCTAGATCCCTGCGTGTGTATCCGTCATCCGTTCCGAGTACTGCAAAACCTTTGCGGGTATGCACGTAATTCCGCGTAAACTGGTTAAAGAAATTAAACACAGAAGACAGGAAAAAATATTGAGAATTACCTTTCCTTCCTTCCTTCCTTCACATTATCAGATTAAAGATGGACATGGATATGATTCCTCTGGTCCTTTCTCTGAAAGCTTTGGTGACGGTGGAAATCCCCTTCATTGGAAGGAAAACCCTGTTCAGTGGGGAAATATGGCGCTACACAGCTCCAGCTATACACAAGAATATATTTGATATTCACACCAAGGAGCCTGATAGATCAAGTCCGGAGATTGAAGCATACTCGACACCAGTGGTAAACAGTTATTCAATCTATGCTATGTTTTGGTCGTCCCTCTTGGGCAACTTAAAACTTTAATCTTCCTGTTCTCTTTAGAAAAGTCTCAAGTGAAGTCTCAACCTATTCAAAGAAAATGTAGCTAAAGTGTTCCCTTTCAAATTGTGGCCCTACTTGTGATTTGACTTGTGATTTGACTTGTGATGGACTCAGCTGAATGAAACACAACTCTGGAAGATCGTACCCTTTCCAATGATATCTGGCTAGAACAGGCTTTAATTGAGTTACCTTTAACCTTTTATAGTCCAACGGATATGTGAAAAAAATTGTGCACTTTTTCATAAAAGCGTGAAAATTGGCACAGATGCTTATATTCATGCGAGAAAATGTTTTAGATGTGGAGCCATCGCAAATTTACCCTTTTAGGGACGTGGCAGTCATTTTAAAAAATGGGGGGGGGGGGACTCATCATGCCCGCAGTGAAAACGGTTATTCCCACTTGTCACAAAAGCAGGAAACTTCACATAGACATAATTATATAGATTATAAGTGTTTTTCCAGATGTGAAGGCACCACAAAAGCACCTTTTTGGGGGCGTGGTATCCACTTAAAAGGGGGGGGGGGTAATTAATACTTGTATGCCCACCTTGTCACATATCCACTGAACTTGTATTAGTCACTGTAGCACCAGAAACCACTCTGTCTATTACTCCCTGTACGACTCAAAATTGCCCAAGCACTCTATGGTTTAATGGATTCATCAGTGGATAAACATAGGTCAAACTCACTCTAATTACCTGTAGAGCCATTTACGCATGCATATTCCCCATACCAGCATGTATTAATGCTAAGAGTTTTCACAATAGTGCCCTCTTGTGTCCTACCCTTAGTGCCCCGCGGTATGTATGCCTCATGAGCGTCCTCTTTTCTCTTAGCGGCAGGTCGGGTAGGACGTGTAAAAAAACGCCCCGCATTTTCGTCGATTTTTGCGCTTTTAAGAGAAGTATTTGATTAAAAAAGATTTCTGTAGAGTATAGTTTCATCTTATTGCGTGATTAGTTCATAGTTATGATTAGTTAATAGTTATAGGTATTGAAGAGAACCGGCCTGTCACAAACGGGAGAGAATTCCTCTCCCGCGGGACGGACCGGGTTCTTGGAGGGCTCTGCCGTTTACGCCACGTCATTACCGCGGTAGCAGTCTCCCATCCGGCAACCCCAGCCACTGTCGGCTGAGGGGGTGGCAGTTCCACTGGCCGGCTAGGGGCCCATCGGTTGCCCTCTCCAGTCAACCCAATCGGAACATCCAAACAAGAGGTACGCTCCGGAAAGGTTCCTCCAAAACATATCTTCTATGCAGTTCTGAGCCTAAAAAGGTTTGACAGGGTAAACGTGGCTTGAGATATACCTGATTGCTACAGGGTGCCCGGTTGTTTTTTTGTACGGGAGACCGGTGTAGCGTGAATATCCGACTCCATGAAATGTGGACTCATTGGTAGTACTGCGCACGCGTGAGTATGATACTATGCTATTTTTAGGATTGTTTCGGGAGAGTGACCTGTCACGTGCGAGGGATTAACCAATAATAGGGAAATAGGGGTCCGATTTTCATAGGAGTCAGATTTTCATGTGACACCGGACTGGACAGCGCTCATCCAAGTCATGGGGCTTGAGGCGCTGTCGGTTAGGTATGACGTGATCCATACAGAGCTATCACGGTTCAGTGGTAGTTTGTTTTGAATCACCCGTATCCCCCAGCAAAAGGGTGAACGCCACAAGATGCCAGGGTGGATTTTTTTTGTACGACCAACTGAACAGACCAGAGGACTTGGTCTCCACAGCCGACTTTATACAATGTACAAACCTTCCAATCAATCTTGGCTTCATTCGGTCGTATCTGCCACTCGACGAGCACTATTGGTGGCCCGTCCTAAGTGGTGAACCATGCACCGTAACCATCATTCATTGTCACGGTTGGGTGGCTCAAGATACTTTTGATCAGACTCTTATAGCAAAGACTCAATTCAGACAAAATGAGAGAAGGACAAATCAATGTACAATACAGTAAACTCCGGCTAAACCGGCACTCTTGGGACCCAAGAATTTGTGACGACTTACGTGAATGCTGATATCTGCTGTAAGTCGTCATTTTGCCGACTTACAGGAATGGTCTTTTGCACACATGATTCATTGCAATTGGCTTCGATTTACCCTGGATTATCTCCTTAATGCTTGAGTTGAATCCAGCAAATTAATCCTCGAATTGTATCATCACGTATGGGGTATTGATAGTGGAGATGATACATATGTACGCATGATACATATGCACTGTAATGAATTAAATGCATGCGTGGTCCAGTATATATACCACGCACGCATTGACTGCAGCACTAGTCATTCAATAAAACGACCCCAAAAATGGACAGAGCACAAGCGTACAGCCTAGAGGGGGTACTGGTATTGATGCCAAGTATGCAGTACATCCTTTTGCGACACCGATGCATGCAGTGATCACGGGCCGTGCGAAACCACTTTTCACTCGACACTTTGCCAACCACAGTACAGGAAGTCGATGCCAATGCGTGATTTGTTGAATGCCGACTTACACAAAGGATTTTGTAATGCTTTTTATTGAAAGGGGACCAAGAGTAACACGACGAGTTGAGCGAAATGGCGACTTATAAAAACCGACTTAGAAATAAAAATTTAATGGAAATGCATTACGGGCAATCGGGACTTAAGTCTGACGGCTGACTTGAGCGATTTGACGAGTTGTACGATGTCGGTTTAGCCAGAGTTTACTGTACTTCAATAAATTTCATTCACAATATCACCAAAATTAGACATACACTGAATTATACCCTATAACTTTCATTAATAACTAAATTATTTAATACGTTACAAAAAACATCAACGAAAACATGTATTTTGGGTGTGGTTGTGAGCACCGGTGCCTACCCTGTGGTACAGTCTGGACTCGTAGCGTCCTCTGCGTGTGTGTGACCTGGCTGACAATCCTGCTGGTCAATGGTCCACTTGAGTTTGGCCCGCCGAGGATGTCTGTCTCACTGCGGAGTTTGCCACACCAGACGTTACCCAAACAAAAACTGGTTGAACATTAAGTACAAATTGTGACCAGTAATGCATCCTACACAAGATTATTACATGCAACAACCATAGCAGCTCAAGTTCATTTAACAGAGCATAAAATGCAATTTACATTTTATACACAAAACCCAAACAATGCGTTATTGCTAAGGCACATTTTCAATGTTTTACAACAGTTATACAAATACAAATTTAAATTGAAAACTGCAAAGCAATAATACTTACAGGTTATGGCGAATAACCTGGTCTACATTTTAATGACTGTGATGAGGATACAAGGATGGCCGCAGCATACCAATTCTGTGGGAATCATTCCCAATGATTCAAACAAATTGCAAAACGCAGTTCACTAAGAACCTACAACTCCCCAATATGAGTACAATGAGCATAACATGCCCTGACGTAGTGTCGGTCCTGGTCTCACCTCCAATTGCCTAGCCAACGCCCTACTCTGGATTTTATACCCAAGACTGATGGCCTATAAATATTTCAAACACTCAGTACATGTTAAGTTAATCCACTGACTGGCACGGACTGCTCAGTTAAACCCCATCATTGTTAAATACTTATTGGATTAACAGCTTATACATTGTATGATGTCTGACTAAGACTAATGAATGATATTGAGTCTATAAGTTGTATAACTGATCTTGAGATTCAAATTACTCTTTTTTTTCCTTTTTTTTGAATAACACAACTTGACTAAACTAACTTAACTCTTGATAGGAGAGGTTACAAGCACTTCACTCTCTATCCAGATCTTTACCATCTGGTTCCTTAGGTATGTACAATGTAATCCTTCAGACGTTGGGGTGCTCGGTGATTTCTGATGGGGTTTCGTCTGACAGGTGGATTAGTCTGGTTTGCAGCAGGTGTGTTATACATGTCCATGTCCGAGTCATCTGGATCGTAGTGGACTGGTCGTAGTGGGCTGGTGTTGAAATTGTCTGCTTCAGGCGTTTGAAGAATGAGGCATTTCTGGTGACGGTAGTGTTGTCGTCACGGGTAGCTGTTACCATGGATCCTTTCAGTGATGAGATGGTTAACGGTTGAAGCTGCTATGGTGTCATGGAGGTGGAGATGATTCCAGTTTGTTTCACCAGTACACTGTCACCAACCGTTAGCTTGTGTGTGCGCATGGACTTTTTCTTGTCGGCATTTGTCTTCATGGTTTCCTTCATGTGTGCGTCTTTGGCTTTGATGTCGGGTTGGACTGGAGCAGTATGAACATCAGGCAGGCGAGTGCGGAATGAGTGGGCGAAGAGTAATGAGTGGGCGAAGAGTAATAGCACTACAGGCATGTGACGCCGGTAGTGCTATGGGGGGTGGATCTGTAGTTGCGGAGATATGCATACATGGCCTGCTGCCAAGATCGGCCTTCAGCTTTTGCAGTGCGATACATTTTGTTCAGATTCCGCATCATGCGCTCAACCTCGCCGTATGCTTGTGGCCAGATGGGTGTAATGCGGCGATGTTGAAATCCAATGTACTTGGCAAAGGACGCGAATTGTGCACTCTGAAATGGTGGGCCGTTATTTGTGCGAACAACCTGTGGGCAGCCAAAAGTTGCGAAGATTTTGTCGAGCTTGGGGATGACAGATTTTGCAGAGGTGGAGCTTGTGATTTCAATCTCAGGATAACGACTGTAGTCGTCGATCACGACAAGCAGGTAGTCACCTGTTGGCAGTTGTTTGAAGTCGATACTGAGATGTGTCCATGGTGCGTCGGGTAGATCAGACATGTGAAGTGGTTCGCCTGTGGCTTTGTCCACAGTTGAGGCTTGGCATGGTAGGCATTCAGCTACGGTGTTCTCAACTCGTGTGTCAAGTCGGGGGAACCAAACTTTCTGTCGGAGAAGTTGTTTGGTTTTGACCATGCCTTGATGGCCTACGTGTGCAATGTCAATGACGCGTTGTTGGAGTGCGGTCGGAATGACAATGTCATGATCGCGCAGTAGAATGTCCTCAGCGCTGCTAACACTGAGTTCATGGCGAACATGGAAGATGCTGGTCAGATCAGATTTTACAGTTGCGTCAGCTGTTTTGATGATCTGGTTCCATGCGTTGGTTTTCGTGGCATTGATGGCCAGTTGGAGGAGGCGATCATTCTTCGTTGCATCCTGTATTTCTGCAAGAGTTAGCGATTTAGGGACAGCGTTGTGGATGATAAAGTTGACATGCTCCTCTGCGTTAGGCTCCGACTGTTGAGTTGTCGAGCATGGGTGTCGCAAGAAATAGTCTGCAGGGTGAGACTTGCCTGGTTTGTAGTGAACCTGGAAGCTGTATGGCTGCAGTTTCAGCAACCATCTCTCGATTCTCGCGGGTGGATTGGAGTAGCTGTGGTTGAACATTGACAGAAGAGGCTTGTGATCGGTAATGACAGCAAGTGTGTTATGGAACAAGTACAGGTAGAAGTGGAGAATACCCCAAGTGACTCCAAGGGCTACTCTCTCAGTCTGTGAGTAGCGTTGTTCAACTGCTGTTAGTGATCGGCTTGCTACTGCTACAATGGCTGTGTTTCCAGTAGAGTCATGTTGAACGAGTAGTGCGCAAAGTCCGATGGGGCTGGCATCGACAATGATCTCGGTTCGGCTCTCTGGATTGAAGTAAGCGATCTTGCAATGGTCAGTGATTGACTGTTTGATTTTGTCCATCGCGTCGCTTTGTTGTTTTCCACATATCCATGGAGATGATTCCTTCGTTAGTGCACGAAGTGGTTCAGAGATCAGCGCTAGTCTGGGTATGAAGCGAGCGCAGTAGGTGGCTAATCCCAGGAAGCTACGAAGCTCTTCCTTGTTGGCTGGAGGTGCTGCGTCAGTGAGTGCTTTCACCTTAGCGGGGCTAGGTGCAACACCATCTGCTGAGAAGATGTGACCAAAGAATTCCACACTGCTTGCATGGAACTGGCATTTGGCCTTGTTGAGCGTCAAGTTCTTCTCTCTGAGGCGTTGTAGACAACGTGCCAAGTTGTCTTTGTGCTCTTCAGTGGTTTTCCTGTACACAAGTATGTCATCACTTAAGTTCAGGACACCTGGCAGTCCAGCCAATGTAGATTGGATGAGGTTCTGGAACTGTTCAGCACCACTGTTGACTCCGAAGTTGAGTCGCTTGAATTGGTACAGACCAACATGCATTGAGAAGGTGGTCAGGTAACGCGAGTCCTCATCAAGTTCGATTTGATGATACCCACTGTTGAGATCAAGTTTCGAGAATACTTGAGCTCCGTTCAGCTTGACGATGATGTCATCAATGGTCGGTGTGACATGCCTTTCTCGTTCAATGGCTTGATTGACGGCACGCATGTCAATGCAGAGTCGTATGGCGTTAGGGTCTTTAGGCTTGGGTACCACGCGGATCGGTGATATCCAGGGAGTTGGAGTGTCGCTGACTGGTTCGATGATGTCGAGTGTTTGAAGGCATTTCAGTTCAGCCTCCACTTTACAATGAACGTGGAAGGGAATCCTGCGATGCGGTTGAGCCACGGGTGTGACAGATTTGTCAACATTAAGTTTGCAAGTTCACATCAGTCAACTTTCCAATTCCTTCGAAGCGGTCGGCGTATTGAGCCACGATGTTGTCAACTGACAATGATTCAGCATCGAGATTGTACGTTATCTGTACAATGTTCAGTGACGATGCAGTCTGGAAGCTGAGAAGCGTATCGCCTTGTCCCTCGATTACATGAAACTCGCAGCTGATGGAGCTGTCTTTGTACACGACTGTCACAGTGACTTTACCGATGACAGGGAGTGGAGTCTTTGCACCATAAGCGTAAATGTTCGCATTGTCTGGGTGCAAATGTGGCTGAGGGAGTTGGCTGAAAGTTGTCATTATGTGGCTCATTATGTTGACAGATGCTCCGGTATCAATGAGGGCACAGGTATGTTTACCGTCTATGACGATGTCGATTCGCGGTTGTTTTTTGTTTTTGCGATGGACGATGAATGCATATTCATCGTCAGATGTGGAGCTGCCCGGACCAGATTCATCTTGAGCTGTGTGCACTCTGTGTGAGAACTTCTTGGTGCGGCAGACTGAAGCAAGGTGATTTTTCTTTTTACAGAAATCACAAGTTTTGCCGTATGCAGGGCATGTGCCTGAATGTGGGTGATTTCCACCACAGTTATGACATGTCTTTGATGAAGACTGGTGAGGTGCATGGGACGACTTGTCAGCATTGCGTGACTGCGATTTTTGCGGGCGTTGCCTTGGTTGCCACATTTGTTTCTGTGGTCGCCTGCGAACTGCACTGACTTGAGGCTGTGGCTGATCCATGCTTTTGAGTTGCTCTGACGCAGTTGTTGCAGCCTTGATTAGTAAGACCACTTTGTCTAGTGTGAGTTCTGGGTCACGAAATAGGCGCTGCTTGAGGCCAGTTTCTCTGATCCCTAGTATGATACGATCTCGAATCAAACTGTTTTTTTAACTCACCAAACTCACAGGTGTCGGCCAGTGTCTTGAGTGCTTTGACAAATGCATCAACTGTTTCTCCTTCACGTTGAACTCTACAGTTAAACAAGTAGCGTTCGTAGGTGGTGTTCTTCTTTCCTTGGCAGAACGCGGCGAACTTTTCGACAACTTTGTCGTACTTCTTTGCATCACTGTCGTTTGTCCATACGAACGTGTTGTACATGTTGATGGCGGACTGACCGATTACAGACAGAAATGTTGCCACACGAATAGTGTCATCCTTCTTATGAACTCCAGTAGCTACTTCGAAGTTCTGAAAACGCTGTAAGAATTTTGTCCAACTCTAGAGATTTCGATCGTTGAGATCGAGCGGCGATGGCGCTGGTATGCTATACTGCGCCATGCTGGACGATTCACGCTGGTCTGATGTGAGTCAAAATCAACAGCGAAAATCAACGAAAATCATCGGCATCCGAGGATCATCAGCGGAGATACACGCGTATAATGATTCAGGAATGTTATTTTATTCACTCGTCGCCAATATGATGTCTGACTAAGACTAATGAATGATAAATATCGGAGCCGATATGAATGGACAAAGGAGACACGATTGTGCAGTATGGACACCTCGTGTGAGAGTGTGTAATTTAGTACATGCCATTCAGGTCAAGGGTCATAAGCATATACTGCTCTAGAACACATGCAGTAGAAGGTGGCTATACAAATGCATTGCAATAACATTACACATTACACATTGTAATGCCAAGGTGTTCAACTGGAGTCAAGCCATGATAAGATTGACCCAATTCCAACTTCATAGACTTCTAATACATCTAAAAATTTAGGTTGGGCCTCTCCCCTTAATACAATCACAAAAAAGTTGTACAAAATGTAAATTCAGGTTGGGGTCGCTCCCTGTTATACACACAAAAAGAAAAAGCTATACAGTATGATGGTCTAGAAACTAAATATTCACAAGACTTTTAAAATCAACTTGTGACACCTCACACGATTAGCCGTGTTCCAGCGTGCACTAAGCTTGCACAATCTATACTATGTCTATTGTCTCTGAGGGAGCTACTGAGCAATGGACCTGTAGCCATGTGTAGCTTGACCCTTAAGATGTGCCAGATGGTTCTCTTTCACCAGAGTCAACTTGAACCTCGTATTCAAGTTGTACAAATGTATATCTTATGACAACAAGGAGTTGCACCAGATGTAACGGCTGTCCATTGCATAAATACATTTTTTTTTTGCTGCAAATGGACATGAATTGGGTATTACAGCTTCGGTACCCTCCACTGATGAACTCCATCCTGAATATAAATCTTCAAGTGCTGGGAGACTTCTACAACGAGCCACAACAGGATGTTCCTGATGCCTCCTTTTGATGGACAGAGACTATGTCTACTGACAAAAGAAAAAAAAAGTATTCTCCAAATGAGAATATCATTATTATCATTTCCTTCTGGATTTGGATAGTTTTCTTGACACGCCCTCACTCACCGTAGCAGCAAGGACAAGCTGGCGACGGATGAGGTGACCACAGCATTCAAGCAGCCCTTAGCAGATAAGACTCGCGGCAAGCTTGAGAACACTCTGCATTTGAACACTCTGTACTTGAAGTGGGTTCTCCAGATGGAGAGCACAGCAGGGAGAGCAGTGCTGAGGGCGGCTAGTCCAGCCTTGTCACATCCACAGTACCCTCTGCAGCATGGGACTTCCCAAGAATAGGCAAGTCTCCTTACTGTGATTCCTTATTGAACCTGTAATGTCATAATGTCATAACGCTTTGCCTCTTATATGATCATTTTGCGCCCTACCCATACACTTCTAAATATGTACTGGAGGGCTCTGGTTCAATGTGACGCAATTCCCTGTAGTGGGACCCATGTCTCGGTTGGTATGTTAAGACTACTGAATGGAATTGTCTTGAACATACAGACCTGGGCTTGCCTGTCCACCCACATGTGGAGCAGCAGGGCCCATCCGGGGTTATGTCTCATGTCACGTGCCCCTCTGAGTAAACAATAGTATCTCGCATGATCCATCGCCTACACCGCGGTGCCAGTCTATGCATAAGTAAATGGCTCTACAGGTAAGTAGAGTGACGTACGTAGAGTGACGTACGTAGAGTGACGTACGTAGAGTGACGTACGTAGAGTGACGTACGTAGAGTGACGTACGTAGAGTGACGTACGTAGAGTGACGTACGTAGAGTGACGTACGTAGAGTATACGAACGAATACTTAACTGTCATGACTGTAGAGCATCCCTCCCTCCTACCCCACTATCCTCGATGTCTCAGTGCTCTAACTTAGCGCTCGAGAAAAGAGGACGCTCATGAGGCATACATGCCGCAGGGCACTATGGGTAGGACACAAGAGGGTGCTATTGTGAAAACTCTTAGCGTAAATACCTGCTGGTATAGGGAATATGCATAGTAAATGCCTGTACAGGTAAGTATTTGTTTGTAGACCCCATCCACGCTTGGGGGGGGATGTAATACAATGTTGTACAGTTACTAATGGGCTAAAATAAACATGCATATAAAAGCTTATGGGAACATCAAGGCATTCCTAGACTGTTTCTGTGTTTTTGTTGTTCCAGTTTGTACATTGGTGTCTCTCTTTAAAAATTCTAACTGTTCCTGGTTTCTCTGATTCTCCTTCAAACAATAACATCTTTGTTCCCGTATCATTTCTTTGAAGCCTTGCGTGAGTCATTCCATTCAAAGTTATTCAAAGTAAAAGTTAAGAGTACTTCCAAGTATTTACAGGGATGTAAGCCCTCCTGCAATGGACCCATCGTAGAGGGCATCCTTTTGTTTTTTCAATTCGATATTAAAAAAAGAATGTACAAGATATTCATTCATGTGTATCCTAGCACACAAAAAAAGCTTTGCCCTCCCAAGATGGCTGCTATGCATAAGGTTTATTGTTATGTGCACATACATGTATACCTCAAATTTCAGGCATAAATGTCAAGAGTCCACTTTACATCGCCATATTTAATCTGTTGCCTCAAAATTCATTCTTCTTTATGGCAAAACTCAGTACAGTTGTTTTTACATTTTTGTCCCATGAAGAATGCCTCTGGATCCACTAGGAGTGCAGCAGGCACCAACTTGTGTGGTGTTGAGCAGGTTCCTGGACTGGACTACACAGAGCCAGCCTTCCAGCTGGAGATGGTAGCTTTTGATGACAAGAGCTTGGTGACATTCTTCTATCAGGTTGGGACGGCACCTGGAGGTAGCGATGTGGTCTCTAAGACAGAGTTTGGTGGACCCTCAGCTATCATTTCTCAAGTAAGAAGTACCATAGGTCAAATGAAAGTGCCCAAGGTCTGAAATCTTATTGACTGAGACACATGTCTGTGAATATATTTTGATGGATAGTTATAGGCAGTGTTGTTGACTCGAGTCACTGACTCGGACTCGAGTCGGACTTGAGTCGCTATGTAACTGTGTAATACGTTTGAAATTGACTCGGGCTTGAGTTTTGACATGAAAATTCGGCAAGTTAGTGCTATAATTGAAAAAAAAATTGACTTGAAACTTGTAAAAATTTGACTTGAGACTTGACTTGACTTGAAAAAATTTGACTTGTGACTTGACTTGAAAAAAATGACTTGAGACTTGACTTGACTTGGGAAAAAATGACTTGGTTACAACACTGGTTATAGGTGTAGGAAATGTTGTTTTGAGATCATTTGATATTTGTCAACTTCATTCAATAGTTGTCATCTGCTAAATTTTGTAGTCTGGATTATAAACTAGTACACTTTCTGAATGAATGTTATATTGAAAAACAAATGTTTATCTAGAAGAATGTCGCTATAATGAACACTACTATACTAAACATTTGGCTGGACCGAACATCCCCATAGCTTCCTTGCAGATTTGTACAATCAATACCAATACTACTAAACCTTCGGAAAACGCATTCATGTTGTCCAATTGTCTTACTCAAAATGCTTCTAAACTACACTTTGATGTCAAAGAATGCTTATTTTAGTACTGTGAAGAACTACCTAAGAACTATGTGAAGACCTAGCAGTCCAACGTCAAAATCGGTACTTGTTCCTGCCGCCATGATTATATTGGCTGCAATGATAAATGGAAGAATTGGTAACCAGTTTAAGACACTGGGCCAAAGATGATGACAAAATGTTCAAAGACGTGATCCAAAACTGAAAAGTTCAACAACTTAATTCATACAAATAAAGCTGATACCTCTTCTGAAAGAAACAGGTGTTTTTCTGTTGTTTATTTTGCAAGCTTTTATTTTTTGTATTTATAATGAAAGCACAGGGTGTTTTCTAGTGACTGCAACTGTAGTACGAACCATGTTTACAAATTTGTTAAATATGCCCATCCATGTACATGGGTTGACTATTCCTCCAATCTAAAGCCCCTGTCACATAGTAGCGAATAGGGCTAACTTATGCCTAGCGTACTGATTTTTCTCTGGAAATTTGACAAAGTCCAGATACACTCAAATTCTTGGCCAAAATCATTTTTTCTAGCGAACTCCTTACGCATAAGACGAATGCCTAACGAATGAGGAATGAATGCTGAGCATATAACTAGCATCCATTGTAACGAATGACAGCACATGCGTAGCGTCCATCCAACCATGATCCAACGAATGCTGAATGTATGCAAGGAATGGCCAACGTACGTATGCCTAGCGTGCTGTGGCCGGTCACATTACGCGTCTCCGCTGACCCATTTTATACACTCTCCAAGTACACGTCGTCACATTCGTTACTCTTCATTAGACAAACGCTGTGCATGCGTTGGGCATTCGCTATTATGATAAAGATCCTTGGGTTGGACGTATATGACCGAACAGCTGACAAAGAAGCAGCCTACACCCAACGTGCGAAACGTTCACACAGCTAATGCTCAGCATATACATAGTGTATTGATCACTACGTTGTCGCTCGCTCACAATTTTGAACATGTTGAAAACTGTTCCTAGATCCCAGCGCACCTCTGCGAACCGCTACAAACCGCTAATGAATACAACTTATGCCTAATGTGTCACGAACAAATGACAACTTACACGAACGTGACCCAAATTCCAAAAATGTTTGGCACACGTTAGCTCTATTCGCAACAGTGTGACAGGCCTTAAGTCATTTAAGTTAATTAATGAAAATTAATGAAATCCATTATGGGCTTCAATGAGAGACATGCTTGTGGTATTCTCCTGATTTGATGGAACATTATATGGATGCTATCTTGGAAACTTACCGCAATGATGGCAGTCGAAAATCAATATAACAAAAGACAGCTGAGCCATCAAATCGTTGTTGGACACTGTTGTGTTTCCTATGGCATTTTCTATTGTGCCCTCTGTACTTAACCGTAGAAAAAAAGAAATAAAAAAGGAGTACAAATTAACTTGAAAAATTGTCAATTGTTTAATCCTTATTGCCTTTTTGTTCATATTGTTTGCTAAAAAACACAAATTAAACGTGTACATTTTGGGGCTATTAAAATTTGAATGTTTTTCTTGAATGTTTTTGTTTCTGTTTATAGATTCTTCTAGGAGGACATCCTCTTTACTTCACTGTTTATGCCATGAACAACGCTGGAGGCACTTCCACAGCTACCTGCAGCCTGCCGACCTTTGACATCACCTTGCCAACGGGTCGCATCACGCCAGACTTCACCTCCACCAGTCACCCGCACATACTCCGTGCATCGGCCGTGGTGTATGATGACTCAGTTATCTTGATGCAGAAGGAAGGTGTCGGTCTCAGCCCTGGAATCTGGGGCGATCAGATTGTGCCATGGAGTACCATTGATATCACTGAGAGGCAGCACCTTGGAGATTCAAGTAAGCAGAATCTGGAAGATTTACTTTTTTCTTCCGCATTCAGGGGATATTAATTCATGATAGTTACCATCTCTTGTGAAATAGGTTTTGTGCTATGGCATTGAAGTGTGGGGAGAAGTCCATTGTGCCAAGGTTATTCCTTGAATATTAAAAGATCAGTGTGTTACCTCCCGAGTGAAAGTTGGAGAAAATCACTCGGGTGGGACTTGAACCCATGACCTCCTGCTAATTTGATTTTTAATTTAATTTGATTTATATAACCCCGACGCAAAATTCCGTCTTATATTAATTATCCAAATTAAATCGGAGATCTGACTTTTCCAAATTCATTTCCAAAATTCAGATTTTTCTGACAATTTTTTCCCGAGAACGTCCGATTTTATTTCAAAGAATTTGATGAAAACGACACCGCTACAACTGTATTGAGAGTGTAATTTTAATCTGCATTCTACCAGTCGTCAATGCACAGATTGTATTGGTATAGACGCACATATTATATATGTAAACCCAGATTAGAGTAGCTTGCGGCTAGAAATTAGTTGGCGCATTAACATATGATTATGACATGATTGAATACGTACTACAGAGCTTCAAGGCTGTTGCACGTGGAGTTTTGGAAGTATGATACATTTCGGTTGTTGGAAGGTTGTTGGCGGTTGTTGGAAGAAAAAGACGATAATGTCTGATTTTCCAACGCACATGTACATGTACGTTAGTCGGTTGAATGATGGACACGATCAAATGGTGTTATGAGTGCTGCACTTGCCTTTCAGACTTTTTCTCAACTTTCTCACTAAAGAAGTGAACTTCTGTCTTATAACGAGTCCGTTTAAACAAAACAGGAGGTGGTGTCGGGAAATTGGGCATGACGTGTATTGTACATACACACATTTACATTTACATGTATGTATATTGCACATGTGTAACTGCGGTGCGGCCCAGATTTTGGATACAGATTTTTGTTCGGCCTATTTTTCGATTTTTTTTCCCATTGGCCAGTTTCATCTCTGCAAGACACTATAGCATACCAGAATAAAATACAAAGAGCAATATTTGAAAGAACTGCAGGGAAATGGTATCAGTAGTGTTTTGAGCCACTGTTGCCTCTTAATGTTATCAAATCCAGCAGTAACAAATATTCCTTATAATATAAAGACTTTCTAAAAAGTGAATTTTATCGGACACCTAATTCAGTTCTCAAATTAATCTTGCCTACCCTTATTACCTGAAACAGTCAATGACTTTCACTACTTCACCGCTGCCAAAAAAGGCCGCCTCATCTCCAAGCCAACGTCAACCATCATTCATCACAACCCCAACTTCTGTGCGCGGGACTGCCTGGCCCTCCCAGAAACCCAATGTCTGAGTATCAACTACGACTATGGGGACTTCACCTGTGAACTGCTGAAGGAGATTGAGGGTCATGGGGTCGAAGTTCATGAGGTTAGTTCATGAGTGTCACAGAATATTTGTACCTGCCCATGTGTAGAAATTCAGTCTGTTGAACACAATAATCTTTGCTTTCATATATTTTGGCAAGTTTTGTTCTTTTTATTTGTATGAGTTTCCTTTTTCTCATGGCTGCTTATGTTGTTTGGTTAGTGGGTTGTTTGGTTGGTGGACACTTTACTCGGCAATATATTGTATTCATACAACTCAAGCTTATAAGCAGATAAATGAAAGAAACACGCAGTCCAAATTTGTGTGTGACTACACGCCTCAGCCAAACGGTTTATTATCCAAAACATTTCTTCAAACTGTTACTCCGGCTACCGTTTTTCAATTGGGCCACCGGGTATTATTTCAATTGTGTAGCACCAAATAATTTGTCAATATCCATATCAATATCAGAGTTGGGCACCAGAAGCCCCTGAGCACCACAAGCCCAGAACCATTAATCATTTCAGCCAATGGGCACCAGAAGCCCCTGGGCACCAGAAGCCCACAACCATCAATCAACGTACATGTAAGTGCATTTAGTGTGGCTATTAACGAGTGCCACATAAGGCCGAGTGGACACCCGGTCGGGAGACCAGATCAACCTAGGTCATGGCATGTAATGATGAATAACACTTAACAATACACACTCCAAATGCCATAAACAATAAACTATAAATTCCCAGGCACCGTTCGATTCCTTGGTTTGTACTCACAGAAGGAAGAACGGTGCTCCTCCCCTGTTGAACTTACTCAAGGGAGAAGCTGCTACCTGTTACAACTACGATTATAATTAATAACCTTAATGCAATAAACCATAACATATACATTGTGGTTGTCTTCCTTTAATTAATGTAGATAATAAGCCACTATAATAACCCAAAATGGGGAAAATCGTGGGCTGTTTTATTTCACGAGCACAAAAAACGCACATGAGCACAATGCTCATCGAATTCGAAAAGGAGGTAGCTGGGGTGGCGGTGGGAACAAAATTTTAGAGACGCATTCAATTATTCCAGTGTTTGTCCGTTGGAGGCTGAGACAAAAGTGACTGCATGCTCGGTTTGCCGCCAAAATTGCGCAACACGGCTTGGTTTGCCGCCAAATGTGCCTTGTCGCCCATTCCCTTTCTCATTGGCTGAAAATCACCTCATCCTGAATGGAATGCTGCAAACTTTTCTTGCTTGCCAATTGGCTAGAAATCCCGTGCTCCAATTGGTTTATTCTAGCCGTTAGGTATCGTGTATCCCAGCCATGTGTATGGGCTTGTTGCACAAAAATTGCCATGGGGGGAGACTGCTCGACTATCAGACATCTAAAACAGACCCAGTTGAACCGATATTCCTGCTTATAAACAATTTGATCATTTAAGTGATAAAATTTATTATAAGCAGATAAATGAAAGAAACACGCAGTCCAAATTTGTGTGTGACTACACGCCTCAGCCAAACGGTTTATTATCCAAAACATTTCTTCAAACTGTTACTCCGGCTACCGTTTTTCAATTGGGCCACCGGGTATTATTTCAATTGTGTAGCACCAAATAATTTGTCAATATCCATATCAATATCAGAGTTGGGCACCAGAAGCCCCTGAGCACCACAAGCCCAGAACCATTAATCATTTCAGCCAATGGGCACCAGAAGCCCCTGGGCACCAGAAGCCCAGAACCATCAATCAACGTACATGTAAGTGCATTTAGTGTGGCTATTAACGAGTGCCACATAAGGCCGAGTGGACACCCGGTCGGGAGACCAGATCAACCTAGGTCATGGCATGTAATGATGAATAACACTTAACAATACACACTCCAAATGCCATAAACAATAAACTATAAATTCCCAGGCACCGTTCGATTCCTTGGTTTGTACTCACAGAAGGAAGAACGGTGCTCCTCCCCTGTTGAACTTACTCAAGGGAGAAGCTGCTACCTGTTACAACTACGATTATAATTAATAACCTTAATGCAATAAACCATAACATATACATTGTGGTTGTCTTCCTTTAATTAATGTAGATAATAAGCCACTATAATAACCCAAAATGGGGAAAATCGTGGGCTGTTTTATTTCACGAGCACAAAAAACGCCACACGCGCCTAGCGCGGCCCAAGGAAAGAAAACAACCCACCTTCTGCCCGCACTTGTTCAGAAGAAAAAGGCTCTACAAACCGCACCAAAAGTGCCGAATGGCTGATCGCAAATTATCCCTGAAAAGGGTATTCCCGGCGGGTGAAAGGTGCACCCCATCTCTTCGGTATAGGTGAAAATGGGTTCGAATGAATTGGGGGTGTTTTAAACTTACTGCTCCCATTCTGCCACAGCGGGACCGCGACCAGCGGTTAACTGCTCGCCGTTTCCTGTCCATGTTTCTTGGGGATTGGCCCCATAATAAAATGCCCTGGGGAGAATTTCAGACCAGAGCAAAAGTGCACCAGGATGTGTGTCCCTACACAACTGCATAAAAAGCACCACACGTTGCCGAATTGGAGAAAAAATCAACATTGCCCAAGTCATTCGAACCCAAATGTACAATTATAATAGAGGGAGGGGGACCTTGCATATTACTCAGTAAGTCAGGAAGATCACCTATCCTGCCGCCACTCTTGCCATTCCACAAGACAGTGATATCGAGGTCCAAAGGCTGCGCTACCCAGCGAATAAGAGAATCCCCAATGATCCATACGGGACCTGTCAGTAAGCGAAAATTAATGGCCTTAATACTTAGCATGTCTCTAAATACCTGGCATAGTGACGGAAGGGGTGGGACGGATATAGGTGAATACGGCGTCTGATCGCCAGCGACCCATTCGCTGAATGTCCCGTGGAGGGACCCCCAATTCGTATGCCGTTGTGGCAGCACCTATGCGAAAGGAGTGGGAGCGATAGTGAAAACCCGTGAGCCCACAGAAAGAAAGCGCTTTCTTCAAAATGGCATTAAACTGGTATGCCGTTAGTGGAGTCCCATCAAAATGACAAAATAATGGACCTTGGCAAGGGGGGCGGAGTGCAACATAGGCATGCAGAGCTTGCACTGGGCATAAGTTGGGATCACGTGATGAATTCAGCTGTATCTTTTGTGGGGGGCCCGTTTTATTATTTTTACTGTGGTTAAAGGAAACCAGGACGGCCGCTCTTGGTGTTCCCCAGTCATTGAAGTGAATATCTGAAATATGGAGGAGCGATTCTTGTGTATGATGCTTAGAGTTTGCTGCAAACTCCCCCAAACGCATGAAGCCAAAAAAGGCACTAAGTACTACCGCCTTAAACAAAGAGGACTCGTAACGCGAAAAACACACATGTTGAAATGAGTGAATTATTTGGGAAAGAAGTGGCAATGACATTGCTAAGCGTTTGTCCCCGAAATTATGGTCCCTTCGGCAACCCTCAAGCAGCTTTGAAACCAAAAAATCTTTTGTGGGATCAGGCCATCCATTGATCTTATGAAAATAAGCAACGCCGGATAGGTAAGTGGCAATCGTGGTAGGAGCTAAGCCCTGTAAAGATAACCAGGCAATAAATTGCCTGATGTCACCCACTGGAGCTGGCAAATCGGTACCTCCCCCCTTATTACACGCTTTAAATTTACAGAAGGAATCCCAGCCAGTAGCATACGCCCTGTGTGTGTGCGAGGAAAAAGCCATTGACCGCAGGCGGTTCATTTCGTCGCCTACCAAATTTGGGGTAGACTGGGCAGCGGAGTCATTGAAGCGGCCGCACGAGGATGAGCTGATCGAAATCTGTCCGTCTGAAAACGAGACAAAGCATCGGCAATATCATTGGTTGCGCCGGGGACATGGACAGCCTTAAACTGGATATTGAACTTCAAACAGTCGACCACAAACATACGCACAAGGTGCATAATCCTCGGGCAGCGCGACGTTTGTCGGTTAATGATGTGCACCACTGCAATGTTGTCACAGTGAAACATCACCCGTTGATTGGCTAGTTCATGCCCCCAGCAACGAACCGCCATCATGATAGGAAAGAACTCCAAATAAGCAATTGAAGGGGAAGCTTGGATCAATTCGGCTTGCCATTTGCCTTAAAACCACATGTTACCAAAAAATGCCCCAAAACCGATACTGGCCGCTGCGTCAGTGTACAACTGTATTGCTGAATTTGTCTGCCATTCTCTGTCCTGAATAGCAGACACCCCATTAAAGTGAATAAGAAATTCATTCCACATGAGTAAGTCCAGCTTGCGCATGCGGCGGCGTTTCTGCCGATGAACAAGAAATCATCGAGATAATGTGTTACCCATTGACTGTTCGCTACATCCCTAATCTTAAATTCGAGAAAAGTACTGAATTTCTCAAAAAGGGAACAGGAAATAGAGCAACCCATAGGCAGGCACTTATCATAATAATACTGCTCCTCAAACATAAAACCCAAAAGATCGTAATCTCTAGGGGTAACGGGGAGAAGGCGGAAAGCGGATTTGATGTCTGATTTAGCTAACCAGGCACCCTGACCCGCCGACATAGTTAAATCAACTGCCTCATCGAAAGATGCATAGTTGACCTTGCAGTCCGCTTTATCAATGAAGTCATTGATAGAACTGCCCATGGGGAAGGACAAATGATGTATGAGCGGAAAAGAGTTGGGCTCGCGTTTCGGTACGAGGCCTATGGGAGAACACTGTAAAGTAGGGAAAGGTGGATCGTTAAATGGACCGGCTATCCTATTCAAACTAATTTCTTTAGCAAGTTTGTACTACATCCACGTACATGGTTTTTGACACCCTCGACGCAAACCCGTCACCAGGGGGGGGGAGGGGGGCCTGGTGGGGCCGGTCCCCCCTTGGCGAGCAATTGCCCCCCCCCCCATGGCAAAAGCCATACATGTGTATGTTTGTATTTTATTGTAGTGGGCCCCCTAGTTGGTACTAAGGCCCCTCCTGACGCTCAGGGCTGGCGATAGGCCCACCTCTATGATACTTTTATGATACATACGCAGGTATATTTTAGCATGAATTTCCACCTGTTTCCGCCTTGTCCGTCCATGTGGAGAACAACAGATCCTTTCAGTCCTCGGGCGTTGGGTCTTTCGTTGGAAATGGTCCTCGATCGTACGTTTAGGTGCTTAGTCTATGGGAAACTATTAAAGTACAGGGACAAAGGGAAACACAATAGGTTGTCCTCAGGCATATAGTAAAACACGACTGTGTGTGTGTGCATGTAGGCTATGCCTATTGCAGTACTATGTATGGGTTGTGCGTGCGTGTGGGTGGGTGTGCGTGTGCATTTGGTTCCACAGCAATATCTGGATTAGGTGTCCAAGTATACCTTGATACAATGAAGGTAGCTTGCTAGTATAACTTATAGAAAATGAATAAGTTTGAACCCCATAAGACAGGCCAGGATTAAAACAATAGGATTTTATTTAAAAAAAAAAATTTGTACCAAACCAGTATACATGTGCAAATGTAATCACTCACTCAAATATTAGGGGGCCTGTACACTGTTTATACATGTTTTTTTGTATAATCAATGTGGCTTCTCCGCCCTTTTTTCTTGGACAGTCATATTTTTAATTGAAACAACAGGAAAAATTTTCTCAACAAACACACGTACATGTACATGTAACACTAAAACTTGAGACCTGCACCGTAGTACATGTACATGAACATGTATGCAGCTTCGTGGGTTGTTCTTAGGATTTTGAGTCACTTTTGGACCCCATAGGCCAACTGTTCTCATTATTAAAAACCAAAGAAATGATGTCATAATGATAACTCAAGCTTATTCACATAACCATATTTTCTTTTGATTACCATGTAGGCCTTGTAAATGCTCAAAGGATTATGCTAAAAGGATTTGCCTTTGAGAAATGTCTTGCTTAAGACTGAAAATATCCTATAAGTTTGCTTAAATCACATACAATGACTTCCCAACGGAAAAACAAAAAACAAAAATTCATTATGGGATCATAGGCATCAATACATTACATATATAACCTAAAGAAAACAATAAAGATGTCAATGAACGTTCCATGTGACCCAGGTAAGTTGATGTTAATAGAGTGGTGTTATGTCATGGAAATAGGCATGGTTGCGGGGCATTTGTGTTTTTTAACACTACTTTTCTTGTTCTGATAATGAAACCATGGATCTCGCATGCATGATCTTCAACCAAGTATTGATTAAAGACATAGTCCATCATTTGTAGTTTGTGCATTTTGTTCGTTTGAAGCAACAAAAGTGTTCAAAGTCTAATGAAGGACACTGAACAACTAACCTAATGATGTTTCAGCTCAGCTTCAACTGTATATTCCGAGAAAAACAGCATTCTAGGATCTCAATTTCAAATCAAAAGTTGCTAAATCATGTTTCGAATTGTTTTGATTTGCAGCTTTACGCGATGTCGCGCATTGATCCGATGAATTATAGCAACCGCGCCTCTGCGTCGTGCCAATGCTTGCGCGCGCTGCGCCAAATAACAAAACTAACTACTAATTAAATTTTTCCTACGGTGCTTCTTAAGATGCACCGTTGGAAATGCCTTCTTTCGTTGATTTCTTCAAAATGAGAGCTTGCCAGAAAGAATAATTTCGCAGGGAGTTTAGTTCCCTTACTATCTTTCAACCAGTATGTTTTTCAACAATAATTACGCCAGTTACTTTTTTGGATAGCTGCAAATGATGGACTCCGGCTTTAACTCTAACCCCCTAGACTGACTTAGGAACCTTCCTCACTCCTGCAAATTCCAACACCGTATAGTAAGCCGTACACAAAAACTGTGGAACTCTGATTATTGGTGGTATTCCTAACCCAGTATAAAGTACAGTATAATCAGTTAACTAGTACAGTACTCACTCTAACAGATTCCAACAAACCCTGGTGTTAGAGTTTGACTGGAGGGGATTGGTAGGGTTACTACATGTTCAGTTTTACTACATGTTCTGTTCATTTTAGTCCCTTGTGCAGCATAGGCAGGACTTGAACCCCAGATTACAAAGGTAGAAGAACAAGGAAAATCAACCAGATCCCTCTCTCATTGAAGATATGTATTCTTTTTATGGATACAATCATTAAGGCTTCTCTTTAATTTCAGTCTGGACTCTTCTCCCATTATGAGCGGCTTGGTGTGGGCCATGCTGTAGAGTTCAATCACGAATCACTCCAACTCGTCCACAACAACCTCTACTACTTCAACATAGAGCTCCTCAACTACGTGGGGTACGAGAACATCATTTCGTCTGTCGGCATCATCACGGACTTCACTACACCAGACCCTGGGCTAATTGTGAATGGGACCAGGGATGAGGTGGTGCATGAACCGTGTGTGGAGTTCACACCAGAGGAATGGGAGAGACGATGCATTGAAGACACACCGCTGGTGAACCATCGGTAGGTACTGCTTAAAGTGATGCTTGGAGTGAATATGTAACTAAGCAAAAAAGTAGGATGATGTCAAGGTAATCAATAAATGACACAAATAATAACTGTTGAGGAAATTCTGCTATATAACCAGTAACTTAAAATTCAGTTACTGAAAAAGGCTTAAGTTTTAAATCACAAGAATAAAGTGCTTTTGTGTATGACTAAGGTACATACCAGAAATGAATTGACTAGTTTGAAACCTTCATAATTACCTGAAACTCTTTTCTTCTTTTTTTAAATAGTCACAGTTTTGATTATTAACTAATCATCTTTTGTGTGCCACTCTGCATTGACTTCTTAAAGGTACTTCCTTTCATGACAAATTATTAATGTTTGCTTTTTAGCAACAGAATGATAACTCTTCCAAAATTTGACTGTTCATTTGTACCTTTTGTATGTCACATCAATGAACACAAATCTGGTCATGAATGTAGTTGTATTTTGTGACATTTACTCTGACCTTCGTTATCTTGTGATTTAATTACAGCTATATCACTGATGGTCCTGGTTCTATGACAGTGTTTAATGGCCATGAGGAACTTGTTAACTTGCTGTATACAAGAAGCAGTACCTTCATGGCAGGTAAGGATGGATGGGGCTTCATAGCAAATAGAGGCAAACTTTAATAATATTATACCTTAGCTTAACCTGGTGTGCAGTTTTTACGTCACTAATTTTGCAAGTTTTAAAATTATTATGAGGATCAAGTGTCCATGTCATATAACCAGAAGCAATACCATTACGACCACTAAGCACGAGAGCAGCCTCATATTAAGAAAGGGACGGTACCTATGCTTTCTTGGTATGACCATAGGCTCTAATTTATGGCCTTGCAAACCATAGAATGCTACATGTACCGCAATACTGTGCTTAGAGTGCTAGCCAAAGAATTCTGCACTGACCTTATATTCAGTTGAGGTCAGGTTTATTTTGTCAAGAACGGACCGAGGCACGGGTTTAATATTCACTCGACTGCAATGCCAGGCGGGTGGAAGCCATCACCCTTGGGCTGTAGAGTCATATTTATGGCCTCGGTCATGGCTTTTACAGATATTTTCCAGCCTCATCCGTCATCCGATCTGACTTTTAGGAAACTTTTACACGTATACACGGCCTCTGGCGCGAACTGGTCAAGCAAAGAATCCTTAGTTACAGAATGCAGGCATGAGCACAAGCCAAGAAATCTGTAAATTACTCTAACCTTGAGTTCGGAATTTTCTGCCGTAGCTAGCAGCAGTGATTCTTGACTCATTGTAAGCACAGCCAAGAAATTTGGCCCTACATGTTCTCATCAGAGCCACCACAACACTGTACTTCCCTAGTTAAAATGTCTCCACAGCTGAACCTTTGCTCGACAGACATCTTCCTGTGTAACATTTTCATTTCTTCACAGCCAACTGGGAAGGTATCCATGACAATGAGACTGGTATCCATGGCTACACCTGGTCCATTGGTAACGCTGTCTGTGGTGATGATGTCAGCATGCATATTGATCCCCATGCTCATCTGTTTGATGAGTCCGAGTGGACCCACCAGGGCCTGGTTGTCAATGTCAATCTGCCAGGTAATCCTTATCAATGACCCAAAAATTATGCATTGATTTAGTGGACCTTGATGGAAAACAACTATTGACTGCTTTGAGTTGTGTAGTGAAACTATTTCCCCAAGGGGTTCCATTGAGTGTTCTTTGTTGATCCCCATGCTCATCTGTTTGATGAGTCCGATTGGACTCACCAGGGTCTGGTTGTCAATGCCAATCTGTCAAGTAAATCTTCATCAATGGTCAAAGTAGTATGCGTTGTTTAATTTTCTGTGAGTCTGCAACTAGTGACTGCTTTGAGTGTTATAGTGAAACTATCTCCCCAAGAGGTTCCATTGAGTGTTCTATAGAAATCCCCGTGCTCAGAAAAGACCCATCGGGTACTTGCTGTTAATGTCAATCTGCCAGATACTGTGTCATTCATTCCTGTAAGTCAGAATATTTTAAGAGCATGAGAGAGATAATTAACAGTTGTGGCCGATGGCATGTTAAATTTGAACTGACAAAAGTTATGAACATTCATTCCACAATTTTGCAAAGAAGAAGTAATGGTTTATGTTCGATAAATTTCATCTTTGTCACTTATCGATGACCATTACACTGAAAATCACTGAATCACAGCGATACACTGCCAAAAATGGTTTTCTTATTTGAAACACTTATTTATAAGAGATATTTCATGTCCCATACACTCCCCAGACTTTTGTTCTTGAGAGTTAAAATGAAGTTTTTGTTGAAGCAAGCATTATTTTAATATTGAAAAATGCAAGAAAATCACTTCTTACAACATGTACAATACAGTAATTGTTAATAATCAGCTATATTAATGATTCACAAACTGAATGCCCAACTACAGTCCAAGATACAAATGGAAGCCTTATTCAAGTTTTAAAACTTCAGACTTATTTCCACAAAATGATCAAAATAACGAGTAATGCAAATTATCTTTCTCAATAGATGGTGCATATTACATCACTGTACGTGCTCTCAACAAGGTAGAGTTTGGCGGTCCTATGGCACTCACTGTGTGTCACAGCACCCCTCTGATTATTGACAATACTCCGCCCATCATTTATAGCATCGATGACATCACCTATGACTCGTCCATTGGTAGAATTGGATTGCAGGTTAATGCAATGTGAGTTATTTTGTTTTGAACTTTGAACAAAACTTGAAGGTTAGTCAGGTGGTGAATCAATCAGTTCGATGATTTAGTACTATGAATGTGTATCTCTATTTTTTGACATGTAGTTGTGTATGGTACTGAGAAGAACAAGTGAATTTAAATTTGGACACATTGCACTGTTCAGCTTCAGACACTGTCTGTGCATGCTTTGTTGGTGGTTGGGTGGGTAAGTGGGTGAGTAGGTTGATAGACATTTTACTTGGCCCATTCTATCTGGGTGTATTATACTGTTTCCATGCCAGGTGTGTATCACAACTTTGCAAGTGACTTTCTTTGAAATAGCCGTTTTGATGACACTGATGCGCGCATGTGTCTAATTTGCATATTAGATCACACCCCATTGCATTGCAAAATTTGCAGTTGTATGGCTCAGTTATATGGCTCAGTTGTATGGCTCGTCGTGAAGGCTGTGATTTCATGTACACTGAGTGACAAGTTTCAAAACAAGGTGCAAATTAAGAGTAAAAGAGTAATAATAAAAGAGTAATGCGTTACGTAACCTACTATGTGTAAAATGTGACAAAGTCACTATCAATATATGTACGTACGTAATATACGTATCGTTCAGTTAGATTTGTTTGTGTTCATGACAAAGACTGTTCGTTGTGCACGTACACGCAAGCACGGTTTTTGGTTTCTTTACTCTGGAGGTGCTGTAACCCATGTCAACTTCTTACCCCGCCGTGGGTTGTACCACTTGGTACTTAATGAACTTTGCTGCTAAATTGAAAATGTGTTTATTCATGCCATCGCAATTGATCACTTAGTGTGGGTATTCTGCACTCTGCTGGAGGTTGTGGGATTAAATCCGACCATAGTAAAAAAAAATAACATGTTAATGTTTTGTTCTTACATTATGCAATGAACCAACAACTAATTTTCACAACCAATTACTGTGGTGGTGGCATTCAAGTGTTTGTCATATCTCTCCTTTTGTCAATGTTCAAGGGATTCTTTTGCTGGAGTCCATAATAATAACATTCTTTACTTTCTTGCTTTGAAATTGAGCAGCGATCCTGAGTCCCATCTGTTTGAGTATCACCTAGCAGCAGGCAGGACACCCAGGGATAAATCACTGCGTGATTGGGAGGCTCACGTCTTGGCTGAACAGCTCTTCATGGACTTCAAGATACCCAATGGCATACCCTGCTGGGTTAAAGTCAGAGCAGTCAACAATGGTAAGAAAACTTATGGTCAGATGAAATTGGTTTCGTTTCTGCAATAATAACTGTGGACAGCTGTAGCCAGGGTTCTCACCATAGGGAAGGGTGAGTTGGGGGGGGGGGTTGAGATTTCTGTTAAACCTGTCATGCCTGTGGATGATGGTGCTTAGTATGGGTAACTGTTACAGCTACATGTATATTAAGTTGTTATTGGGATAATTCGCCACACACAATGTAACCTGCTAGGTGCATCCAGGTTTGCTAATAAACGAAAGCTTGAAACTTGATGGCTTTTTTTAGAAATGGCCATTTGCATATGTGTGGGTTTGTATTTGAAACCAATGCATAAAATGAAGCTGAAACACCCAAAATGTAAATGCTCAAATCCGTCAACGAGTGTTTTAATTTTCTCAACATGCACAATGCCCTTTTTTCTCACGTATGAAACTGCACTTGTGTTTGTTATTAAGCAGCATATCTTGTACTCTCGCATTTCAATAGGGCATTCCATTCCTTAATATTTCAATATATATTGTGTGAGCTCAAAGTGTCTGCACCCTGGACGTGTCTGAAAGTGTGGTATATTATACAAATATTGAGTGGCTTAGAGTAAATGGGAGGAATATTATTGCAAGGTAAAATCTGGGACTTTTCCATTTCATGAGGCGAAGTCGATTGAACTGGAAAAGTCCAGATTTTACCGAGTGATAATATTCCTCCCATTTCACAATTTAAGCCACTCAATATTTGTTTCATACAACTGACATATATCATGTATATAGGTCCTTGTCGTGTCATATATTTGAACTTTTATTTCAATACAAAATTGGTGGAAAATGTGTTTCTCTCTTCCAAACCACCCCTTTATGAAAATGTTTGAACCCAACTCTGTAGCGCTGGCTCTTTGGAACAATACGCGCAATGCTGAATGCACCCTCCAGCATGCATTTGCACACAAATACCACGTCATGGAGCACGAATGATCCTAACTGTTCAATACTATTTCCCATTCCCCATGGGCGAATGGGACTTTTTGAGCCCCGGCGTGAATGGGAGCAATAACGAATGTCACGTGATGTGAGTTCCACCAATCAAATGACAAGGATCTATATGTCAGTTATATATAAAGGAATAAGGAGTTAGTGCTCTAGTGTTTAATAAAGCTCAGTGGGGGAACCTGGGATGAGGGACTCAACTGTATTTTGCATCTTGCAGAATGTGATAAAGACATTATGCACCCATGAGAGAGAGGAATGGAAAACTGTTTGGTACACATGTATTAAGTCAAGCGTTGTGCTCATTAAAGGCACAGTCTACATGACCGACTTTAAAAGTGTAGTCCAATGTCTGGCCACATAATTGTTGTGCCTGTATTTGTTTATATTATTAAATGCCTTCTTTAGTTGACCTGCGCACCATAGACCATGCTGATGAGCCAATTCTCGTAGACGACACTCCGCCAATCGCTGGAGACTTGTTTGATGGACCCTACGCTGGTAAAGATCTCGTGTTTACCAAAGACAGAAATGAGGTAAATGGACTGACTCTCTGAGTAAATTATACTAATGTACAGTTATGGAGTACGCGTATTCACCCAACTGAAGCTAATGGTGCTGGAATACATTTTACATTGGGTTTTACCCTTCGCCAACATATTTATGAACACTGTATACTCCTTGCTGTCTAAGGGCTTGCAAGAAAGAAAAAAAACCATAGGATTACCTAAAAGGGGCTCAAACCCATGACCTCCTGCTTACTGTTGCAGAGGTTCTGCCAACTTGCTGGGGCCAGCTAGCTGGTTCAGGTCTAATGTATACAGTTCAGTTCTACAAAGTTGGAGTTTTCCTTTGAGTTATACGGCACAACTGCATGCCTCAAGTTCTTGCAGCCAGAGTAAAAGGGATGATTTGGAAAATGTGTAATTAGAAAGTGATCAATGTGAACTTGAATGCATACAAAAGTAAAGTGATCTTTAGCTTCTACAAATATTACGTGCTTAATATTGTTAGCTTATTTTACTTGATTAGTGGATTATGTGTAATCTAATTCTTTGTTCTTGCTTTGTTGCTCAGATTTGTGCCAATTGGCACAATTGGTATGACCCTGAGTCTGGGATCTTCTCCTACCTGTGGGCAGTGGGCACCCAGCCTGGCCTGAGTAACGTGGTAGACTTTGTCAAAGTGTCTCGTCGAGAGCACAGTGCCTGCTCTGGCTATGTGACCCTACAGCACGGGGAGATGTACTACTCAACTCTTACAGCCTTCCATGGTGGATATGATAAACTCAACGTGTCGGCTTCATCAGATGGAGGTGATTGTCATTGTCAATACATTGTCACTGTGACCATTGTCACAATTGTAATTGTTGTCATCGTCATTAAATCATCATTGTCATTGTCTAGGCCATTGCTGTCACAGTCACCATTGTTACCACTTCATCATTATCACCACTATCATCCCCATTAAAATCACAATCATTCTCATTGTCATCACTATACCATTATCACCATTGCTGTCAAATTATCAACAACATCATTGTCATCATAAATGTCTGTTTATTTTCATCACCATTACCGTTACCATCATTATAATTGCCGCTATCATATGTTTTAATCACAGGGTAATAATTGTTATTTTGTCATTTATCCTTTACCTTTTGAGTTACTGGCAATCTTATTCTGCTGATATAAGGATGTGTCTGTAATATCATGGTTTTGGCATCATCATTTGCATACTCACAATCATCATACTAATCATAAGTAAGTTTTATGTCAATCCTCTATCCTCGCAGAAATTGGTGAACTTAACCCACCCAAAAATATGGTGGTTGTGGTGGTGTTGAAAACATGTATTTTGTGGCTAAGGCTTTGTTTTTGACATTGACATAAAACTGTGAATAGCCGTAATTGCAAACAAAAATCGCTCATTTCAGACACAGCCCATTGTCATCATATTAATATAATCAGTCATATGGGTCATATATTGATGTCTCTTTTCATCTCCTCAGTGACTGTGGATCAGACTCCACAGATACAAGATAGTGTCTATGCTTGCTTACTGCCAGGACCTGCAGATTTGGACGTCTCCTCAGTTATTGTGTTCTGGATCATATATTGATATTTTGGTATCTTCTATCTCCTCAGTGACTGTGGATCTGACTCCACCGATACAAGGCAGTGTCTATGACGGCCTGCTGCCTGGACCTACAGATCTAGACTTCTCCTCAATGCCAGCCACAGTGGAGGCTCAGTGGCAAGGATTCTCTGATCCTGAGTCTGGTATCGAAGACTACCAGGTTACAGTCTATCGCAAGCATGATGGCAGGTGAAGATTAGCTTGAAAGAATTGGACTTCCATTTAACTATATAAATTTGCTGTTCTTTGATATTGAATGGGAAAGTTATTTTTTGAGGAAATGATTAAATTTTACTGGCTACTTATGTGGTAGATGTGTACATACACTTCTAGCAGATGGTAGTTGCGATATAACTGTTTGGAGTGCTGTGGTCCAGTGGCCAGGGTGTCCGAATTGTGTGCAATGGTACTTTGGTTTGAACCCCGAGGGAAACTTAATGCTTGTGTTCTTGGGCAAGTCACTTTATACTGCCATTGCCTCTTTCCACCCAGGAGTATAAATGGATACCTGTGAGGATAGAGACTAATTTGGACTGATCTTGAGCTGCTGAAGAAAAATGGTCTCATGAACAGGGGTAATAATTGTGAAGAATTTTAAGACTTTGGTATATCATGCTGTATAAGCACCACATAGTAATAACTTTTTATTGTGAGAAATCAGGGATTTGTTAAGAAATGAGGGATTTGTAATTTCGATAATTTCATTTTGTTCACACTGTGTAGTGCCAATCACACAACTGACTTTGAAGTCATCCATGAGACCGAGGCAGTGGGCATTGAGACAGCCTCCATTGAGTGGCATCACTTCCATCTCCATCACAAGGACCAGGTCTATGTCAACCTACGCACCATCAACCAGGCACTGAATCACATCGATACTCCGACGAATGGGTTCTTGGTAGACTTGACTCCTCCAATGTTAAGAACTCTTGGAGATGGGCTGGTAGTGGGTCAAGATGCTGACTTCCAGGTGAGTCAACATGACCTTGTAGGTCCAGGTGTGAATCACATTGATGCTCAAATGAATGGGTTCTTGGTAGACCTGACTCCTCCAATGCTGAGAACTCTTGGAGATGGGCTGGTAGTGGGTCAAGATGCTGACTTCCAGGTGAGTCAACTTGACCTTGTAGGTCCAGGTGTGAATCATATTGATACTCAAATGAATGGGTTCTTGGTAGACCTGACTCCTGCAATGTTGAGAACTGTGGGAGATGGGCTGGTGGTGGGTCAAGATGCCGACTTCCAGGTGAGTCAACATGACCTTGTAGATCCAGGTGTGAATCACATTGATACTCAAATGAATGGGTTCTTGGAAGACCTGACTCCTCCAATGTTGAGAACTCTAGGAGATGGGCTGATGGTGGGTCAAGATGCTAACTTCCAGGTGAGTCAACTTGACCTTGCAGGTTCAGGTTTGAGTCACATTGATAATCAAATGAATGGGTTCTTGGTAGACCGAACTCCTCCAATGCTGAGAACTCTTGGAGATGGGCTGGTGGTGGGTTAAGATGCGGACTTCGAGGTGAGTCAACATGACCTTGTAGGTCCAGGTGTGAATCACATTGATAATCAAATGAATGGGTTCTTGGTAGACCGGACTCCTCCAATGCTGAAAACTCTTGGAGATGGGCTGGTAGTGGGTTAAGATGCGGACTTCCAGGTGAGTCAACATGACCTTGCAGGTCCAGGTGTGAATCACATTGATAATCAAATAAATGGGTTCTTGGTAGACCTGTCTCCTCCAATGCTGAGAACTCTTGGAGATGGGCTGGTGGTGGGTTAAGATGCGGACTTCCAGGTGAGTCAACATCATGATGTAGGTCCAGGTGTGAATTACACTGATGCTCCAATGAATGGGTTCTCGGTAGACCTGACTCCTCCAATGCTGAGAGCTCTGGAATTTGGGATGGGGTGGAACAAGATGCTGACTATTATCGTTTAGTTTCGATTTGAAATTAAATTACTTGCTGGATGATGTTGTCGTCATGGTGAATGATATCAATCGGACAACCAACTCTTGAAGATGGGTTGGTGATCAGTCAAGATACTGACTTGCAGGTGAGTTGCATAATCATAATTGCAAGTTAAGACTTCTTTCCTGTACCAATTGGCTCTACCTTTTGTTA
The DNA here is from genome assembly GCA_029964075.1 of Patiria pectinifera. Lineage (NCBI taxonomy): Eukaryota > Metazoa > Echinodermata > Asteroidea > Valvatida > Asterinidae > Patiria > Patiria pectinifera. The sequence continues at coordinate 9,888,225 of CM057147.1, read as the reverse complement.
GTGAGCGCATACAGGGATGATGGTCAATTAAAAGTAGAAACCTTCGTAAAAGTTAAAAGGTAATTTATTTGGATATTTTCTACCTTTACTTCCTTAGTCCCATTCTGACCATCTTGCTGTACATTGGGACTACTTTGATGATGAGTCTGGTATCGAGTCCTTTGAGTTGGCAATCTATGAGATGACAGAAGGGAACAAATACAAGATCTTCCCAGTGGGTAAGTCCTGCTTCCCATGATCTAGGTGATCAAGTGAAAACATTAAGTTGCAAACATTGGCTGTTTTCTTTGTTTTTTACACCTAAATGAATAGCATGTTGTGACTTTTCCCTCTTTGTTTGCTTATTTATTTGGCAGACAATAATCCAAATAGCTTTGAATTGATTACTGACATCACGGCTCGATCCCATGTACAAGCTGGGCTGACACTGCAACCAGGGGCCCTGTACGTGACGCGAGTCAAGGCCAGGAACCAGGCCAAACTAGTTGCTTCTCATGAAACCAGTGGTATCAAGGTGGATCCTAGCCCTCCTTTGGTGAGTAGAGTTAAGATACAGTAGAATATCCCTGTAATGAACATGATGTTTCAGTGGGTGATTGTTACCTAGTCTCTGATATTAGATGCGGTAAAATGGGGCACGTGGTACCAGCGTGTGTGGATTGCCATATGAACCGTGTGCATGCGTTGTTGACTGTCACACGGTGACTGTCATTCATGATCGAGAGCCGAACTCTCACTGGTCAATTCACCATCATGTGCCAGATGTTATTCTTGCTGTTTACCAAACGCGCACGCGAGGATTCTTGCGCAGGGTAAATACGCACGCGTAGTAGACTGTCGCACGGGTTACCCATGCGTCAGTCTACTACGCATGCCCTTTACAAAGCAATCAAGGAACTGTCTCAAATAATCATTTTTCCCAGCTCAATGAAGCCGTGCTGGGAGAAAAGGTATGGACAATAAAGATGCCTCATGTATGAAAGAAAGTTGTACACAAACAAAATGTATCCACAACTGTAGTTGCTGTATTGCAAACGAACCGAACTAGTGAAGTTGAGCAACAATATTATTTTGGTGAGCTGTACAAGTTTCTCCGAAAATTTTGTTTGAAGTGGACATGTTTTATATAAAAAAAATGGGCAACTGAATATGTATGAGGTATAGTAAAACAAATATAACATGGTTTATTTCGAGTGGGCAGTCGATATTAGCTCCCCTCGGTATTGGAAGTTGACAAACTAGTTCCCTCGGCTTTGCCTCGGGAACTAGTTTGTCAACTTCCAATACCTCGGGGAGAGAATATCGACTGCCCACCCTCAAACCATGTTATATTTGTATACTACAGTCAAACGGTAAAGTGCACATTGGTGACTGCCATACAGTAAAGTGTTTAGGGATTAAGTTATAATGCAAATATTTACCCTAAATAATAAATCTGGAGTCTGCGCTTTAAACTTGTAGCGGCTTCTTCTGGACTCCTGGTTGTACGTCAAACTTCTCTTGGTTTGGTCGATAAAATGTATTTACTGGCATATATTACAATAAGTAGTGTGTCCTTCCATGGGAACAGTCAGGAGTCACGTAAGGAGCAAACACTGCCTAATGGTTCCTATTCCCGTATCCGGACACATGTGGCATAAAAATGACAACTAGAAGAAGAACAGTAGACAACTTCAATACTGCTCAGTCTCTACACAGCGAAGGAGTGGGTGGTGAAAGCACATGCTCCTGGTTTATGTACCGACGACGTGTAGAATGGAATGCCCTGCCCTGCCCAGTCCAAAGAACTGAACACAATGGGCAATAGATCTCAAAAATTCCTTGGCCACTAGGGCAGAACAAAAAAGGACTAAACTGACTTTTTATTTCTTTTGCGAGGACTGCACATACCGGTAAGATATACAGCTGCTGAAGGAATTTCACTACAAGTGCACTTCCCTGGATTGCTACAAATGCAGGGATTGAGACCTCGAAATAAATTCAAGAAATGGAAAATACATCAGAGAAAGAGGGAGCATGTATATTAACTCACAGAAATCTTCATTGAAGATTTCAATAGTTTCAATTGTTCATTTTATTTTTCGCTGTTCTCTACCGTGATGTTCGGTGTAATAGTGCATTCATTTTGGGAGCCTAATGGGATGCTCATTTTATCTGAATGTTCAATATAGCAGTGTTTGTTATAACGATGTTCTACTGTAATGGGATAGCAAGAGGTGTTGTGTTCAGAGAAATACGTCTTTTAACAAATGAGAGAATGGTCCGTTACTCTATTTAAAACAAAACTGAATTTGCTTTCTTCTCAACAGTTAGTTTGAAAAATGTATCCATTCTTGTACCAACTGTTCTCCTTTGTGAATGATAGGACTTTCATCACCGAAGGTCAAAAGGTTAAGTGTCATAAAATACATACCCAGGAAACTGGACAAATTTGACTTCTGCCTTTCACATGCTTAAATATTGGTGTCAAAACTCATGTACATTGCCATTGAAAAATCTTTCAAAACTAATTTACTTTTCTGATTGGGACTTTAATCTGGATTCCGTCACCTGTGTGACAAGACCATCACTTACATGTACAATGAATGTATGTCGCAAAAGCAGGCCACAGGTGGCGAAGCCGCCTTCCCGACCTAACAGACAAGGTGAAGCCTTAATTTTTGCAGAAAATTTGGAAGTGATGATTATCATAATTAATGTAATTTAGTACAGTTTGGCATACTGATGTGATTTTATTCTCAGTATGGCAAAAAGACAATTTCAATTTTTTTCCCCCTTGATTTTGATTAAAGATGAGATATGTCCGTGGAGGCAATCTGGATGGAGAAGTGGAAGAAAACATCAATGGATATTTGTATCAGAACAGTCTCAGCACCATCCAGGCCTCCTGGCTGGCTATAGATGGAGAGAGTGGCATCAAGAGCTACTGGGTGGCAGTGGGAACAGCTCCATGTCAGTATAACTTCATCTTCGTTATGCAACAAGCTGGATATATCAGCTGAAAATAGTTAATTAAACATTGTTTCAAGTTAATCTAGTTGAGTCAAACTTGTCTAAAACGAAATTGTATAGTCACGTTTTCCTTGTGAGGTGATGATCATCATAGAGTAAGCAGAATTGTAATTGATTCCTTTTATGACACATCTCATGTCCATCACAAGTAAAATCATGTGTAACAAGAGATGAACTACAAACAAACAAATTTCTTTGTCATAGCTCAGTAGCTTGTAACTTGAAACTGAAGGACTTACGATTCTTGTGTGGGGAAATATGAGGATGGTTGTCTGATATTTTGACAAATAATATTTTTGTTCTAGATTCTGAAGACATCCGACAGTTTACCTCCCTGGGCTTTAAGAGCAACGGTGTCCTATTAGACCTGAATCTCCAACTAACTGACCCATCAACGTGCAGTGATGAGGCATTCACTGTGGGTTGTCAGCCCGTCTACTACGTGTGTGTGAAGAGTCAGAATGGTGCAGGAACATTCAGTGACGTCATTTGCTCCTCACCAATCAGAGTGGTGGAGGAAGATCAAACAGGTTGGTTGTTAAAATTGTAATTTAGGAAAATGTGATATCTGCTTTCACTGAATGCCATGGAAATGTACTTACTTTCTGCAGTCCTGGTACTTTCAGTCTATGGCAGGCTGCAGCAAGTTGCTTCATTATTTAGTTTTAAGCTCTAAAACTCAATCAAACGCACGTATGTACTTCGGTGGACCTTAGTCTTGCCTAATTTTGTTCCTGTTGTTTGGACGTAAAATTGTCCCAGGATATGGTTACTATTAACCCATACATGTACACAAAATCTGCTCAAATCTAACATCATGCACATGATGTACATTATATTGCTTAAAGGTAGAGTAGATCATTTGCAGTTAACCAAATAGTAGATGGAGACATTTTTGTTGAAAAGTTTACTTGGTTTTAAGATCCCTGTGAAATCACTCTTTCTGGCATGCTGTCATTTTGAAGAAAAACTAAAAGAAGGCTGTTTCCAAAGATGAATCAAGTGAAGCAATTTCAGAAATGTTTGTCAGTAGTTGGTTTGTAATTCGGTGAAGCCATGAATGGGTGTGCTCAAGCGTTGACACTACACACATGCGCGGATGGTTCCTATAATTCGTTGGTTTAGAACGTGACATTGCATAGCTGCAATCGGCTGAATGCTAATGTGTCGCGGACGCTGATTTCAGGTGCAATTCAAAACATGACTTGCCAACTTTGGAATTGAAATCGAGATTCTAAAATATCGGGGTTTTTGGAATATACAGCATTCACTGAGCTAAAGCATCATCAGGTTAGTTGTTCAACACTCTTATTTAGATTTTGAGCACTTTTGTAACGTCAGATGAAAAATGCACAAACGACAGATGATATACTCTACCTTTAAAGGCAGGACCAAATTTAGCTGGACGTTCTACTCCCACTCACATTGCCAATTTTTGCACAGGTTATGTGACTGATGGCCCAAGTATGGTACAGGATATAGATGCACAACACGAGAAAACAACAGTCTCCATCTGGTTTGATGACTTTGAGGTAAAACGTTTCTCTTAATGGCCTTGATCTTTTTATGTATAGTTTAATTTCAGTATGAAAGTATAGCCTAGTAAATCCTTTCAATGCTTTTTAAGCGCTACTTGTAATTGCGTAAATCCAAGTCTGTCTAGTTTCATTTGTGCATTGTGATATTTCTCAATTTCAAATAGCTCTGTGCTTTTATGTTGTTTTGTACTAATTGCATAGCTCCTTGATTTCTCATTGAACTGAATTTTCATTGGTAAGTATACATCAATGAAGGAATTATCATTACAAAAAGAGTGATATTTATATTTGTTAACCACAGAGCCAATTGCATGGCATATCTCACTATGAATGGGCAGTGGGTACAACCCCTGGGGGTGAGGACGTCCAACCTATGACCTCTGATGGAATAGTGCCTGGCAGTGATGACGATGTGCAAGGTATGCTTGCCAATAATACGGTTGAGCAAACTCCAAAGGATGTTTGATTTGCAAGCAGTGTGCATCCTACTGACAGTCTCTGTATATTGTGATGTATGATTAAACAATATACAAATACATTCATATATAATTTATTCATCCAAGATCATGATACAGAACGCAGTTGTATACATCTATGTTGAAATAGTGGATGTTGATGCTGGGACATGCAGTGTCATAATGTCCATTTCCCATATAGGATTGGCAGGCAAAGGCAAGGCCCAGTCCCCTCTGCCCCTCCAGCATGGAGTGTCTTACTACAGCACACTACGAGCCATCACCAATGCAGACAATGTCCTAGAATCAACCTCCAATGGCTTCACAGTGGACATCACTCCACCAGAGATTATGATCACTGACCTGGGCCAGTATGATGCAAGCGTAGGCCTGGTAAGTGGATTTTGTAGGCTGTCATTTGGCGGAAGTCCAAAATTCTCATCCACATTCTCACTTTACTACAGAGTTGTTTCCTAAATTCAACATTCTCAGTTTTTGTACAGAGTATGTCCTCCATGCAGCAGCATAGATGGTTCTTCATCACCACTTACAAGAGCCCCAGAATTTCACAACTTACACACCACTTGGGTGAACAGTTTACCACATGTATTGAGTGAAGTTCACTCGGCTTATTTTCATCCGAATATGCACGTACCCATAGCATCTTGGCATTAACATCAGGTGCCATCAGCAATTCATTCAAGAGTCCCTCTCAATGGTGTGTGCCCCATTTTTCTCATTGTGACCATTTAGGGGTACCTGGTACACGTGCATCAGCCAATCATCTCTCTGAGACCCCTCTCCCTCCACAACACTTCTTTCATTAATTTAACAGTTTCTGAAAGTTCACTAATTCCTCAGTAATAAAATGCACTTTTGGCCTGCAACAATTGGTATCTCTTGACCACCTGACTTTGGGATTATTTTTGCCAGTAAACGACCTGTTTTTAAAAAGACATGATATGTCAGCCAAATTGATTAATTATTAAAGTCGAACACCACAATATTGACCCTTGAGAGTCATTTGTACAATACTTCTCAATGTAACTTTATATTTTGCAACACTCTGATACGCCTGGAATATTGTAATTGGAATTTTCTAAGTAGCTAACAGTCACCCGCAAGCTTGTATTCTTTTTACTGCATCATACGTTCACCGTTTTGTTTTACGTTGTAAAAACCTTTCAAAAGGAGATCCGACGACTCGTTGCTGAACATCAGACGACCGTTTAACGTGCATGGAATAAATACATAAAGTAATCATTGTGCTATAAATACACCTATAGCGCGTTGCACTTTCAGCATGTTTTGTGAAATTAATCGAGGGACATATCGCTGTTGAGACACGTCATAGGGATACGACACGTCACAGTGCTGCGATGCATTGTACGTTAAAATGAGTTTCACGAAATTAGGTGCAGGTAAGTAGCAAATCTACGAACTAAACAGAAGGACACATGATGTCCCAGGTTCACATTCAGCCATGGCTTATTTTTGCTTAATGAACAGAGCTTAGATGGTGGACTTCACCTGTATCAGTCTAACACAGACTCCATCGATGCCATGTGGGATGTGAATGAAGGAGAAAGTGACATCATGACTACCTATTTCTCCGTGGGTCGCTATCCAAGGAGTGGAGATGTCTTCCCTGTGACTGCAACTAATAAATCCTACATTCCATCAGCGCTGATTACTCCTGCTGACATAGGTACAAATTTGGGCGATTTACAATGCAGAGCGCCACCAATAGTTTGCCACGGAGAGTTCAATTTTCCCAGTGCATTGTGGGAGATGGTCGACAAATTCGCAGCGCGGGACATTTGAAATTGTTCGGTTTTTTTTCGGTCAGTAGTTTCGTAAGCGTATGATTCGAGTATATGTTTGCCCTTTTCTTTTCTTTGTATCAATATAGTGATTTTTGGTAAGGCGGCAGAACGCTATGCTCCAATCTAAAACAAATTAGCTCAAGTGTCTACTGACACTCATTCAAATGGGCGATATTTTGTAGACTGTAACCTTAAAAAGTTGACTCTCCATGGCAAACTCTTGGTGGCGCAGTGCATTTTGAATCGCCCGAATTCAACAGTTCTTCATGGTCTTGCTGGGTGTCGAATCAATCAGCTGGCTTGAATCCTAAAAGTGGTTGCCATAGTCATTTGGAGCCAGATGAGAATTTATGCAATGTTTATATCAAAACAAAATTTGTGGGGTTTCCCTTGTTAATTATTCTTTATATTTTACATTTTGTATTGAACTAATGCATACATGGTATCCACGTTACCTTTTTATACATTGATGTATTATTGTTGCGTTGTCTGCAAAGCCCTATTTTTCTTGTATCATTATTTTCTAAGTTGTAATTTGATTTACTATTTGGTGATGTATGCAGGGCCCAATTGAAACCAGTTTTGACCTGGTAGTACATACATTGGGTAAATATTTGTAGTAGATGAATATAACATTGGCTTGTACTATCATTTTTCATGCTTTACTGTAATTTATGCACAAAATGGAAAACCACTTGGGTAAATATTGGTAGTAAATGGATGGATAAGTATTGGTAGTAAATGAATGGATAAGTGGCTTGTCAATTTTAATGCTTTACCCTAGGCACAACATGACTACCATATGAAGAACTTTATTTCTTTATTTGTGTGTGATCTAGGAGTGCCTAATGTTCTGAGTGTTCAAGCAGTCAACAGTGTTGGGTTAAGGAGAACTGTCTATGCCACCAGCTTGACCGTAGATAATACTCCACCTACTGTTGGACAGGTATGGATTTGTCAACTCTCTTGCTATGACAAACTGATCACATTGACTATTGATATTATTATTATTATTTATTCGGCCAAGATTTGCAACAAACATATACAGAGAATATGACAATGTAACTCCAGAGGAGACAAGATTACAAGTATAAGAAGTCATGAAACAATTCAAATAAGTGCAAACAAAAGCAAGGAGCTATGAATAAAGGCAGCAATGAAAAAAGGCAAGGTTGTTACAGAATAAAACAAAACAAGAACAGAACAAAACCCAAATTAAGATGGCAAGGATTAATAAAAGCGAACTTAAACACTATGACTCGAAAGCCTATCAATCCAATCCTAAAAGGGAACACGGAACAAATATTATGAAATCTGTGAACATATAGTTAATAAAAACAACACACATTCATAAAAACATAAAAATACAAAACTAACAAATTTTTAGGACTATAGCACACAGCATAACACACAGCCTCATTGAAAAGTACATGTAGGCCACCATTTAATTACTGCTCTTATCTCCTTGCTTAGGAACTAAGTGCTTAAACTCACATGAGCATCTGGGAGATTAGGTTAAATGAAAACAAAAAAGTGTATTGAAACTAATGTGATGTAGAAAACCAATAGATGATGCCAATCCTAGGTATAAGAAAATACACCTCCCCCTGCCCCCTTTGACAAAGAGGAGCGGTGTGTGCGGGGATGGGGTCCATATAGGATCTAAAAATAAAGAATGCCACTCATAATCTGCTCCTGTCAACATGACCACAGAACAAAGAAAAAAAGGAATTGAGAAAAGAAGAAGTTTGACACCGCCTGGAATAACGAATTTCTATTGTCTGGAATATTTCTTGATTTCTCCATTCAGAACCCCAGTCATACAAATTTAGATAGGGATTGGTATATTTCAGTCAATCCGTATATCTTTGAAGTACCTTCTCACCAAAGACTTGTTGTTTAACGCTGCACTTTTCCTGTCTGCCGTTACCATTCAGGTTCAGTGTCCTGCCTTCATCCATGCCAATAGCGCCCTCTTGTGTAGTTGGACTGGTTTCTTGGATGCTGAGTCTGGCATTAATCATGTGGTTTTTCTGGTTGGGACGGCCCAGGGACAAAATGACGTGTTCCAGTCTGATGATCTGCCTGGCTACCTCACTCACTACAGTGTTAGAGCAAGTGAGTGACCACCATTTGAACCCAAACATTTAAATAGAAACCTTCTGAGGGCAGGATTTGCCATTAAACTTATTTTTCACCAGCCGGCTGGACTAGTGAAAGAGACTCTTAACTAGTCCGTGGGCCTTCCACTAGTAAACATGTGTTTAATTGAAGAGTTTCATCGCAAAACGCGATAAACGCCAAATCCAAAAAATCTGAGATATCACTTTCAATTCATCACGTACTGATAGAGCGCTCAAGTTCCGAGTTTATTTTCGGGCAGACTGCGATAAATCCCACACCAATAGGTGACTGGAAACAGTCTTTTGTTGCAAACCGCGATAAACGCCACCGCTGTTTTTCTGCATTGCGCGACATATCCATTAGACTGGTATACTGCCCCTCCAGCTCTGAAATACAACAACGTAGTACGGCCGCGTCCTATCCAGAACCGGACCCAGGTCCAGCATAACGCAGTAGGACAGGAAACCAGTCTACACCTTCCGCGCGTGCGCAGCTTTGGTCTCTCCCTCGTCCGTGTTTGACCGTAAACTTAGGCCACAACTCTTTCATTTTTCTTGATTTATGTTGAGATTATGAACAATTTTGATGGCTTAGAGGAATCTGTTCTGTTGTCTCCGGTTCCACGAAAGCGGGGAAGGTCGGTAGACTTTCATGCGAGAGAAAAACAGAAGAAATTGAGGTACACTGGCGGCGGCAAGGTACCAGCAATTGGGTGTACACACACCGCGAAGGACAACGCTCGCTTGTGCCACGCCGACCTCCTGTCTGCTGCCGATTTAGCCTTAAATCACAACAAATTTTATGCAAATCCTGATAAGGTTGTTCAAGATCAAGTTGTTCTGAGTCTACTTGACATAAGTCCCCCAAGCCGACGTCGGATTCCTGTAGCGGACGAGGGAGCAAGGAAAAACCGAAACATTGATGTCAAGTATTCACTCTTGACAGAAAGTCATCCAAGAAAAATTAAAGTATGCAAGGCAACCTTCACCACTGTTCTTGGTAAGTAAGATTTTTAATTTTATACCCTAGGCCCATATTAGATTGTGGGTGATTTACTCCATGCAGGTTTAGTGGTACAATGTAGAATTTTGATGTCTTGCTATGCCATATTGCTACATGTACAACTTACAAGCAACAAGCCATTTTGCAGATACTTGCATCTTGCTCAAAACTGCAAGGGTTGGTGATGGCCCTAATCACATGGGGGACGTGGACGGGGTAAACGTGGAGACACGGGGTAAACGTGGGAAAGATTGCACATAGGTAACGCAAAAGGCATGGGGAGGTTAGAGCCGTTCTGAAAGTTTCTTTTTAAATTGCATCCGAGTTTATTTTATGATTTTTCGAGTTTATTTTATGATCTTTTCTAAGAGAAGGAGAGATTTTCAGAACAGTTTTAACCTCCCCATGCCTTTCGCGTTACCGATTTGCAGTCCAGGATTTTTGCACCCCCCCCCCCGATGAACATGTAAGCCCTACAGTGTTTGAACATTTTTTTTTTCAATTTGTTCCAAATCTTTTTTTCCCATATTTGATTTTTCTTCTGGGTTCAAGCCTGCATTTTCTCCATGCTGTCAGATTTTTTTTTTGTAGTGGCTATTTTTACGGTAATCGTAACGCAACTTCCGAATTCTGTAGTTACGGTATTATCTAAAATATCTTAACAAGCTTTCAATTCCCCAATTACGTGATGATGGCACAGTGGTAACACACCCGCTTCGTGGCATGGGGTCCCCTGTTGGAACCTGCATACTTCTCCATTTTGCATTTTTTTTCTCCCAGTCCTTAATTTTTGTTTCTTTTTGTTGTTCAGATCATTTTTACTGCGTTTTTCTTCTATTTTTTGGAAGATTCATCCCTTGGAGGATATTTTTTTTGAGAAATAATGTCCGAGATGCATTCATAATAGACTGGTCTGGTTCTTTTTTCCAACGCACTAGACTGGCGCATCAGAAGTGAAAGTAACCGGTCTACCTTTTCCTTTTTTTTTCTTTTAATTCTTTTCCATTCCTACATTCCATTTCCTTCTGATTTTCTCCTCGCAATTTTTTTTTCTCATGTTGCTTTACTTCTTTTGTCTCTGCAGGTATTTCAAAGGATCGTGTATCGCGTGTGGCCAGGTATTATGCAGAACATGCACAGCCGCGACCAGAAAACAGAGGTGGACTTCGTAATGAAGATGAAGTCAATCAGAAGAGGCAGAGTGTTATCGACCACATCAAAACTTTCACGTGCAAAGCCAGTCACTATGGTCGACGGGGGGCACCTGGCAGGAAGTACTTGCCGTCTGATCTGTCAGTGCGCAAGATGCACGAACTTTTTAAAAGACAGAATCACAGTCAAGTGAGCTACTCGCTGTATTATTCGATTTTCACAAAGCAGTTCAATTTGGGTTTTGGTCATCCAGCCACAGATGCTTGTGCCACATGTGTTAAGCACAGGCTGACGATGAAGGATCCCCACCTTACAGAAGCAGAGAAGCGTTCCAAGACTGCCATGTTTATTCTTCATCGGAGACGAGCTCGTGTCTTCTATGATATGCTAGGTAGAGTGCAACCCGAGGCAGTAACACTCTGCTTTGATATGATGCAAAATATGAGCCTTCCAAGAACACCAATTGGCCAAGCTTATTATTCCAGGCAATTGTACCTCTACCTGTTTGGGGCAGTGGTTCATCATGGTGTGAATAGCACCCAAAGCAAGAATGACGTTCATCTGTATGTGTGGATGGAACATCAGAACAAAAAGGACTCGAACATGATTGCCTCTGCTGTTAATGATTGTTGTCGTGTCAGATTAAATGGAACACTCCGCCAGAAAGGGAAACTTCGGCTATTCAGTGATTCCTGTTTTGGACAAAACAAGAACATGAACATGATTGGCATGCTGAGTGCACTGAGGAAATCAGCCTTTCCAGACTTGAACATTGAATATGCTTTCCCAATCCGAGGACACAGCTTTTTGCCTGCTGATCGGATTTTTGGACGGATAGAGCAGGAAATTCGTAAGCATGACAGCATCTTGCACCCTAAAGGGTACTTCGACATTTTGAGAAACTATGGTAACGTGTACATCTATGGAGAGGATTGGCATGCCCTAAACTTCAAAGAACTGGTGCATTCATATGTCAAACAACAAAGGACATTCAAAGTGAGCGAGGCCCGCATGCTGTCGCTAACCAATGATCAGGTAGGCTTCAAGTCTACCTACGCTGGCGAGTACTGCCATCATGCTGTCCTAAAGCGTGGAAAGAAGTGGACAAGTTTCAAACCTGCACCACTTGGGATGGTCTCAACTGTCAAGAAAGCCAAAAAGGAAGATGTTCAAAACCTGTTGTCCGCAATTGGCGCGTCAGGAGATGTCATGGCATTCTACAACAATGCGCTCAGCAACACCACTGACTCAACTAAGGATGTTGAAGATGAACACAGTTCAGAATCTGAAGATGACAGTGTTGATCATGAACAGTAGATGTCAGTTTGTCATTGGTGGCTGACTGCCCTGTCTGTAGTCTCCATGCATGTAATTTCACTGTTAGTTAATGGCTGCACCCCTTGCAGTTGTGATTAGGTTCAGTAGTGTAAAGCCAACTCCATGTTGGACCTAAATGTCCGCACAAACATTTTTGGTTTGCATTGATATTGATAGTCAGGATCGAGGTGACAATGAAGTGAAATACTGGTATCGGCTCCCATAACTCAAAGCTTTATCACCATAGATCCCTGTTGAGATGACGCTGGCGATCACATGCATGGTTGAATTCGTTGCCCATTGGTGACTAATTGGATCAGTGTTGTTGAAAAAAAAATTGAAAAGTCAGGGTCGCAGCAAGTCATACTGTGTGTACATATAGGGCTTCGATAGTCATGTTTTTATTAACTGAAATATCAACAGAGTTCCAGTGTTGCTTAAGCCCCTTTCACACCGGGCCTACATAGAGTTGCGTATTGCGGCAAACCGAGTACGCCGAAATTAGGCTGTGTACTCATGAAAAAAAAATGTTGCTATGCATCCAGTGCTCTACGCGGACAGTATGCGAAAAAAATAAACAGGTTTAATTTACAGTACGGTTTAATATGGCAATACGTCCCTCGACGTATTGCCATGTAGGCCAGCGTAGGCCCAGCGTAGGGCAGCGTAAGCTCTGCGTAGTCGGTAAGCCGCACTACGCAAATCTACGTAGGCCCGGTGTGAAAGGGGCTTTAATGTTGCAAATTTTTGCTTGAACATTCCACTGTTAATGTTTATTGTTCGTATCCTAGGATTAAGTGAGCTGCCAAAGTGTCTTAACAGAAACACTGTATGCTCAGTGTATTACCTCCCGAGTGAAAGATGGAAAAAAACACTTGGGTGGGACTCGAACCCAGGACCTCCTGCTTACTAGTACAGACGTCTTACCACTCGACCACCGACCACAGATTTGAACTGCCCAGCCGATCCCATTAGCTCGGTGGTCGAGTGGTACATGTGCGCTCGAGTCTTACCCGAGTGGTTTTTTGCATCTTTCACTTGGGAGGTAACACACTGAGCCTACAGTGTTTGTACATGTCGTTGAAGGGCAAAATTGCTAAATATGGATTTGATAGTCATGTTGTTAATTAAATGAAATATGAATTATAGTAATTTGCTTGAACATTCTACTGTTAATGTTTATTGTTAAAAAGTTTTTGTTGGAACAATAAGCATGGAAAGTAAGCAATGGGCCCCACTACATGTATCACTTTTTTGTAATATGTGAAAGGGGGCCTATTGCACTAACCATGTTTTTCATTCCAACGTTTTCAAGTCTTCACAGAAAGTTTTAAGATTGGTATTCATGTTATTTGTGTAATGGACTAAACAAAAAAAATGAATTTTAATTCTGCTGAACATTGTGATTTTTGTTTCAGTCAAACACGTAAGGTTGCATTCAAAGCATGGATTCTAAAAATGAAATGCGGTTCATCCCTGTACGTGCACAAACCATGATTTGTGGACAAGGCTCATGGCAATCGTTTTCAATATCATGCGACTTTTATGGATTTTTATGAATTAGTGGCAACCTTCATTGCTTTTTCCAGCTTTCGGCACAAACCTACCACACATGTCTGTAGCAGAGATAGAAAACAATCGAAATTTTGTTATCAGTCGGGTACATGGAACACGGTTTACAGTTATGACCATGAGCAGCGGCGGATACAGGATTTTCCCAAAGGGGGGCGTGGTCAAAAAAGGGGGGCGTGGACAAAAAAGGGGGAGTGAAATGTACCAAACAGCAAATGGTAAAGGAAAGTTTTGCCGCCTACACTGCTGGAGGGGTCTTGGGCGTTTTCTTGTATTAGGCCCAAAAAAAAAAAATATTCGGTCTCTGGTCAGACCAAAGTTCCAGAATTGATGCGGCCACACGGCTTTTTTTTTTTTTTTCAATTTTTTTTTTCTCTTCAAGCTTGGATTGTACAGACAAGGTGTGGTACTATTTTGCTTTTTTGGTGTCCTCATGTACATTGGTGTCCTCCATAATTTGCCTTGGTGCTTTCGATCATTTGCCTTGGTGCAATTTCCCATTCCTTGGTGCTCTTTGGTAAAAAAAAATGAGGAGGTGCGGAAATAGAGGGCGCTGTTGGAGCTACCACGGAACATTTTGGAAAAAAGAAGATCGACGCGCATGCTTAAAATCGACGCGCGCGCTGACCAGAGACTGACTTATTTTTTTTTGGCCTTATACAAAACATTTTACCCCTAAGTAAGGGTGCAAGGATCATCCTTTTTTTTCAGATTTGTTATTTTTTCCCTGATGGGGAGGGGAGGGTCGTGGGGTGAACCCCCTTTTCATGGGGGTTCACCCCACGACCCCCTCCCGATCCGCCCCTGATGAGAGTCCCTTTTACTGCTGGAGAAACCATGTGTATTGATTTAGGATCCTGATGAATAAAGTATGATGAAATGTCTGAATTTCGCCTTCAGTTTCATTCATTGTGTGTGGATTTATTGCATTTTGCTCAAAAACTACCGGATATATAGCACTTTGAAAAAAAAAACCTCAAAAACACCTTTTTTTCTAAAAATGCATAACTAAAGATTATATTTTAAATTGGCATGTCATTGCAGACCCTTAAGTGATCACTTGTGCATTTTCATTTTTTTCACTTTTAGTCCCGTCTATTAGCAACGAAAAATGTCATTTTTCTCAGAAAGAACTTATACGGATATATAGCGTTTTGCGATGAAACTCTTCAATTCTTTAAATAGAATGATTAAACTTGTATGTTATGGAACTAGACTCATGGCCCAGAGTGAATAGAGGGTATTATAACACCTCACCCACAGATTCTGTGTCTTGATTGGCCGAGAGCGAGTCACATGTTACTTTCTAATTTTGCTATCTTTCTGTGCACGGCCAAAAGTACTATGCGCATAGCAACCAAAGTACTATACCATTAGCAACCAAAGTACTATTTCCACGGCGCGGTATTTGTGTGCAAATGCATGCTGGTGTGCACATTGCGCATTGTGCGTAGCGCGTATTATTCCAAAGAGAGCGCGCCGCAGACTTGGGTTCAAACATTTCATGAAGGGGTAGTTTTTAAGAGAGAAATACATTTTCCACCAATTTTGTATTGAAATTGAAGTTTATTTCAACGGTGTTCAGATTTAAATAATTTAAAATATTAAAATCAAGCAGAATCTGTGGGTGAAGTGTTATAAAACAAATATTGAATGCTTTATCTCGTGGTGAAGTAAAACTAGCCTCCCTCGGTGATCCATGGACCATTCTATTTTCCCTCGGCTTTGCCTCGGGGAAATAGAATGGTCCATGGATCACCTCGGGAGGCTAGTTTTACTACACCACTCGAAGTATTCAATATTTGTATACTATGGCAATATGCTCATTGATAAAACAAAAAGCCAGACTGTATGCTAAGAGCGTTTTTTTTTTTTTTTGCTTTTTTATACATGTACAAAAAGCAGAGCCAGACGATGTTCTTCCATTAAAATAATGTCGGCGCAAGATTATGCGGTGCAACGGCATGAAACAATCCAAATGCGCATCCATTTGGATTCAGTGTCACATTATTGTTTCTAAGACTTTCTTTTTGTATAATAATATTACATATAAAAGTAATTCTACATTTACGGGAAATGGGTCATTTGGGAGACATTCCCATATACGTGTACACAAAAATGTTCCATCTTTTATGTCCCCAAACCCCAATTTGACCTTATCCTACCCCCACAAATTTTGATATATGTTTTGGACCACAAACAATTGATCTAGCTTATTTACGACAGTAAAATTTTAGATCTAAATAAGAGCTGTGACATTAGGGAGATATTTAAATGTCTCCCTAATTTCTGTCATCTCCCTAAGGTACCGGTACAGGGTGGATAACAAAAACGAAACCGAGATATTATTGCTAATTGGAACAGAAGTAGGGCACATGTGAATCAAAGGGAGATAGCCTCTGTTGAATGTCCTCTTTAAAATGACACCCTTATCATGTCATTACATTCATGGTTGACTGAGCAGTGACCAACTTTATGAAAGGGTCTATTTAGAGAATTGCGCTACTTTTCATGGTGAAATTTCTTTTTTTCCCACCTGCCTTGATTGGCAAACATAGCCTATCGCTCTGTAACAAATGACGCCACAAAAACCACAATTGAAAAGTGGCGCAATTCTCTAAATAGACCCTTTCATAAAGTTTGTCACTGCTCAGTCAACCGTGAATGTAAGGACATGATCAGGGTGTCATTTTAAAGAGGAGATTCAACCCTAACAGAGGATATCTCCCTTTGATTCACATGTGCCCTACTTCTGTTCCAATTACCAATAATATCCCGTTTTTTTTTTTTTTTAATCCACCATGTATAATTAATGACGACAAAATGCCTTCCAAAGGTACCGTTAACAGGTATTATGGTAATCATGGTAATGATAACTTTGAACTTAACAGATCTGAATCTGATTCACAACCAAGTCTACTATGTCACTGTGGAGGCCTTCAATGCTGTCAACCAAAGCACGATGGCATTCTCTGGTCCTATTGAGATTGATGAAACACCTCCATCATACGGCCTTGTAGTGGAGCTATCGGGTGTGTACAGCTTCAATTTCAGTGATCCTGTGAACCAACCAGAATGGGAGTGCACAAACGATGAGGAATGCTTGAGCTTGGACGGGGAGTGTCTGGAATCGCTTACCCAGCTGCAGATCCTATGGCAGCCGTTTACTGACGAAGACACTCAGATCACCAAGTATGAGGTTGCCCTGGGCACCTCACCAGGAGGGTCTCAGATCAGACCTTTCTATGAGGTGTCCAAGGACCAGACTTCAGAGCTTATTACCAACATTGATCTGAGCAGTGTCAGTAGAGTCTATGCCACAGTGAGAGGCTACAATGAAGCCGGTCTGACCAGCACCGCCGTGTCCAACGGCATCTACGTCAGCCGGTTCAGTGCAGGACTTCCACCACTCAGACCATTCCAGGTCAAAGATGGAGTCACTGATTTAGACTTGGAAGACTCAGACTTCCAGACCTCGCTGAATGAGATAAGTGCATCCTGGGATTTCAGCGGGGATCCGTGTCCAATGAAGAAGTATGAATGGGCCATTTACAGAATTGATGGACAAGAGATTCAACCATTTATCAACATTCTAGGTAATAACACTAAAACGTCTCCAAAATAAATTTGTAACCCCAATCTTATTAAATTTTGCAAATGAAATATGGTGTCGTTGTGGCTAAAGAACAATGTACAAATACGTCCTCATTAAAGTGACAGTTGGGGGAGACCACTGGAAGAGACATTTTGTGCTCATTCAGAAGGAAATTAGTCATATGTACGCTACATGTACGTGAACCAATGTGTGCACATGATGTGTTCCTTCACTGGGCTTTGGAAAGTGATGTCTTGTTAATTCACAGATAGAGCCCATATCCAGGAGACTATTTCATTATCCGTATGCCTTAGAAAGAGTACTCGGCAAACTCTGCTATTTATTTCGATATATCACACAAAGTTTGAGATTCTGATGGAAATGTATGTTGAGTAGGTACAAATATGAATGTTTAATTGCCTGTGATTTAAAAGTGGCTCTGCTGAGTGCGGACTTCCAGGGCACAAAATCTAAGGCTAATTTCTGTCTGGTTTCATTTTCAACCTAGAGCGAACCTCAGACACCAACACAGACATTCAAATGACTGATAGTGAGACCTACTACAACCTTGTGAGGGCTACTAATGCCCTTGGCCTGGCCGTCACTGTCCGATCTGATGGAATCACTGTCAAGCGTGATCCCTTGATACCTGGCCAGGTCTATGATGGCCTCTTAGTGGGCTATGATCTGACTTACCAGAAGGAGACTGATAGGATATCAGCAAGCTGGAAGGGCTTTGGACAAGGGACACCAGTTAAAGAAACTATCCATCACACAGGTATGTGTTGACAGATTGAAGGTAGACAGTCTTCTGTTACGGTTTAAAGTTAGGTTCAAGTCAACTACTTCAGATGGCTAGTAGCTTGAAAAAATGATTAGACCAGAAACAATTTAACTTTACCACTAGCAAAACAAGAAGTGCATTGCTGAGGTATTGCCTTAACATTTTAGTCAGTAGGCCCTGATGTTTAATCAGCAGATTGATAATGATTGGGGCACGATGACTGAAACGTCAAGTTATCTAACGTGGGTTCTTCTAAAAAAACATTTTTCTAGTAAGTCACTCACAAGGTGTGCTACAAACTTATCACAGGTTGTACAGATATACAGAGGTGCACTTTGATGCTTGTATGTAAAGTGAAAAGATTCAAGGACTTGCTTCTACATTTCGGCTTAATACAATACTTTTTAATATTAGCGGGCATGCACTGCCATGGCAAAAGTCACCGTGAAGCAGGCGCGGTTCTACGGGGGGGCTAGGGGGGGCTGTAGCCCCCCCCAAATTTTGTCTAGCCCCCCAAAATAAATTCCGTAAAAAAAAAAATTGCATTAGCAAAAAGAAGGATTGTGATGTACATGCGAACAGTCGCCCCTAAATAAATAGTCGTGACAAGGGTGCATTAGTTAATTTAGTGTGAATGATTTTAGGATTTTATTGGCGCTCCCCATTGAAAATATGCCCCCCCCCCCTATTGATTTTCGGAGGCCTAAGTGTCTGGAAAAAATAACCGGTCTACATTTCAGCACGCCTCCCTGAAAAAAATTTCTTGATCCACCGTGCTAGCCCCCCCCCAAAATATTGGTTCTAGAACCGCGCCTGCCGTGAAGATCATTACAACTACATCATTGCCCTAAATCCCCTTCAGGAAATGCTGAAGTCACCAAAGACCACATCACAGAGCAAACTGTGGATTACTACCAGGCCGCAGTTGGAACTGACCGCCGCTACCCTAAGACCAGAGACAACGTGGTGCCCTTCACTTATGTTGGAAAGAACACAACGGTCACTTTCACTAACCTCAACCGCATGGAACGAGACACAACATATTACGTAACAGTCAGGGGATATAGTGCTAGCCTTGCCACAGCTGAGGTGACATCAACAGGGATCAATGTTGGTGTAGACAGCACAGTGCTTGGTAGGTTGTTCTTCCTCTTGACTTTTCTTCTCCTGTGTTAGGGACATCTAAGCAGAGGATAAAGTTGACATCAAACATCGGACATTCACTAGCCGTTTACCGTATCTGTCCAAACAAGTTTGTAGTGTAATGACTTTCTAGGTGCATGTAACGCAGCTCAAAGTTGCTGTTACCTTTGTCTGAACCTTATCATGAGGCTGTGTTTTGGGAGGTGGGTTGGGTTTTTTTTTACTCTCATTTAGTAGTACAAGGAAACCTGTATGTACAGTAGTATTTCAACTGCTCTTGGTAAGACGTAAAATTTGGTATTTTCCACCCAGTTGTTTAGTTCTGTACAGTTGTTCAGTGGAGTTTCAGTCTCATACATACTCTTTTATGTTCATTTTACTTTCACCAGTTCAGAGATAATCCTGTCGTTATTCTTTGCCATAAAATAACTGTTATCAGATACATTTTAGAACTGTCTAACATTTTCTAAACTTGGAACTTGCTTTCTGTATTTTTTTCTTTTGTTTGTTTGTATACAGCTAATTATAAATTGTTTTCTTTACACGGTAGTACAACACTTTTGTTAATTGTCTTTTATATCTGTTCAGGAAGTGAAGTGGAAGTCCCAAAGTATGTAAACTCTGTCTCTGAGGTGCAACTCATGTGGGCTAAATTTCAATCCACCTTCCCCATCCTGCTGTATTACGTTGGTCTGGGTGAACCATCCACTTCCTCCATTCCACCTGAAGATATGGACTGCCTGGATATGCTGTTGGGGACAACGCAGGCCCTGACTACATTCCATGAGAGATCAATGCATTTTGTAGGCAAAGATACCTTTGTGGAGGTCAAGGGTCTGAATCTGACGCAGGAAGGATCCTACTATGTCACTGTTGTGGGTAGGTGAATACTGTGACTCTATGTGCAGGGTAGATGGGTAGCTTGAGTGAAAAACTTCGAGATAGAGGATGAGTTGTGAAATATTGACTGTGTGTCATAGCGCATTGTTTAACTTCTATCTAATGAAAGCAAATTGTTGAAGCAATTGCTGCTGAGTCTCAGAATGAAGCTGATCTCACTTGCCTCAACAATATATGAATTGCATGGCACTTAAAACAATACATTGAAATCTCGATAAGTCAAAACCGTTTAACTTGAAGACCCTATTAACTCAAAGTAAAAACTTATTCCCGTCAAAAGAATAGCAAATCATGTATAAACATGCCTGCACTTACTCGAAATTTCGGACCAGAAACGCAGTTAAGTTGAACTCAAAATCACCAGGTGCATAAATAAACTTGCGTAATTATGCCATTAAAGAAATTGGAATCCTTTTGTTAAGTTAAGAAACTTCCACGACAAAATCAATAAACCCGAACTCGGGTATAGAAAAGCAGCAAAGAGGCTAGCATTCCTTTTGAAGCATCCTGACAACGACCATACAAGCGAACCGTGACCAATCACACAGGAGTCTTTTCATGCGGGGATATGCAGCGTACATGATGGCATTGTGATTTGACTTCAGCCTGTAACCGCAACAAATCCTGACTCTCGAGCTAGCCTAATCACTATAACGCTGGCCTAAATGCAGCCAGCATGCCGGTGGTCCAAGCGCTGGCTCCTTGCAGTGGCTACATGCATTGGAAAGCACGCCTGGCTTTCCAGTTACCGCAACTGGCCCAGCCAGGCTAGCTGCAGCTTGCATGATAGCGCGCACTCTGTCGATCAAAAAGGACTGGTCACGTGACCTCACATAGGGAAAACCCTGAGCGTGGTGCTTGCGAATCTCGCGATTGCTGGAGACTATAGACATCGACAAACGACACAAGATAAAGATTTGCTACACGAAGTTACATAGTTTGAGTGGTTTATTGTTACATTTATCAATACAGCAGACACTTTTATGTAAGAAAAATATCAAATCTGAGTAAAATGATGATTTGTTATTGAAAAAAATACACCATTAAAATCAGTAAAAACAAGGAGAGAGAGCCCATTAACATGTCAGTCATAGGGAGGATGATGATATACGGTGAAAGCCATTCCTGTACATTATACGTTTGCATAATTTGGGAACTTTTGGGAAAAATTGGCAAAATGGTCAATGCATAAATTTTACTTATGCATGCGCACATATCCTCCCAAGTGGTTATGTCCAACAAAGATCAAAATCAATAATTTTTTTTTTTGCATTTAAAAATAAACAAATTGTATTTATCAATAGACAGTAATTTTTTTTGTTCATGCTCCTGTCTTTTTAGGAATGAACGAAGGCGGACAGTGTAACTCCTCCACAAGTTACTTCTCTGTGGATATCACACCACCTATTGAGGGTAGGCTGCGTGTTGGACCTTTCTATGACATGGTAAGTCATCAGGAGATCAGTGTATTGTGTTTCTGTATTTAAATGTGGCATCCTGCCATTAAAGTTTGGTTGCATGCTAGACCATTCTTTTTCATTTTTATTACACTCATTAGGGTAATGAAAAGGCTGTTTTTGTTCTGGTGGTCATGGTATAGTATTCATCAGATCCTCAAAGTTTAAAGAAGCTATACCGTGTTTATATGCAGTGTTGTTCAAACTTATGTGCAGTGTGCATCGAGTTCAAATTGAGTGCCATTGGTCAACTCAAAAGTATTTTATTTTAAATAAAGCCATGCTTAAAAAAATGAATTTTCTTTGAATAGTGAAAGAACATAATTATATCATTAATGATTAGTGTATCTCATCTAGAATCATGTACAAATTACCAGCATCCTTCTGTGCCTTTTTCGCCAACGGCATCAACAATATATTTTTTCCTTGCTTATATTTCATGCAACTGACTAAAACCTACCAATCACACTCATACTAAGTTACCTGTCTGTGACTTTTAAAACTTGTATTTGCAGCCTGTTGCCTATACTGACAGCACCGAGTCTGTCTCCGTGGTGTGGGAGGATTACAGAGATGATGAGAGTGGAATCAAGTCCTACAACCTCCGCCTTGTGCAAGCCGCATCATGTAATGACGATGAAGATAACCTTACTGCGGTAGCCAACCAAGACTGGCTGGTACTTGGCCCAGATATTCAGGATTTCACATTCGTGGACTTGAACCTAGTTGTGAGTAACAATAAAATTTAATGATTGTAAAAACACATTAGGGCTGTTCGGATTTGCACTTTTTCATCGCCAAGAGAACATTGTTCACATCTATTTGCACAGTTAAGCACTCTTACTCTTGCTGATATTAATAAATTTCACACTGCTATATTCATGTACAAATTCACCAACAATCTTCTCCCCAGAGCATTTCCGTCTTTTTTTTTCTTCAGTACAAAACACCCATGGTCACTTTACTAGATCAAGCAGTAGCCTATACAGTAGATTCCCGTTATAGCGCTCTCAAAGGGACCGAGCTGAACCGAGCGTTATAACCGCACAGCGCTGTAACCGACGTACATGTACATGTACAAATACATGTGCACATGTACATGTACTGTATAAAATACATGTATGTACATGTACACACATACACGTACACCCATGTACATGTATGATGAATGTACGGGTCGGACTATACATCATGTAACATGTATTAAAAGCCTGTGATTCTTCTGTTGTACACCTCCATCAAAATCATATTGTTCGTTTCAAAATGGGGAGAATGAATTCTGTTGCCATATACACAAAATAATGAAACATTTCTGTTTATAAAGTCGAATAAAACAGTTGAGAAAATCATGGAATCTACGGAGTTATTTTTAAATTTGAAAATATGAAAGTTTACAAAACATGTATAACCTATAACTGAACAGAAGGATTTTAGTTGAACATTGGAACAATTTTGAGGGCCGAATGTGTCGCTTAACCAATGCAAAAAAAATCTACGAAAAAAAATCTACGAAGTCTTGAACGACCCTGGAGCAGACCGACTACGGACTACGGTTGATTTTTTCCTGAGCTGCTTTATACTCGGGCAGCTAGCATTTCATACCGGTATTTTCATCTTCCAACTTCACCAAAAACATCTCAAATTAACTGTTACAACATTAACATGGAAAACTTTAAACATTTAAAATGATTTTACAAACGAATCTGGAAAACGTTATCCCTACTTCTCTCTTGCAGCGACGAATCAGAAAACCGTACAACCTAAGCTTCATGCACACACAACACAATCCCACTGTATGCAAAACGCACACACGTGCTCGTGGCTCGACTGCGCTGGGCGGAAGTTGCGCTATGAGCATGTGGCCTCCATTCCAGGCGCTCATTCATGCAGCAGGAATACAGTGTGGCTGAGAAGTGTAAAGTCGACCTTACAATATGGGTGTACAAATGTACAACACAGTGTGCAGAAGCCTAGTCACTGACTACGTATATTTATTGCATTGTAAAAGGGTTTTTGTTTTTTTGCTGAAGTCAAACTGCGACACGTATACATTGAACCAGACGGACATGTTACGTTTTTTTTCACATCCCGCCCAAAACATGAGATTAATCATCATAAACAATTTGTTAAAAAAAAATCATGGGTTTCGGACAAACTGTTCTAAACTTTCTTGGATCTAAAACTTAATTGGAGACATAAAAAACCATGGGTGGACACAATCATGGAAAGAACTTTCAAGATTAGAGTTTGAAAATAATGCACAAACAACTGAACACTGAGTTGTAGATTGGTCACTGTTTCGGAGGGTGACACAAAAAGTCCGTCACCGTCTGTACCCGGACCCGTTGGATATGCCCAGAACACTACATGCATATCGGCACGTACGTGTACAGTATGTACATGTACCGTACGTACACCCACTGTGTGTGTGATGGTGTGTGCGACCACGTGGCGTTAGTGGGCAGACCGCGCCGCTCCTTGCGGTTTTCATCAAATCTGCGAAGAATCTGACACTCCAAGGTGAATAGCGTTATAACAGGAATCATTTTACATGTTTTATATTGTTCCTGGGTCTTAAAATAGTGAGCGCTATATCCCGAAAAGCGTTGTAAACGGGAGCGCTGTAACCGCAGGAATATGTACACAATGAATGGGAGCGCAGTCGGGGAAATGAAAAATGAGCGTTATATCGGCAGGAGCGTTATATCAGGGCGCGCTGTAACGGGAATCTACTGTACATTCCATTCACTCACACTCTTTATTGCCTTAACACTCTTCGGTACCATGGTCCCCGATTATGGAATACTATTAATCCCAGCATTAGAACACTGTCTTCCGTGGGGCGATTTAAATCACGGAACAAGAAATTCCTTCTGTCCTCGTATGTAGCATAGCTTCCCAACCTGATTTCTATGCATTCTCATTGTTTTTATTATTTTCATCATGTTAATTGTAGCTCCTTCAAATTCATTGCTTTTCCAATTATTTACTCATTTTGTACTTTCATATCCTGTCAGGTTAAGTAGTGTCACGTTTGTCTTGTCTGTATTGTCTGTGTCTCGTTATAGTTTTGTTTTTCTGTTGTTCTTGTTGTCTGTAAAGGCTGTTTCTTACAAGCCTCGGCTTACTCAAACAGCCCCATACTCCTATTTTCTCCTGTACATAAACCAAACTTAATTTTACACTTGTTAATAGCGCAGTTTACTTTTATTACATTTTTTGTGTGTGTGACACATTTATCGAATTTGTATTTTGCTATGTACCAAATACCTTTTGTATATTGATGTATTTTTCTAAAGGAGTATGAAATAAATGTTTCTTGAATTGAATTGAATATGTGGAATTGTGCTCTGCAAAGGCATATTTTGGATTGATCATTTTTGTTGGAATACAAAGTACTTTTCATGCTCTTCAACGTATTCTATTTTTTTTTCTCTTGAAAATGCTACTTGAACATTGACTGACTGACAGTATATCTTAAAGTTATATTCACATGTGCATCACTGAAACAAACGTGTTTGAATTATCAGTCATACTTTGCCAATGCAAATTTTGTCGTAGATTCTGTCAGTTGACATTAAAATAACTGTCTTATTTGAACAGGGATGTACTCAAGTCTATCACAAGTCCTGACATTGAAACGAATGTCAAGGGCTTGATTTGGAGTGTACTTACAAAATTTACAATTAAGCATTACCACTGATCATATACCATTTCCTTTCTGCACAGACAAACCAGCCCTATTTTGTTCAGCTGTCAGTCGTTAACCATGCAGGAGACAGTGTCCTATCCCAAGTAGGACCCGTCTTTGTTGACTTGTCTGAGCCGACAGCAGGACTGGTAGTTGATGGCATGGACTTCAAGATGGACATGACAGACAGCGGCGACAGAAGCCAAGTTACTGGTAAATGGAAATTGCTACACAATTCAGTTGCTATTCTTGCATGAAAAGTAGAACAAGTTCAAACGTGAATTGTGGTTAACCATAGTTTGACCATTAAACTTTGCTCAAACACTGGTTGAACCATTCTAGTAAACTTTGGAATGTACCATACAGCACGGTCGCATTACTTGTTGCCACACATATCATAATGTACAGCAGGGAGCCAGAACTGAGAAGTTTTGAGATGACATTTTGACAAGCACTTGATAAGAAATAATTGAGTATTGCTATTAGTGCGCAAACCTTTGATCAGACTTGCTCTGATGAGGTGGCCTACTTTAATAAATTCATATATGTGGAAAACACCTCCTTTGTCAACACCTTCCTTGTCAACTGGTACATTGTCTTTGGCACACATAGGAATTTTAATGTGACTGAACCTAAACTTTGCATCACACTATGGGCAGTTGAAGTATGGCAGCTATGACAAGCGTCTTTCATACCTCTCTCTTATTCATCATTGAGAGGAAACGTGTATGCTAATCCAATACTCTTTGGTCTTTTAAATTCATAAAGAGGCTGGATGTAATTTCCTTTAAAACTTTCTATAATTCACATTTTTAATTGACAGGCATAATCTTACACTTGCCCAACCCAGAGGGCCCACCTTGTCCACTGAGAGACATTCCTTTCACTGATCCACAGTGGTCAGTGATGGACTTCAAGGGACTCTGGAACATGAACAGGAAGAAGTGGGACCTGGAGTATCAGTCTCAGCAGGTAAGCTTAATCATAAATATCTTTCTGGTGGTGAGTTTGATTGACCCCATGGGTGAGTACCACCTGAGAGATCGTCACGGAGATCAGCGGATGTGGGGGATCAGCAGATGTAGTAATGAAGTCCCTCTGGAAAGCCTCTGATTCCTGTATTTATTATTTACAGATAAGCCCTCAAAAAGAAAACTGAGCCCACTTGTACCAAAATGAACCAAAAGAAGGATAAAAAAGTGAAGTAATGATAAGAATATACATTTTGTGAAGACAAATTACAAATTATTAAGAAAGTTATTTGTTTTTGAGCAGAAGGCCTTGGTTCCTGTTGTTGTAGGATGACCCACAATGTCTGGCAGCCTGTTCCATGCTGGAACCTTTGTGGGAATGAAGGAACAGTTGTGCCATGCCAGTGACCAGTGACCATACCCCGACACTCCCCGCCTTACCAGTTAATCTTTGCTAGGCGAGTCTACCAAATGAAGCACTAGCCCTAGTAGACCTTGAAGGAACCTAAATGGGGGCAGTATGGTCTTCAGAAGTGCTGGCGCTCCTGTGAGGTCTGTACATTAAACCTGCCACAGTGACAGATCTCTGATGTGATAAGAGGTCAATCTTCAACTCCTGCGAAGGAGCCTTGAAGATACGTACGGCGTGGCATTGCACATTGTCCAGCTTCTGCAGATGCATGGTACTTGCGGACATCCAAGCTAATTGGGCATACTCCATTGTGCTCCGGACATGTGCTTTGTATACTGTAACGTTGACTGGATCCTGGGTTGTCACACGCCAGACGGAGGAAACCACAGACACTTTTCAGGGTTTTTCGGCTCTAAGAGATATATTCTTGCCACTTTCTTACACGAGGCTCTCTCCTTATACAACTCACAACAAAGACACATTATGCAAAATGTCACCCTACTGAGTCGGCGCAGTGCGGCAAGCAGCAAGGGTCCCCCTGGCCAAGCAGCGGGGGTCCCATCGCTACGGTTGCATCGTGGGTCCGTGCAGGCGCCCTCTGCCGGCAGGCTTGGCACCGCCCCCTCCGAGGACCCTTGTTCGTCCCCGAACAAGGCGGCATCTCCGCTGGGGTCTCTGCTGGGGTCTCCTCTGAGGGTCTCCTTCCGAGGCTTCACTCACCCTGTCTTCGGCTTGGACATCTCCGACAGGCCGTCAAGGGATCTTGTAAACCTTAGGATCTCCTGGGTTGTCACACACCAGACGAAGGAAACAACAGACACTATTCTTCAGGGTTTTGGAGCTCTAGGCCATTTATTCTTGCCACTTTCTTACACGAGGCTCTCTCTTTATACAACTCACAACTAAGACACGTTATACAAAATGTCACACTACTGAGTCGGCGCAGTCCAGCAACAGGTCTTCCTGGCCAAGCAGCAGGGGTCCCATCACTACAGTTGCACCGTTGGTCCGTGCTGGCACCCTCTGCCAGCGGCCCGGCACCAACGTTACAATACTCTGGCACGGACCTGTGGATCGAGGTAAGAAGCAATGCTACAGAGTGCATTCACCCTTTGTCCAGCTCTATCGGCAATGGAATTCACTTGAGACTGAAAGCCCAAGTTCTGGGTAAACCTGACTCCAGGTATGTCCAGCTCTTGTACTCGCTGCAATGCCTTGCCACCCATGAATAACTCCAGAGGCTGCTCACTAGGTAGCCGTTGAGGGAGTGACATCTCTTGTGCAAACAGAAAATTCCATTTCTGCCCCCGTTCATAGATCTTTTGCAGGTCTTCCCTCAGAGAAGTAATGGCATTCTCCTCATAGTAGATCATGCTATCAGCAGCATAGAGACACATAAGGTTGTGCATACATGTATACAATGCTAGCATGTTGTCAGTATTGCTGTATGGAGCTGAAACATCCCTCTTCCCTAAAACCCACTGCTCAGCAGCTTTGGAAAAAAGCGATCTTAGAACCATCGAAAGCACAGGACGAGACAGCAGTACTACAAATGAGAAACTGCGACAACTTACCCAGCAGCCTCGCATACTGAACACCTTTGCAAGGCGCTGATTTTGTTGGTTTGATCATCTATGCCAACTCCATTCAAAGTCATCTTAGACTTTTACTCAAAGTCAGTAGGTTGAAAACGTCATGTCACATCCCTTGTGGCACACTGTCAAGTCAAGCCTTTTGTTCTATTTCTTAAGGTACCCCATAATTCCCCTATAACAAGATCGACATTTTGAACAATAAACTCTATTTCTAATCCAGAGTGTGCTAAATTCCAAGCAGTTGCTAACTTTTATTGACTGCAGCATGTATAGCTTCAAATTTGTACATATATGTATATATTTCTTTCATCAACCAAAATTCTTGGGATATTTTCTGACACACATCTCAATAATCTTTCATATAAATCTCTTTGCTGTTGATAACCAGGTACATGCATCTGATGAGAGTGTGATGCTGATTATGGAGAGAGATACAAGAGGGCCTCGTATGCTGTCTGGAGCCTACGTCACCAATGCACAGATTGTAGGGAGCTCGGAATATGAGGTCAGTACTCAGCTAGAAACCTTGAGATATCAGCCCCTCACAACCATGACATTAGTGGTGTGATTAATTCATGTGAATCAGTAATGTCATCCAGGATGTTTAGTTTGTCCTAAACAGTTCCTGCAGAGAATTTGCTTCTTTTGCAACATCATCACCATCATCATCACCAGCTAGAGGTCATCCATTTGTGGGGCAAAGCCCTTCTCATGAATACACCATTTAATTGCAATTCATTTCAGTGTTGAAAACAAAAGCTATTGAATAATTTTGTTTAAACTTGCCTTCTACTTCCAGCTATTTTTCCATCTCAATTTTAATGGTTTTCCTAAATGCTAGATAGCTACAGTTGTAAAGTTCCTAATCAGTCTTATTAGTCCTGGAGCTAGACGGATTTTAATTAACACCTTTTAGCACTAAAGGTTTGATAGAACACGTTATTATTATTATTATTATTAATAATAATAATAACGTGTACTATCAAACCTTTAGTGCTAAACCTTTAGTGCTAAACGTTCCACACCATTGTCTGTCGGGGGGTAGTTCTGAGATTCTTAAGTTACCCTGGGTTAGATTGGGGGTCAGGGGACGAAGGTCAAGTGTCAAGAATTTTTAGTGTAATTAAAATGTCGTGCACAAGTACTGTTTTTGGAATAAAGTGTTAAGATTGACCCCTGATACCAAAAATGCTACTTAAAAATACAAAAAAGTGTGATTAAGTTTCTTCAGAATGATTTAAAGAACCTTAAGATATCAGCCCCTCACAGCCATGACATTAGGGGCTAGTCTAGGGGCTAGACGTTGTTATTGTGTGATACACAAGAAACAGCCGCCATGATAACCCCCGCCTGTTTGGCCTAATATGCAGTGCGCAATTCGAAAAAAATTCATAGCAGTTCCAAAGCAAATTCTCAAATTTCTTCTGGTAGTATGAAAGATGCAGCAAGACTTTTGTGCAATTTCACTGGTCCGCTCTTTTGTTGTATGTAGTATGTTTGGAACTGAAAATGGACCGTAATTGCCTGCAGAAGTTTTTTTGGGGGGGAGGGGAGAGATTTTAGGAATTGGCCTTGACATTGTTCTGACACGTTCGTGGGTGGTATTGGCTGGTCGTGATAGCGCCCTCTCGCGGCAGCCGGTTATCATGGCGGCGGGAGAGGGCGGTGGCGGGTTACACGTATTAAACAATAACAACCTCTAGACCCTAGACTAATCAGTGGCATGATCAATGCATATGAATCAGTAATATCATCGAGGATAGTAACTCTGTCCTCATCAGTTCCTGGATAGAATTTGCTTGTGAAATTTCGTTCAATTGCATGATATACAATTGGACGCGGAACTTACAAATTCTGAGACAAACAGATGTTAAGATACAAAATTCCATAGGGTAACTAGCAAACAGAGATAGGTCAATTCATTTCAATGTATGAAAAAAAAGGCTATTGAAATCATTATATTTCTGTTTTTACACACATTTGCTTTTGTACTTAGTATGTTAAATTTCTGCCTATTTCGCATCTCAAATTTATTCTGAATTAAGCAAGTTGATATTTAGAGACAAAGGAATGGATTTGTTGCAGTTCATGTAAAAAGCTTGTAATTCAACCAAAGACTGAATGACTTGATTGAGTTGTGAAGAGTTGACTTCAACTCTCACATACACACAATGGAAATGATCTGCTACTGCCGAATGCCCCAGAATACTTCCTTAACCCCCTTTTTTTCCTTCTGAAATGATAGTTTGACTTGAAAGCTGCCCCACCTGACCTGCACAGTGTGACCAGCATTCTATTCTGGGATGGCCCGGATGGAACAATAGGGGAATATGACTTTGGTGGACGGGAGAACTGGCAAGAAGGGATCTGTCAGTGCTGTTATGACCAACCCTTCAATCAGGTAAGTGAGGCAACCAGAAACAGGGGGCATGTCTGCAACAGTGTTTTTTCTTAATTTATACCATGGTTTAAGATTGTGAAATTTCATTGGTTGATGACTCTTCGCACAACACATTTCATAAGTTCATGTCTGACTACCTAATGGACTCAGTAAAATACACCCTGGGCACATCATTGTGATCGTTCTTGAACACATTTGAATATTTTCATCCCTGTGCACAAGGCAGGCAATGTACCTGTAAACACCGGCAATCTTGGACCTAGAACAAAAGGGTTAGGGCACCCAAAAAATCCACGATTGACCGAAAATTTATGTACAAAACCAATGAGAGCTGGTGCTAAAAAGGAATGAGGATTATGAACAATAGGCGGTCCATGATTGCCAGTGTTTACAAAGGTGGGTGTGCGCAAGTATTTACGTATGCAGACTAGTACGCATGTAATGCAGACAAGCATACCAATGACCAAAGCATTGGATTTCAGAATTAAAAATGTATTGGAAATGTGTCAAGTCAAAAATATTGTTTTTACAAATAATTACTGATATTTTTTAATCCTTTTATTCTTCTTAAAACCTGTTTCTTTCCAACAGTCTATGTGTCCTCAGTGTGACTGCCAGGATTTCTTGGGGATATTGGATTCATCTGAGGACAACTCAACATTTGCCAGCACCACAAATAGGTCACTTGAAGCCACACCAACCAACGAGGTCACAATCAGTAAGATGACTGAAGTAACCAGCGCTTCATTGACCACAATGGGTCCCGTCCCATGGACTATCCAGCAAATGGACGAAGATGGGGACAGCGTGTCTGATGATGAGAGTGGGAGATGGATATCACAGAGAGCTTGCGGCATCCAACTCTATCCAAGTAAGATAAAAGATCAATCCATTGACCCCCACCCCATGGTGTTCTGACCAATCACAGCCATGATTTATGTCCGACATGTCCAAATCTATCCAAGTAAGATAATAGACCAATCCGTTAAGCCCCGCCCTAATCCCCAATGTTAGCATTGTATGTGAGAAAGAAATGGTACACAAATGGTAAATGCTTAGTGTCTGGTAACTGACATTTAAGTCACCAACTCCTAGTCTTTAACTGAGAATATTGAACTGGATTGTTTGCAGTGTACTATGTACTACCTCTCAGTGTATCCAGTGTTTACAGATGGGCTCTGTTTATAGGGTGTTTTCGGCTGTAATGAGTTTGAAAATATCCTGTAACCGTTTTCACACTACAACCTTTCCATTTTTTCTGTGTTTCAGAATTGCTCTAAGGCACCATTTGGTCTTCCTCCTTTTCCATGTTTTCTGGTATATTTATTCATTTTGCCTTTCTTTCTCTACCAATTGTCATTCCTCAAAGGACTATTTACTCATTGTCTAACCATCTTTTTGTCCTCTGGTAATCCTCATCTTCAATAATGGCTATCTACACTTTTCTGTTCATATTTTCTGTCTCTTCATTCTTGTGAGATCCTACCTCAAGTAACAATTAAACCTTTATGAACAATTTCCATCAGGAAATTGGGATCAATGTACCACACACCAAGTTGAAACAGAGGCTGCCCATTCTTTTCTAGATGGTAGTGCATCTCAAGCTGTTCTGTGGTGTCGTTATTTTGAGGATGCCTGGCGAATGACATCGGAGGTTATAGATCTTGACTTTGATCCATCAATAGAGGAGCATCATTTCTCAGTCCTCATCAAAGTTGTGCCGTTTGATGCAAATGAGGTATGTTATTATTAATGTGCTTCATAGAGACTTTTTATAAAGGAACATCAAATTTTACAAATGAAAAATTTGAATGTTATATTTCTGTTCATCAACGTGCTCATTATTTCTTTCAGAGACTTTTGATTGAACAAATGCACCAGCTTGCTTAGATGAGACTTTAACCCACAACCGCCTGCTTAATTGTGCAAACCATGAGTTTGCTGGCGGCAGCTGGCCAATTCCAATCCTAATAAATTGTTGTATGCATTTATTGAGGTAGCTAGGACCTACTCCATGATAAGCTCATTTTGAAGTGTATTCGTTGTCGGACTGGAAGCCAATGAAGAGTGTGGAGTAAAGGAGTGGCCGATTCCCAATGTTTTTGCTCCACACACCAGGCGAGCTGCTCGGTCCTCAACTTGTTGTAGCTTGTTCAAGTCAGTTTCATTCTCACCAAACAGCAAACAATTTCCATAATCAAGTCTGGATAGCACAAGTGCACGAGCCACATGATGACAGGAATCAAAATTCATAAATCTCCTAATTCTGCTGATATAACGTAAGTGGAAGTTGATGTTGCAACAAAGATTGGTTACATGCTTTGTCATTTGACATTTGTGAGTCAAAAATAAGTCCACTATTGCACATGTTCTGGAATGGTTTTATTGAGGTATTTCCGATCTTCAGCTCAATCTGTGGCATGTTGCATAGTGAATAGGGGGAAGCAGCAATAAAGAATTCGGTCTTCTCCTCACTCAACTGAAGCAAGTTTTCAGTCTTCCAAGATTTTATTTCTTGAATGCACACAGTCAGTTTCATTGTTGCTGTGTTGATCGGCGCTGAGTTCTTGGGATCAAACTTGCAGTAAATTTGTGTATCGTCCGCATAGATGTGAAATTGAAGGTCATGTCTGCGAATAGTGTTACCAACAGGCATGCTGTAGATAGTGAAGGCCAAGGGACCAATCACTGAACCCTGTGGAATCCCATGAAATAGAGATTGGGGTTCTGAAAGTTTGCCATCATTGCGAACATGTACGGTTCTGTCCTTAAATATTTGCTGAACCAGTCCAATGCTGTTCCATCCAACCAGCCAATATCTCAGAGCCTGTGGAGAAGAATCTGATGGTCCACCATATCAACCATATCAAAGGCTGCACTTAGAACAACACCAAGAACACGCCTTTTTTCTAAAGATTGCCCCCATGATGTCATCCTTTACTTTAAGAAGGTTAGATTTGTAGACAGATTGGAATGGCTCTGATGGATTGTGATTTTCCAACTGTTCGATGATAGGCCTCGCTACTATTTTTTCATTGACTTTGGAGAGAAACGCCAGGTTGGAGATGGGACGATAGTTGTTCAATACATTGTTGTCCGACTTCTTCAGAATCAGCGTGATGACAGCATGTTTAAGCTGTTCAGGAAATTTACCAGTTGTTAGCGAGAAGTTGACAATATGAGTGATGACTAGAGCAAAGCTTTCAATGTTCGACTTAAGTAACCAGGTATAGGTACTAGATCCAAACTGCATAATTTGGAAGGTGACAGGCTTATGAATCTGCAGATTTCATCCTCAGATGTCAAGTCAAAATCACACAGATTGCAGGGTGGTGCACATCTTGCGATCTAAGGATTAGACCACATCAGCAACCAACTTGGTCAGTTGTAGCTCATCTTTCAGATTCATGTGTATATTGGACATCTTGGTCATAAAGAAATTTGCAAAATCATTCCTAAGTGTTCGGAAAGAATCATGAACTGTACGAATAAATACTTTTGGTGTCAGCAGATTTGAGTTTATCAGCGAAGTAGCTTCTCTTTGCCCTATCAGTTTGTCCATTAACCTGTTTGCGTTGGTCGATATAAAGCAGGCGATACAATTCCAGACTGCTCTTGCGCCACCTCCTTTCGGAGCGGCAGCAAACTTTGCGTGCTATATGTATCTCATTGCTATACCATGGCTGATGAGGTCAAACTTTGCGAGAACAAGTCCTTTCAGGTGCAAGACGATCAAGGGTTTTGAGGATGGCTGTGTTGTATTTACCAACAGATATTTCACATCTGAATCAGTGAGGCAACTCATGAACCTTTGAGATAAATCTGTTCTGAATGCTAGAAGGTTCATTGAATGGACTTTACAGTGATTCGAAGTAACATTAGAATATATTGGTATAAGCATTAGCAGATTGCAACACACGATGTGGTGGTTCGAAAGATGGTCATCATGAATCCAGCAAGAGTGAACTAGGTCATCATCAGAACGACAAAGTATCAAGTCCAGTGTATGGCCACACTTCCGTGTTGGTTTTGTCACAACCAGTTGCTGTGATAGAAGTCATGAATTGGGAGACTTCAGATCTAGATGGCTGGTCAACATATTGACCAGCCATAAGTTAAGATCACCAAGGATGAGTACTCTTTGCCCCCTGAGATTCATGTCGCTAAGAAATGTATCAAATTCTGAGAGAAAATATGTACACTTGTAAAACTATTCTTTTGTGAAGGAGGCGGTCTATAAATAACTACCAACACAACATTTTTTTTGGGGGGGGGGGATACTGAACAATGCATGCTCAAAAGTATTTCCTTAACAACTAACCTGATGAAGTTTTAGCTCAGTGAATACTTTACATTCCGAGAAACAATATTCTAGGATCTCGATTTTGACTCAAAAGTTGCCGAGTCATGTTTTGAATTGCGTCCGAAACTACCGTACGGGGCACGTTCTTATTCAGGCGATTACAGCTAATCAAAGTCACGCACTTAACTGACAAATAATTACAGCAACCGCATGTGCATGTGCATCGTGTCAATGCTTGCGCGTACTCATTCATGGCTTTGCCCAATTAAAAACGAACTACTGACGGAAATTTCCAAAAATGCGTCTAAAGACGCGTCATTGGTAAGGGCCTTCTTTTATTGTTTTCTTCAAAATGACAGCATGCCAGAAAGAATAATTTCACAGGGAGTTTAGTATCATTACCATCTTTAAACAAACTATGCTTTTCAGCGATAATTTTGTCAGTTACTTTTTGGATAGCTGCAAATGATGTACTCTACCTTTAATATTGCTCATAGAGGTTTACATGTGAAGGGCAAAACATCATATTTAAATTACATCTTCTTGATTCAAATCTCAGTTGTGATGGATTTTTATCATTACAGGATGAATGGTCCTTTGAAGTGTACGTTGATGGTGAACTCCTCTCTTCACTGACTGGCATACCAGTCCTGTCCTCATCTACTAAGCTCATCCTTCATGTCTTCAATCAAGACAGCTACATCGCTGAGCTACAAGACCCCTTCAATCCTCCCGCTGTCGCAGCAACACTTAGAAATTTGAGGTCTGTACAACTTTATTGTTCTGTTTCAAACACTTTTTCAATTGTTTAGGTATCTGAGGTGCGCATTTAATACCTCTTTTATGGATCATTCCATAAATTTGGGTCCAATTTTTTGTATGTTCCTGTTGCACATGATACTAGCCGTTCATAAACTCAGGGCACATTCTGTAATGCCTTCTATCTCCAAGAGCGATTATAAAGACCTGCTGCATCAATAACAATATTTTTAATTATACATGAAAGGCATTTTACAGAGGTCAGGTATAATAGGAACACAAACATTTTACACTTCTGGACCCCACTTTAATGGAATGATCCTTATCATTCCTTTGGAGATTGTGCTGTCCCAACTATACCGAATATTTGAATAGTCAATCATCAACTGATTCTTCGAATAGCTTGAAAGTTATAAAATTGATCCCATCACGCAATTTCAATGAACACACTTGGGATGCAACTTTTGGCTAGCTGGCGCATGTAAAATTTGATCAGAAAGTTTTCAATATTCAAATTTTCGGTCAAATGCAGTTTCGAATAATCAAATACTATATTATTGAAAGAAAGTGAACAGCTCTAGCCTATAGTCCTCTTGCTAAGCAATGGCCTGGCATGACTCAGCAAGCCTAGTCTTGTTGTTAACTGGTTTTACCACAGCATTTATGACCATTACCTTCATCAGAATACTCTGTCGCTTTCTTCTGATATAGGATGCCGCCTGATCAGAGCAACCTGTGTCGTTACGGAGCACCATTCAGAGCTGGAACCAGTCCTGTCTCACGCTACTTTGCTGGTGTCGGCACAGTAGCAGGAGCCACAGATATTGTGCCATTTGAAGAGGTAAGGCCAGGCATGAACTTTACCCTTTTCAGTAAATGCTTTGTCTACCAGACAATTTCCGTTTTCAGTATTTCTGAATCTTCCAAAAGCTGGTAAGTCGAGGGCATGGAAAGAGCTTGATAGTGAATTGTCAGAGGCATTGGTGTCACTTCCTAACTACAAAACCTATGAGTGGAGTTAGAAAGAAGAACAAATTTGCTTTACAATTTCTTGAAACATATATGGCACTAAACGACCTCCCAAAACAAGGGAGCAAAAGAAAATGCATAAGACTATGGAAAATAAAGAAAGATCTGAAATTCAGGTAAAAAAAACAGTGAGAGAAGACAGATCAGCGGATGAGACATGGAAAATGAAAGAAGTCTTCATGAAGGCCATCAGACTCCACAACAAAATCAGGAAAATGGTACTGAAACACAAAGAAAAGGAACACAGGACTCATGCGCAAGATGAGTTTAAAAAAAATCCTCATGAATATGCTAAGAAGCTTCTTGATCAAAATGCTAAACAGTGTGCATCAGGTTTTTTTAAGGGAAGTCGCAAACAAAATATTTCTGTAACACCTATAGAGACAACAGACAAGACTACCAATACAATCCCTTGAGAGGCATATCAAGAGCAAAGGCCGCAAGGAAAGCGTTGTCTGTGGAATCACCATCCATGGCAGAACTACAAGATGTTGTGCTGTAGAAGAAAAACAATTCAGCACCAGTTTTTGAGAGTGGCGACCCAGCTGTGGTCTGCAGCCAAGAGCGGATCTAGAACACAATTTTGCAGGGGGCCAAAAAAATTTTGGTCCCCCAAAAAAGTGGGTAACAAAAATAACGGCGTGGGGTTCGGGGCCCGCTTAAGGGCCCCGAAAAAAATTTGGATTCTAGATGCTCTGTGGTGCGATCTGAGGCAATTTCTGACCACTTTAATCAATGTTTTTGAGGAAAAGATGGTGGTGTACTCATTGCCTGCCTTTATTTCGACGTCACATAAAAAAAATTAAAAAAATTGGTTTCGTTTTTGGGGGGGGGCCATGGCCCCCTTTGGCCCCCCTCCCCCTGGATCCGCCCTTGTCTGCATCCGCCCTTGTCTGAAAGAAATGCCATCATACCTAGTGTACAAGAAATGCAGAAAAGTCCTCTCAGAGATACACATTAGTTCTGGAAAAAGAAGAATATACCCTTGTCATCATTGAGATTAGGTGAGGTAGTTCTGATCCCAAACAACCAAAAGGGGAAGATAGATCTAGACCAGAACTGTTTCGGAACATTAGTTTTTACTAATGTCAGTGGAAAGATGTTTTTCCAAGTTCTAGCTAACCACCTATTACCCTACATGATACAAAATGGCTATATAAACTAAGCAATTCAGAATGGATTTTTACCAGGAATAGCTGGATGTGTAGAACACATGTAACCCCTAATGCAAACTTCCTTGATACCAAACAAAATGCAAAGGAGATTGTTTTTGCCTGGCTAGATTTGGCTAATGCTTATGGATCAGTTGCCCATAACCTGATCCAATTTGCATTGAAATGGCATCACATCCCACAAAACATTCGAGAACTGCTCTTTAACTATAATGTCATTCGAGCTGTTTGTAAGAATGGCGACCCAGCTGTGTTCTGCAGACTGGTTTATGTCCCAGATTGGTCTATTCCAAGGATGTCCACTTTTGGATGTACTATTCCTGATTGTGTTCAACCTGTCATTAGACCTGCTGAAGACCAGACAAGAATACTGGTACCAGATGAAGAACACGGACTACAAACAGTATTAGACAGCCTATTCAGACGACCTGACTATAATAGCAGGAAGTGTAACAGGGTGTTAAGACCTTCTTAGCCTTGTAGAGACATTCCTAAAGTGCACCAGGACAATGCAAGCAAAACCTTCAAAGTGCTGAAGTCTGGTCATGAAGAAATCTCAAATAGTCGGTGTAAATAGTGAGTAGGATACGATGGGAACTCATCATCTACTGGTTCATTTGCCCAAAAAACTCTGAGCAACCGCTACTCATTCTTTTACGAGGTGGGCTGGTCTTCCTAGATGTGGCAACCCTTCCATTCTTTAGAGGAAAAGAGAAAAGAAAGGTTTGTGAATGAAACTCCTCACTACACACCTGAAATACCTGCAACTTGTCAAATACCACATTTTGAAGTACTTTGTAGATGATGCTGCCCAGTTTGTGTACAACCAGCCATATAGAACAGCGACAAGAAAAGAAAAGGCAGTGGAGTAGTGTCAAAGAGCTACATAAAAGAGAGAACATCTGTTCATTAATGAGCTATGCAGAGGACAGCAGGGACAAGGACTTATTCCATCAAATGCAGAGATGTCAACCCTCCCGATTTCGCTGGGAGGCTCCTGGAAAATCAACTAAACTCCCGACCTTACGGGCACATAAGATATCCTCCCGGATTTGCAATATTAATGCGCATTTTTTTTTTTTTATCGGCATATTTGCAGCGGCGTGACAATTATAATGTTGCTTTCCACGCACGCGCTGCCGTTCAGTGCATTACAGCATGCACAGTTACCGTACCAAGCCTAGCTAGTACCCCTGAAGCGTACATGTGTGTTGTTTTGCAGTGCATATGCATGCAAGCAACTCTGTTCGACGTGCAACATACATGACGGAGACTACCGTGAAAGCAAAAAAAAACGACCAAAAAATGCTGTGCATGTCCTAACTTGTAGTCTCCAGACAAAGGGTATTATAAGGTAAGATAAGGGGTATTGGTCTCCGATCACGTTGATTTACTTCACATATACCAAAAGTTCTTGGTACATGACTAGAAGAGAAAACCTGCACTGAAGAAGATGTGTGTGACTCTATGACCTGGAGAGGGAGGGTTCCCTGGACCAAAGCGCTTAACCCACCACTGCCCATCCCAAGTCGGGGGCAGTTGCAGCAAGTTGGCAAAACTGACAAAATAGAAATAGTATACCTGGGCTTTATGAGCTGAACACCTAGCTCTTATCCTCAACTATACATATCCTAATAAAACGTTGATACCCGGCCATGATTTCAAACTGAAGGGTTTTGAGATGAGTATGTCTGCAACTTCAAATTTGTCACTCCGCAGACAGTGGCACAGCCGGGGAGGGGGGTCTGTGAGGGCACAAGCATCTTTAATTGTTCCGCCACGAAGAGCTCCACCTATTGTCTGATAGTGTTTGCTCTGAAGGTCGCCCTCAATAGAAAGATGGTGTCCAGCACCCTTCCCCCACCCCCCACCCCCCCCCCCGAAGGTCACGTGACTTGTGGAAAAATCTGTCTACCTTTCAGCATGGATGCTACAGAAAGTCCCCCCATTACCCAACCCCAATTACTGCATCAACCAATAAATGAGCAGATCCCATTCATTGCCTTGAATGTTCTTGTTGTTTATGGAATGCCTGTTTTGGAAACACTCTCTGTTTGTACAGATTGCCAGGCCATGCGTTCCTTGCATCCATCCGTGTGATCGTTACCAGTGTGATCCCTCATGTTCCCTGGATGCTGTTCCCATCACCTTCACATTGACCAACCTGACTCTGCCAAGACTGGAGCTGTCCAATACCACCTTTGACAACGATGCGAATGCAACAGTGCCACCTTCAAACCAAGATGAGGGGTCACTCCCATTCTTCCTAACAGGTGAGATAAATGGAATAATCCTCAAATTGAGAGATTTTTCCCAAATGGTAGCATAACTTCCCTGTGACTGTTTACAGCAAAAGTCACATACTTACTCAAGAACATGTTTTATTACCAACTGTACTCATCCATCACATGTTGTTTAGAGACAGTTTCTTATCGTAGTTTACATTACCGAGCAGATTGTTTCCTTTTAACTCTTTCTGATGTCATATTTTACATGAGCCAATATTGGTGGATGATTTTTATGTTTTGGAGACCCCTTCCCTCCCCAGTGAGATGCTTCTTAGGAAATGGGAAATCAGTGTCAGCATCCTCCAATGGTTTCGTCATTGATGACACACCACCAAAGCTGGATCTTTTTTTCTATGTGGACGTCAATCTTGAAGAGTCTGTGCCAACATCATTCCAGTCTTCAGACTCTACCATCAGTGTGCTGTGGAGTTTCATTGACAATGAGAGTATGGTCAAGGTAAAATGATTAGCGGAATACCACTTCAACAATTGTTGAATGTGCTTAGGGATGTAAGTTTAAGCAAAGAAATCGACAGGAGCAGAATTTGAACCCATAAATATTGGTACTTTTGCCAAAAGAGCACCACTATATGCATGCATGGATCCCATCGCAGTAATATTTGAAATTCTGTTTTTAGGACCATTACTGGGCCATAGGAACATCCAAAGGGGCAACAGACCTGCAAGACTTTGTCAACGTTGGGTTGAACCAGACAGCTACTAACAGCAACCTGACGGGATTACTGCATCACAACACTACATACTATGTGACTGTAAAGGCTATCAATGGAGCAGGCTTGGAAACCATAGTAGAATGTGATGGTAGGTATAGATAGACTGACATACAGACAAACAGACAGACAGCATGACAGTGATCTGACAGGATTACTGCATCACAACACTACATACTATGTGACTCTGTATGCTATCAATGGAGCAGGCTTGGAAACCATAGTAGAATGTGATGTAATAGGTATAGATAGACTGACCATAGAGCAAGGACCCAAGGAGTTCGTACTCCAAGACTTCAAAAGTAATATGATCGTCGCCGCGCTCGAAAGCTACAATAGAAAGCACCTGGCGCCAGCTTGCTCAGTTGCTCACTACGCTAATCTCGACACAATAGAGATCCGCGCTCACTAATGCCAA
Organism: Patiria pectinifera; assembly: GCA_029964075.1. Lineage (NCBI taxonomy): Eukaryota > Metazoa > Echinodermata > Asteroidea > Valvatida > Asterinidae > Patiria > Patiria pectinifera. The sequence goes on along the minus strand of CM057147.1, from coordinate 9,846,578 downwards.
AAAAGGAGTTTGCATGGCTTCGTAGACAGTACCATGGTAAATACGCATGCGCAGTTGTCATACATCGCTAAAAATGAATGATTTTGAAGTGTTTGTTCAGAGTTGGCTAATACTGGCTAACAATGTGGTCAACGTCACTGAAACAATCATTTCATGAAGAACAAAATGCTCTGTACCTTTAGTGTGAAAACTTGTGAAATTTTCCAAAAAAAACACATTTCATCAATGATATATTGCCAATTAAAATGTCTGAAAATACATGAAAACTTATCTGAAAGAAATCCAATTTATCTTCAAATTACAGGGACAGATAACGCTTTTAAGCACCGACAACTGCACATTGCTAACTTGAGTTCATAACTCACATCTAACAACTGCACAGTTGTAAAAACCTATCTTGTCGTAAAATATATTTTTCAAAAAAGAGCAGCGACGTGACATGACTTATTATGCAGCATATAGGGAGGTTGTTGGTTACCAACTAAAAAGGCGGCGACGATCATCGTGTTCAAAGGCCGCTGGCATTCACGCTTTGAATGGTCGAGGCTTGCGGTCACAGTGCTGTAGCTATAGACTTTCCCGAGGGATTGGTATGTTAATGGTCAAAATGTAAATCGCCCAAGAGTTCTGACTCCTTGGGTCCTTGCTCTATGGACTGACATACAGACAAACAGACAGACAGCATGACAGTGATCTGACAGGATTACTGCATCACAACACCACATACTATGTGACTCTGAAGGCTATCAATGGAGCAGGCTTGGAAACCATTATAGAATGTGATGGTAGGTATAGATAGACTGACATACAGACAAACAGACAGACAGCATGACAGTGATCTGACAGGATTACTGCATCACAACACTACATACTATGTGACTCTGAAGGCTATCAATGGAGCAGGCTTGGAAACCATTATAGAATGTGATGGTAGGTAGAGATAGACTGACATACAGACAAACAGACAACATGACAGTGATCTGACAGGATTACTGCATCACAACACCACACACTATGTGACTCTGAAGGCTTTTAATGGAGCGGGCTTGGAAACCATTAGAGAATGTGATGGTGGGTAGAGATAGACTGACAAACAGACCAACAATCAGCTAGGCTGGCAGCTACATATCTAATGAGGTACTTCATCATAGTAGGTAACTCCGAAGGCTATAAATATTTGAAACCCAAAATGCCATCAAACAAAAGCCTGGACACAAATCATTAGAATTTGAGGATACTTTATATTTTATGCATATCCAATGCAAATGAAGATCAGGAAGACAGCCCGGTAGTCTTTTTGCTATACTGTTGACACGGTAGTGGAGATCTTTTTCTTTGGGTAAATGTTTTTTATTTATCCTCAACTAAAAAGCACTCTCGTATCGTGTCCATCATATATCAAAGGCTACTTTGTGATATCCCATAATGGACCAAATGTTTTGATTTACTGTTAGAGACCTTTGGTGATGACTGTACATGTTTGTATTTCCTAGGTGTGACTGTCCTTCTGGAAGAGCCCACTGCAGATGATGTCAACACCACCTCCATGTTTAGCAAGAAGTTTGAGGAGGATGTTTACCCACCCGATGTGGAGAAAAGCAAAGACCCAACAAAGACTGGTACCTCCTGGTCCAAACCACAGGATGAGTCCATTAATCGCTACGGTAGGACATCTTGCAATTGGTATAGACTGTCACATTTATATCAAATGAAAAATGGGATCTAAATTGTGTGATACAAGAGAACGTAAAAAATAGTAGGTTTCTCCACAAAACAATTGTATTACTGAGCACCTCTTGTAAGTTTTGTAATCCCCCAGTTAAGTAATTCAGGAACATGTGTTTAGGGGTTGTTGCATTGATATCTGCACGTTTGTCATCGATCGTGTGTGCGAGTGAGCACGATGTGAATTTGGGACATGTGGTCAGAAAACGTACGGAGTTTGCACTTGAAGTTGGAATTTTTTCATGAATGGCTGACAGTAGGAGAATTAAGAGATTCACGGGTGCTTTGTGCCCACCATGTAGCCTATGGTACGTTGGTTGGTTACAACAAAAGCACTCCACTGAAAGGGCATTACATAACTTCAGGTCACTGTGCTGGCTGAAACAGGAAGCGTTTTGGCTAAAACTGTTCATACATCGTACTAGGAGATAAACTCGTGCTGGTTTAGTGCTAAACCCTTCCTTAACATTTTATCGACGAGTTGAACTCAATTCGGTCTGCACAGCCAATTCGGTGCACAGCCACTGATAACCCAGTATCTCCAATAACCAATGTCTCCTTCCGTAGAATACTGTGTGAGTAGTTCAGATAAGCTCCTAGATGATGTTGTACCCTGCATGGCAGTCGGAGGCAACTCCTCTGGTTCAGTGACCATAGAGAATGGAATGATCATTGTCCGTGCTGGTGACAGGGAAGAAAGGTTCAACATCACTGACTTCAAGGCACCAAAGGACTCCAGCCAAGGAAAAATGATTGAGAAAGCTGCCAAGTTCAATATGGAACCTGGGAAGTAAGTGTGGATTGTTTGTGTTGGATGCAAAAAATGATACATCATAAACACTTTATTCAAGAAATCTACTTTTAAGGGTTGGTGAAATTCCATTCCTATCAAGGAAACCTTGTCAGACTGCTTATAGCACACCTTCGGAACATTTCAGTGTAGACTTCATTTAACTCAAATTCTTGTATATGCATTGTGAGTTAAAGTTCCAGAAGATCATTCTTGAAGAGGTCCAGTAATGTAGATGTTAACTTTGTTGGATGCTTGTTACACTGTACAAGATTCAGAAAGTTTGCTGATTGGGACTTGATATGAGAGAATCAAATGGTACACATACATGCATATACTGATAGTCAATAAAAACTGCAGCAAAGAAAAATTAGGTTTATTTCCCCCCCCCCCAAAAAAAACCCAAACAAGGCGACTCTCTCACTCATACCAGCCTCTAATGTGACGATGGCATTCTTAATTTCACAAGTGCAGCAAATATAACAAAGTGTTGCACGTGTCAAAGTCTTAGACTTGGCTTTATGTAGGCTTGACTATGAGTCTCTTGGGGAAGAGGACAACCAGTCTGTTGTCACACCTTTCCATTTTTTATGAAGCATTTTTCATTGATTGAAAGTATTATATATCTGTAAAAATGTCTTCTGTGGTTCACTAGAACCTAAATCACAAATGAGTTATGCCTTAACTTGCTTGGCAAAATTCTTTATGATTGGAGGGCCATTGCCAAACTAAGTGACTTGAGATTGTGACTTGGACTTGAAGCATTTGACTCCAGGCTCAAGCCGTATCCAAATGACTTGGCTATGGCTTACGATCACACATGCGCCTATGCAAGCAGCTGCAGCCTCTACCTATAGACATTGTGACTTAGACTTGAAGCATTTGACTCCAGACTCAAGCCGTAGCCAAATGACTTGGCTATGGCTTACGATCACACATGCCCCTATGCGAGCAGCTGCAGCCTCTACCTATAGACATTGTGACTTGGACTTGAAGCATTTGACTCCAGACTCAAGCCGTTTCCAAATTTCTTGGCTATGGCTTACGATCACACATGCGCCTATGCAAGCAGCTGAAGCCTCTTCTCCCTGCCATAATAAAGTAGGCAGTGGCTTCGCAACCGGTACAGGTCCCTAATTCGCAAGGCTGTGGAAATAGCAGCAATAACATGCAAATGTTTGTTGTTGGGAATTGGTTCTTAGACTAGTTTAAAAAACAAAAGCCAGGAATCCACACAAAAAAGTGAAATTTCAAATTTTGTTTTTTTTGAGAAGATTGAGAAGTAGGACTTCCCGTTTTTAGGGAGGAAAACAATTGATCCCCAGGCAGAATCAAACTCATGACCCGATGATCCAAAGATACCACCATTTACCACCTAGTAGTATAGGCCTAGTTTGGCATTGTTGTGGAAATCTATGACCCCTGTTGTTTGTATGTTTGTCTGTCCGTTCTTTCACTTGTACTTGTCTAATGGTTTGTCCTTATTTAAATCATTATTTACAGTTTGGGCATTTTAAGTATAAGCATGCCCCTATAAGCTTGGGCTTCTTAAAATCATGCTTCTATATCTTAATACTACTTTTTGTTCTCACGATACTTTGCTTTTGTACCTAGGCACTTTGACAGCTACTGAAAATCAAAACCTTATAATGTATGCCAAATGATATCAAGATCTGACATTTCAAATGACTGCCGGTTTGGTAGCCTCGCGTTCCATAGTCCACTGTAATGTGGAAACGGTCTGAAACAGTGGACCTTGATTAATAACCTTGCTGCTGTACCTGTTCTTTAGGTGCCTGTATACCTGGATGAAGATGTGCAACCCAGCTATGTTATGTGTCACAGTATCAGCAGGAACTACTACAGTGTTAGGTCAGTATTTGAACATCAGTATGAGAGATATCAGGCCATTGTATTTGTTGAATGTATGTTGGGTTTTAAGAATATTCTTTAACAGGAAAGCCGCGTTTGAGGTGGATGCAAAAGAAAGATCTTTACTTGGCAATGTTAAAGTATCAATTTCTTGTTATGATCAAGAAAAGATCAGAACTGGTTTGTATTACTTGAAAACCTTGAAAATTTTGTATCAAACATGCATTATCCTGATCAACAGGAGACAGTGATATGATGATGACATCAGCCAATGGCACAGACCTTGTTCTGACATCACCAACAAGCCGGAGAAGGAGGAAGAGGGCCATTGATGAAAACCACTTTGATTTCACTGTGGCTACAAAGGGAGGTAGGTATTATACAAATGGTTTGACTGGTCCCATGGTGTTGACTGATGTGACTACCTCCTGGGCCCAATTTCATGGCTGTGCTTACCATTAGCGAAAAATCCCTGCTTACTGTAGCAGAAAACTCTGAACTTACGGTAGGTGTATTTCACTGGTTAGCAAGAAATTTTAGCTTAAGCCTATACGAACGCCTACATCCTATAGCTAAGGATTTGGTGCTTGCAAGGTTAGCACAGAGTTGTTCAGAATTGTTCCGTTAACTCTATGAGAATTACATATAATTGGAGAATTGTGGACTGTCATGGGTAGTAGATGATTATCTGCACTTCCAACCTTACTTGTGTTATTGCAGGGCTACACCAGGGCGGCTCACTCATCCTAGGTCTGTTGGATGTCAATAAAACCAACCAGGAATTCACCTCGGATGCTGCCCTGGATTATAAACCATACATCACCAATCCACTGTACACCATCCAGTACACATCAAGACTGCTCAGACACAGGTTGGTTTGTTGCACACTGTGTTTTCCCTTCAAAAGTGATCAGACAAATTCAATTTTAAGACAAATTCAAGAATGAAATTTTCTCTAGAATTTGTCTCACATTTGTTTGTTTCTTTATTTTTGATAATTGTCTGAATAGTTTTTCTTGTAATTGGTTTTGAACTGTTATTTTTTTTTGTAAGGAGATTGTGAATGTAAATAAGTGCCACAACTTATTCAGAATATCAGGTATATATTCAATTGTAAATAAATCAACACATTTATCCTATAGAATCAAAAGTCAGTTTGGTTGCACACTTTTGTCATTGTTTAGTTTCTCTGTTTAAATAAGATTTGTAAGTTTGCATGGCAGTAGTGTAAACAATAGTGATTGTTTGCATAACACCATGTGAACGAATCTCTTTTGAGAAGATTTGTGGTTCAGAACCAAACTTCTTCTCAAGAGATTCTTCCACATGGTGTTACCGCAAACCCTTACTAGCTTCCCTGTTTAAGTTAAAACAGACATTAACCCTTTAGTCACTGTACCGCCCGAAACCACCCTGCATATTACTCACTGTACCAGCTATGCCCTCTATGTTTTCATTGATGTTTTAGTGAATAAACAAAAATAATACAATTAAGTACAGGTGCTAATGAGTTAATATAATGATAGGACAGTAGGGATTTAGAACAATTGTATAAACAGCATTTCTTTAATTGGAAACAAAATGTCATTTGGATTCTCCCCAGAATACGTTTTGTGTATGAACCAACATTCTATATCACCAGTCTTGGTCAGACGGAGCTGCAGGGACCATTAATGATTAACATGAGTCTAAGCACACCGGGGAACTGGACAGAGGCGAAACCTAGGCTTATCTACTGGGACAAAGGTGAGTCTAAGCACACCGGGGAACTGGACAGAGGCAAGACCTAGACTTATCTACTGGGGCAAAGGTGAGTCTAAGCACACCGGGGAACTGGACAGAGGCAAAATCTAGACTTATCTACTGGGACAAAGGTGAGTCCAAGCACACCGGGGAACTGAACAGAGACAAAACCTAGACTTATCTACTGGGACAAAGGTGAGTCTCAGCACACCGGGGAACTGGACAGAGGCAAAACCTAGACTTATCTACTGGGACAAAGGTGAGTCCAAGCAAACCGGGGAACTGGACAGAGACAAAACCTAGACTTATCTACAGGGACAAAGGTGAGTCTCAGCACACCAACTGGATAGAGACAAAACGTTGACTTATCTACTGGGACAAAGGTGAGTCTAAGCACACCGGGGAACTGGACAGAGACAAAACCTAGACTTATCTACTGGGACAAAGGTGAGTGTAAGCTCACCGGAGAACTGGACAGAGGCAAAACCTAGACTTATCTACTGGGACAAAGGGGAGTCTAAGCACACCGGGGAACTGGACAGAGACAAAACCTAGACTTATCTACTGGGACAAAGGTGAGTCTAAGCACACCGGGGAATTGGACAGAGACAAAACCTAGACTTATCTACTGGGACAAAGGTGAGTCTCAGCACACCGGGGAACTGAACAGAGACAAAACCTAGACTTATCTACTGGGACAAAGGTGAATCTAAGCACACCAAGGAACTGAACAGAGACAAAACCTAGACTTATCTACTGGAACAAAGGTGAGTCTAAGCACACCGGGGAACTGGACAGAGACAAAACCTAGACTTATCTACTGGGACAAAGGTGAGTCCAAGCACACTGGGGAACTGGACAGAGACAAAACCTAGACTTATCTACTGGGACAAAGGTGAGTCTAAGCACACCGGGGAATTGGACAGAGACAAAACCTAGACTTATCTTCTGGGACAAAGGTGAGTCGAAGCACACCAGGGGACTGGACAGAGACAAAACCTAGACTTATCTACTGGGACAAAGGTGAGTCTAAGCACACCGGCAAACTGGACAGAGACAAAACTTTGACTTATCTACAGGAACAAATGTTAAGAGTTCAACACATGTATATGATCAATTTAGTTGTCTTTGCTTAGAATGAATAGTAGATAGTACAGTGGAACGTCCCTATACCGAACACTGCTATACCGAACTTTCGGCTGTACCAAACATTGTCCTTGGCTCCCAATTTTTGTGTACAAAATGTACCAAACATTGTTGTTGAAAATTGTCAACAGAAGAGTAACACATGGCTATTATTTCTTCAAGGAATAGAAGGAGAAACCCACCATTTGCTGTAGGTAGTAAGCTCAAAAAATGTGTAATTACATAATTCAGTAGTTGGCACGTGTTCAAAGGCGTCTTTCAGTAACTACCAGGGCGTGCAGGGTGAAGTTCTAAAGGGTGCTATTTGTTGAAAGAGAGTACTGGAGCACCAGCAGCTTAAAATTGCTATACCGAACAATCGCTATGACGAACAATTTCTGTGGATCCTGCGATGTTCGTTATAGCAGTGTTTGACCAGCTGTCGGGAGCCCACCTTTGTTGGACATTGTGCATGAGCACACTTATGTACATTCCTATGGCACAAAGTATGCATTTCATCTGGATTTACACAAGCCTGAACGTTTTCAGGGACAGGACAATACGGTGTAATTCTGGTTGTTGCAATTGAACTTTATTTGTTTAAGTTTCTCCATGAGGTATATAAGGCCGTAGATCATTTAATTTCCATACTCCTCCGTAGACTCTTAGCTGATTATTTGCGTGTTATTTCAGCAATGCCAACACAATCTGACCTTTATTGATCAATGCTGTTTAAATGTTGAAGTCACATATGGATTGATGTACGTCCCTTTTTCAAGTTTTCATATAAGAAATAAAAGCTGCTGCAGCAATCTCCTGAACAGTTGCCATGCCCTGACATACATACATGGTAGAAATCAGCGGGCCTGCAGTTTCCACCCTAGAGGCCCTTTGTCATGGAGAACATCTCTTTAATGATTTCTTTCAGACATAGATGTCCGCTTTCCACAATTTTCCTAATTTTATTGATTTGCTTACCTCTTTTATATTTTAATATTGAAAATAAATGTTTGGTAATGATTCCTTGAGCCACCTAACGACTGTTTTGTGGTATATGCAATTGTGAGTTCTGTTTAAGTGTCATCATCTCAAATTTTTGCGTAGATCACTCTGAATGGCAAGATGCGGCTAAGACATGCAGTGATGTGGATCAAATTACATACCTTGATGATGGGAACTTAGTCAGTGTTAAGGTTGGTCAGGCAAATCAAAGATTTCACTCGGTTCTTCTTATTTCAAGTAGTCTTGGCCCAAGTCAGGCATCCAGGCCATGGCAAATGCAGGCAACCTCCCATGGTGGTGGATGAATCAAATCTAGTTACGGAAATTTCAGCACTCTGACTGACTGTGTTTTTCGTAATGTGTGCGCTTGAGGTTTACTTAGAAATTCTCAGGTTTGAGTGCAAATTCCCCAACTGGAAGGGGTTCATCTTGTTTATAGCTTGCTGTTGGGTTTGTAGGCATTTGCCAGGGACTGGCTACATTAGTGGAACATGATCCAAAATCCAGTCTTTTGCCAAGACTATTTCAAAAGACGAAATGGAACACCTCTCTTTAGAACCTTTCAGGACTTTGAATTTAAGTTGAAAAAGGTATAATATGATTTCATTTGTACAATCTAGACAAACGGAGTTGGAGCAAAAACAGCTGTTGGACCATTAATTATTCTCTCCATACCAATGTGCATGTGTGATAGCTGTCTGATTGAACAACCAGTCTACAGACTTGTGTCAAATTGGACATTTCATTATCAAGGCTGGTCCATACTCGGCGCAAAAAGCGAACGCGGATGTGAATTTGTGACATCAGAGCACGTTTTTGCGCTGCAAATTCTCAAAAGTTGAACACATTTCAACTGCAGTTTGCAGCAGTCCTATTAGTTTTCACATTTCGTCTCCGATGAAAATGCTTTGTGACGTCAAATTCCCATTGCATTCGTATTCACATGAAGTATGAACCGACCTTCACTTAGATTTACTGATAGTTCCTGTCAGTGGCATCTCTCTTCTTTTGCTGGTTGTTGCATTTTGCACAGTTTGTCAAGGCTGTTGAAAGCATGATGTGTAAACATGCCTGGATTCCAGTTCCACATAGTCGCTAAGAAGATTAGAAGATAGTTGAACTATGGTAACGGATGTAGTTCATGTTCACACTTGCTGTGAGAAGCAAGAGCCAGACAATTCCCAACTAAGGACTTTAATGTGTCCCCTTTAATTACCCTCCCATTTCCATTCAGGAGATAACACAAGCGTAGTGATATCAGTGTTGAGTGTTCACCTTCTGGTTCTTAGATGCAATGTTTGTTATCCTTCAAAAATGAGATCCTTCCATGATGAGATTCTGCCATGGCGCTGCAAGAGACCTTTCACAATTTACTTCACCATGCAATGCTTTTATATCCATTTCTGCCAACATCCGTTTTAATAAGCATATGACTAGCACAGCTTTGTTTTTCCCTTCACGTTGTAGGTTTGTTCCACACAGGCTCCAGCCTTGTCATCCTCAGAGCCAGGTCGCAAGCGGCGTGCTTTGCAAGAAGAGTCAGTTCCTTCCAACACGACATACTTCAGCCATGAGACTCATTTTGCATTTGCTGTTGTCTTAGATGCCATCCCCAATAACCCACCAGTTATCACAAACTTGGTAGAGAATATGTTCATGAATGAGGATGAAGGTAACTTTACCTTTATGATCAATTTAATGTTTCCCCCATATTAAACTTACATCTAGAGTTTTCATTGTACTTTGTTGATTATTGAATAGCAAAGTAAGAGTTATATTTAAAAAAAAAAATCAGGTTGTTTTCATAAATTTCGTTTGTTATCTGAATGATGTCATAGCAATATATCTCAAATGATCTGTTGTATTATTTTACTTGGGTTATTAGAAGATACATTGTACTCACATGGTCGCCTTTTCTGATTGTCACCTTTACTCTAAAATGTCTAATACTGTACATAAACAAATCAGATAATGTTACTCTGCCATTATTGGCAGTACAAACATACAGAGAATGTTGAATTTCAGTTGTTGTTATTTTTCTTGCTTCATATTCTATTCCAGGAACTCTGTCGTACACATTCCAGGCCACTGATCTTGAAGATGACATTTTAGTCTTTGAGCTTGGTAGTCACAGTGACAAGCAAGGCACAGCAGTGATCACAGAGACCGGTGACTTCAGCTATACACCTTGTACTGATTGCTTCGGTACTTTCACTCTGCAAATCACCGGTAAGAATTTCTACAAGATTTTGTTTTCTGAATGATAATATCTGCCAAAACAATTTGCCAAAACTTTTTCACATGAAGGAAATAGAAGTAATTTAAAAATGCGTTATAAAAGGAAAAGCCACAGAAAGTCATTGGACTTTTTTTTTTTTATTTAGATACAGTTCTTTTTTAAAAGATGAACAAATTTAGTTAATTTTTCTTTGCACAGCATGTCAGATTAAATAATGTCATGATGGGTTTATTGTTAGGGTCATGTATGGGTATCAATTTTTAGATAATTAGAAATGGCCGTATGCAAGTGTTGCATTTGCTGAATTTGTTTTTCTCTGTCTTATTTGTCTCTTTTTAATTATTTATTCAGTGAGGGAGGTACAGACATTCCATGAGATAGAACCTCTATCTACCACTGTCAATCACACCATTGAAGTCCGACCAGTCAATGATAATCCTGTGTTGTACAGTGCACATGATGGCCAAGTTGTTGGCAATGGACGCATTGCTTTGGTAAATTAAATGATAATGTTAATGTTTGTTATTTCACTTTTTTATGTAGTGGTATTCTTATTAATCAGATGGGAGGGGGTTGGAGATTATCACATGTGCCTTCCTTTACATTTGAACTTTCTTTTATGATTCCTTACAGAAATTCATACATTTGTAAACAATTAATGTGAAAGCCACAATCTTATCTTACAGCTCCTGCCTGTATTTTTGACAATTAACTGTCATTTGCTCACCCCAAACTTTTATAATGGTCAGTCCACTGCCCCCATTGTCATTTAGACTAGAAGAGGCCATTGGAAAATGGACAAAGAAGCACAAGTCATTTGTCAATTTGATTTATTGCTGATTTTTTTTACAATCTGTAATAAATGTCTATTAAATTAATGACATGTCACTGAGTTCACTCCTGTGCACATCAAAAATGGCATTAAATACGTGAATCACTCCAAACCCTCATCTTTACAGTCTGACCTTACAAATAAACTTGTAGCAATTTATGTAACATTGCAATAGGATTTAAAGGGAATGTACAACATTTGCTTTTGATGCAGTTTTCAGAAATAAATGAATTTGGAGGATTAGTATGTTATAGCAAATATTGTTAAAATGACTTGTTTCACGTTTTGGGCTTGTAGATGCTGGAAAAACCAAGAAAAATCAATCATGTTCTTGTATTCTGGTTCCCTGACCCAACTTAAGATGAATCGGAGCAATTTATAGACTTTGGGGAATTGTACTATCAGAGAATCAGTCTAGCAGGCTTGTAGTCTTCACAGGTGTGTAATCAATTGCAAAGAAAATGCGGAATAACTAATTAGGAAAAATTAGGAGCAGTTTTCGAAAAAAAAGCCAGTTTTCTCCAACGCTGGTTGGTCGACCAGTGTTGGAAAAATACCATTTTTCTTGAAAATGGCAGCACCCCAGGAGCAACGATTTTACAGGATGCTTTAGACTGTCATTCCCTAACAATCCAGTAAAGGTATTTTGTGATAATTTGATCATTTCGTTTAGTGATGTTTGCAAATGTTGTATCTTCCCTTTAAGCAAATGTTATGACATTAAGATTTGCCATTTGATTGTGTTTTAACTTTTACAAACAGTTAACTGTTGAGCAGAACACAGGGTCCAATGTTGCCTACAAGGATCTGACTGCTGTGCTAGGAGCATACGATGCTGACACCAATGATGAACTGACCATTATAACCAGGCCCCCGACGTATGGCACCCTGGCACTGACAAGCCAAGTCAAGACTGTGCCGTCCAGGCAGAATTGCAGTGAGCCCTCTGTAGGCAGTGAAGAGCCAGTCATTCCTTGTGGGATTGAGTTGCCCCATAGTGAGGTAAAAGTTGTGATATTAAAGAGGTTGTTGAAACCTTGGCCTCACCTCCAGCTTTGGTTTATAGCCACTGGTTCCAGAATTACATAAGTCCTCCAATGTCATTTTATACAATCTGATGTTCTTGAGGCTGAAAGCCAGACCTATATGAAGCCGTTGTCCCAAAGAATAAGGGGCGTAGAATTTCCCGCTGATGCTGGAGACAATGTCAAGGTTTCAAAAACCCCTAGATTTGTCTGTCATGTTTATATGCCTAAAGTAAGATTTATTTACTGGTGGCTCCTCACTGATACATGTACCTCACTGATTCTTACCGAGTACTAGAGACTTTTTTGTGCAGTTGTTGAATTGAATAGTTCCATGGTTAGTTTGAACCAGGCTGGACCTCTGTATTAGGACAGGCGTCCATGACTTGCCTGAGAGCTCCTATTATATGAAATAATGGTTTCCTGCCTTTATGTAATTGCTGCTGCTATAGCAACATACCGGTAGTTGGTGCTGTCTGACTAAAGCCCCATGGAATCACCCTGGACAAATTACTCTGTCAGCAAAATATGCATTCACCATCCTTGCTCATCGAACTTGTTGAGTTGCATCACCAATTGTATTTTGTAAGTCCCACATGTTTTTCTACTTGTCGGGTAGTCAAATCAAGTCTGGTATCATCCCCTATCAATGCAGTTAAGACCACCTCTGAATCACAGAGTTCTCACAAGTCATACAAAGTCAATCACAAGTCTGTATCAAAAGCATTCCTATTTAAATGTTCTTCACCTGTGACATTTGTTTTTGGTTTCAGAGTCATAATAACATTAGAATGAGAACTTCTTTTTATTTAGGAGGACTTGAGCTGGACAACATCCAGATTCATCTATGCTCCAAACCACAACTGCCATGGCAGGGATAGTTTCCTTGTCTTAGCAGAGGACCTGTCTGGAGCCGTGTCTCAGCTACTGGAGGTACAGATTGCTGTGCTGGTCAACCCTTGCATCCATGAGGGGGTCTGCAGAGGTGGGTGGCTCACACAAAACTTCAGCCATTTCTGTTTGATTCCTTTTGTTCATGTTGCTTCATGAGCACAGCTTGTCCTGTCCTGCTTGTAGTAAACCGAGGGGAATCTGCCACTATGCAATGAAGCAAAAGGACATGGATGAGACTTTAATACAGATTAAATTCAAGGCACAGCATTCCCTGTAGGAGGTTTACTACATTAGAAAATAGAATTGTCACAACACGTAGCAAATTAAATAAGACTTAATGGTTTGCATGGTGGACATGATCAATGAATGGCAGGTTATCGGTAACACCGTGTGAATGAAAGATATCTCTTAATTGAAGAGCGACAAATTGAAATTGCTTGTACTGGTAGATTATTAAATGAGATCAGTAGCCGATTGCATGAAACTTTACTCTATGGCGCAGTTCAAAAAATTGCATAAATTGCACGATTGAATTGTGACAAAATTCACGACTTACGCAGGAAAATATGATGTACTTACACATTCAACCCAGGTGGCATAAGTTACGGCATTCCAGCCAAATATAAACAATTTTACTAATTATGATTATTGCTGTGCCTCTCATTGTTCAATTTATCAAGATTTATACATGAAATTCACAGCTTTTTTGTTTAAGAGAGTAATGGAATGTTATTTTACCTGTAACAACTTTGACAGGACAGTAGGACAAACTTTTGTTTTCTTCAAAATGACGGTCAGAACTGATTCAGTTACATATTACTGATATGACATCGTACCTTACAGCCATCATAAAGCCTGTGATTATCTTCACCAATATGTTTTGAAAAACTTCAAAAGTTGTGTAGCTACCTCTAAAAAAAAATTGATCAAACATAGGTTAATTTGCTGAATTAATCGTACTCGTGGCATAAGTTGCACACTGATTAGTGAAATCAGGGCTGCAGGTTCCAAATCAATCACTGACCAGACCTAATTCTTATTTTTGTTGCGACATGTACCTCTCTACACACAGGACCTGTTGAGGATCCTGATTGTACCTCCCCTGCACGTAGCAGTGGGTTCGAATCCTACTCCTGCCACTGTCAGCCCGGCTGGGTTGGTCACATCTGCGAGATTGATTATGATGAGTGCCAGTCCACGCCGTGTGCATACCCATACGTCTGCTATGATCGCTTCAATGGATTTGAATGCGCTTGTCCATTGTCTGATCCACTGTGTGATGACCTCAACTGGAGGTCAGCATTATTAATATCAACAAATTATTTGTGTTATACCCTGCAGTATTTTTAGAAACCGGTGTCTAAATTTTGGAAAGTATTACATATACAAGTATAGATTTTTAGAATTCAATGTCCGTGTGAGTACATTTACAGATCTTAACTGTTCTCTCTGCCCTTCCAAGTTTAATCAACAAAAATATTATCAAGTCAAGAAATTGAATTCTAAACTCCAGTATTGTGATAAATTCAAACCAAGGACCTGATAAAAGCAATCATGTAAATCAACTGTGTCAAAATGCTGTTTTGTACTTTTCATTCACTGTGTTATTTCCTGGCCTTCACTTGAAAGATTGTCGTTTTTTGTTTAGTGACAATATATCAATGATAAATTGTCAGTTTATGGTTCCCTTGTAACTGATGATTCTGACCAAGCATGAAAGTTAAAACCTTTTACAAAAAAATGTATTCATTTTTCATTATTTTTGCATATTTTTTAGCGTCAAAGTTATGATAGGTGTGGTAAGCTGTCTGGTTGGCTTGTTCATCATTGCTGTTGTGGTTTCCTGCTTGTACAAGAAAAAGCACAGCAAAAAGTAAGTGCAAAGTGCTGTAAGTCCTGTTGTCAGACACTATTTTGACCTCTAGGTGTTAAATGCCATACCTCCAGGTTCCATCTACTTACGTGTGAATAAATATTTTGCCCAGTGTATGCAAAAATTAAGATTTGAGACCCTTTTCTGAACTAAGATAATTTGATGTTGATTGTTCTTCCCTTCCCTCGTCAATCACAACAAACTAGTGAGAATGAATTGATTTGTATTCTTTCACAACAGATTAAAAATCCATCCAATTATACTGGGTCCAGATGATGATCAAGTGGTGCCATCCATAAGCGGCAACCCTCGGCACGCCTTTGACAATCCTGTGTTTGAAGATGACAGTGGAGATCAGACAGATTCTGGCCGTAAAAGCTCCTCATCAGGCCTCAAGAAGAACAGGCCCTGGTCGGTGCTTGTGCGCTCTAATGCTGTTGCAGATGCTTGGCCTGCATTGGCTGAAGCTTCCTCCATGGGTGGTAAATCATGTGATGAACCTCCCCCAGATTTTCCACTAGTGAGGCCTGGCAATGCTGAGATGTGGGCACAGCCAACCATGCTCATGAAGAGTTCTGCAAGTTTCAAGAAGGACGCTGAGATTGATGATCCAGGGCAGATGCAGATGTTCCAAAAAAGGACTCTGCCATCTAGCACAGAGGTAAACCCCAAGCGTGTGATAGAGGTAGGTGTCATAACCTAGGCCTACTCTCATAAAACTATTCACACACAAAAATCTTGCTTTGTATATTTATAGGCTGAGCAAAGCTTATTATAACTTGTGGTGGAACTAAGGATTCCACAAGAGTGCCCTATGTACTAGCATGTAATGCCTGAATAAGTTGCCGTCACGTGATTGGTAGGTTGTTGATCACGTGTCATTGAATTACTCGACCCAATGCACGGCACAACCGTGCACCGCAAAAATATAAGTTCCATTCTACGGTAAATAGAACTTCCATTGCACAGTCTCACTATTGGTTTCGCTGTAACATAACTCTGATGCTGAATATCCATACTTCCAGTTTACTAGTTCAAATGAAGTGACCAAGTTACTATTCCACTCAGCTGCGCCCTGGGGAATGGAACATTTCATCTGTCACCTCCTGATATTATCTTTACCATTGCACTCATGTACATTCGTTATTGTATATCAGCCTAAAAAGTGCAAACTTGTATTCAAGTCACTAAATATTGAGTCCCAGTCTGATTCACCTAATCCGAGTCACATGTCACCTTTAAGTACTATATATTGGAAACAAATTGGAAACATGCACAGAAGGTGGAACACTATTAAAGACCTAAATAATATCACAATCTTTCTCAGTAAACATACTAAAAATCACATGCCTTAAGTCCCTTGTTAATGGTTACAATGTAACCAGCTCTCAAACCTGGGGTAAAAAGAATTAAGTGGAAAGAAGCAGATCACACTGCAAGTTCTTTGTAGGTTCTGGGAGATCTTGCAAAACAGTTTAAGAAATTCTGCTGAGATTTCTGTGAATGACAAAAGATGGCGATGTCCCTGTGACAGCACAGAAGTCATGGTTGTGTGTGTTCTTAACCGAGCATCGTCTGTAGTTGGGTTTTCCATGCAGCTCGCTGAAAAAACAAATCGCGTCAAAAATGTTGAGACCGAGTGGGATGTGAATTTTTTGAAGGGAATATTGATGTCACTTTCCTTGTTTAACCATTTTTTGTTTGAAATTACACGAAATTGTGAAGGTTTCTGCTTTCATTTTATCATCCAGCTTCCAGGATCCCTTGTCAGCTTCACCGACGATGCACAACTCGATGACGGCAACGAAACAGTGATGTAATGATCCAACACAACTATGTCTGTTTATCATTGGCACTGAGCATCTTCAATATAAGATAAAAAGGAAAAGTTGTCTTCTTAGACTTGGTTTTCCCACAGGATGTCGAGACAAAGCTTTTATTAGGCAGCTAAACAAATGCATGAATTCATAACTTCAAACATACTTCCATTAATTTGGCCATTGGTTCTAGTATCATGATGCACCTCTTTGGTTTTTTTGTTTTTTGTTTTGGTTTTGTTGCTGTTTTCTGTGTATATTCAAGACAATTTCATGTTACCTAGATAATGAGTTCGTCCCCAAACAAAATAACCTTTTTTGTTTAAATTCTTTTTCGGTCAGCCATAATTAGGGTGAAAAACACAAAAACAAAAACATTGTGTTTATTTTGGCTTTTGATTGTAGTATCAAGATGTTATTATTTGTGTGTCGCCTAAATTTTGTATTAACGTTGGTGTGACTGTAGACCTGTAGACTCATTTGTTAAAGTTTTGAAATAAATGTATAACTTTTACTTGCTTTCATTGATTTTGGTGAAACTTGGATACAGAGACTCTTGGGTGGGTAGACAATTCTTCATCAGAAACTGAGGTCAAAGGTCATGCAGGGGTCATTAGAGGTCATTGTTCAAAATATGCTTCAAATGTTTCTTTGTCTATATAATTTGATGGATTTTAGTGTAACTTTGATGGATCGATCTCTAGGTCTTCCACAGTTGAAGGTCAAAGGTCATCTAGGGTCATTTGAGGTCTTTGTTTAAAAATGCACAAACCTTGGCCGTTTTTAAGAACACAAATCATGTAGGGATCGACACTCGCGATCCGCGGATCACTTGTTTCACTGGGTGGTTTTTTGTGTGTAATCAAGAATTTGCAAGTTGCCTAAACATTAAGTTCATGCAAAAGATTAGCTTTATTAGCTTTTAGCTTAGCTTTTTTGTTTTAAAATGTGTATTTACCCAGAATATATTTCACACTTGTTTTAAGTACTTTTGCGAATGTAATAATTCTGATGATGTCTGCAGTGTGAAGGAGACTTTTTTTTATGAAACCTGAATTGATTTAATTGGTAGCTCTTACAATTATGTAGTGGATTTTAATTATGATAAAGTGAATCATATTTTTATTACTACAAGGATTTATAAAAGAAATACTTCAACGTTTTTTATTTTGGCTGTAGTAGGAATACCAATAGCTCGAAACACCATGGTGTCGGACGTACTCAGAAAAATTGATATTTCTTTTGATGTAGGCCTAACTATTAATTAATTTCGCAGTTAAAAATAATAGCTGTAGTGTTGAGCATTTTTCGAAACAAACTATATTTTAGTAATTTTCTTTCTTTGAGATTTATAATTCAGTGGAATTGCCCAAATGTCAAACTCAACGAATGTAAGAAATGTGGTTTTAAAACTTTTACTTCATCACACAAGTATGCATGTCCAATGTGTCTATGTATTCCTTGTATAAAAGAGTATCACGACCCTGAATTGAACTTCTGGTGGATGCTTTACATGTCACAAAATGTTACACTTTTGTATTTAAAGGTGAGTAGTAGCACAACGGAATATATTTAGTGGGTTCTTGGACGTTTGCATTAGGTATGACTTTCAGGAAAGAAATTTGTTTTATAGGTTTTCCTGTTCAATTTAAACAAAATACCATCTACATTAGCCTCAGAGTCATTCAGTTTAGCGCGAATTCGAATACTGTTTAAGATTATTGTTTAATTAACTAAAGGGGGCATTCGATTTAGTGATTGGAGCCCACGATTGGGGAAAGTACGGGAATCAAATTATAATTTACGCTCATTGAAATTGAAATTATCAGCGAGGAGCATTTGAATTCGCTCTAGCCATGGCCTAGCCTAGAACATATGGTCAACTAAATTCATAAAATGGGTAAACATTTCGGCACTGGAATTTAAAAACAACTCTAGTACCATTTATATGGAGAACATTCGCAGAAACCTGAAAGAAATATGTATAATTCCATTAAGATACATAATTAAAATATGGATAAAGAAATGATTGCAAGAATATTAAGAAGTTAGGTAAAAGGGAATATATAGAGAGCGAGCAATAATGAAAGACAAGATGCAGAAGAAAATATACAACACATTGAAATGAAAATAAAAAGAAACTAAAGATGAAAAGTGCAGCTGTCCTAACTCAAACCTATATTTTCATCGTAACTTTGACTAACATTTCGTCCATTTGATGTGTAAGAAATTATTTTTGAATGCACAGAGTACAGAATTGATTGCTCATAAACAGAAAGGAAAGTAAGAATCGAAGGCAGGAACCTCATTAAATCAAGGTTTGCCAAATTGAATGACGATTGGGAGCTGTTAAATGGGATGACGTAATTTCTAATGTGGATGTGTTGGCTAACATTTAAAATTCTATTAACGAAATTGAACGCTATGAAAAAGAATACAAACCAAAGAATAAACATGTTATGATCAAAATCGCTTGAATACGTACGTTGAAAAACACATTTGAATGTTTTTCTGACGAATTTGAGCGGGAAAACCTGTAATACGAAGTCTATATTTAAGTATGATGATCGAGAAACCAATCCTCATAAATTAACCTCTAATTTGTAGCAAAGACAGATTCCAAATTTACATATCAACTTCAATAATTCAAAGTACATTATAGCCCTGAATTATGTGTTTGAGAGTATTATATTATGTTTATGCAGTGTCCAATTACATTTATACCCAGATTTCCCTTGGAAATGAATGCAGTGGCAAACGTACTGTACTCAGATTGAGAGAATAAACTTTGTTTTGCAAGCATTCTCAGTTGACATAAATTTTGTATGTGTTCTTGTAGATAATGGACCTTATTTATGCCGCCATCTTAGAGGGTATCATTTGTTATTTCAATTCAGTTATAAGGGCCATCCATTCCCCCATCATTTTCACGAGCGTGCAAAGAGTCCCCTTTTTCTGGAACACCCCCCCCCTCATAGAAGAGCTAGTACAAACTAGAAAAGAAGAAGAAAAAAAGGAATTTCTCTGCTGGGTCTCTCATGCAGGTGCTTGAGCAATACATTGACACAGAGCTTCTGGGATAGGATAATCAGGACTGCACGTCAGTCCCATAAAGTGAACAGTGTGGATTCATGAAAACGATGACGCTGGAATACCCCGAATAGTTATTTCACAGGTTTACCCTATTTCTGTGTCACAGTACTTAGTCCGGCAACCAAATGCCACTTTACACCTGAACCTTGCATTGGAGGATATTATGTTTGGAAAGATTCCTGTTGTTTGTATATTAGTATGGGGGGGTCGCAGTGCACCCCTCTCTTCACATATCGCTGACTGAAACTGGGTGACCCACGGACCACCTGTCTGTAACGTGTTCCGTGGTGTGAGCGAGCAGTGCAGTGGGTGTTAATACGCATTTTAGATTATCATTATGCGCTATGTCACGCCGGTTGTCAGCTTACCGGTCCGCGGTCGCCGGTCGAAGGGTCGTTTCTCAGTGGTCATCATGTGGATCATTCGCGACTATTTAGATTTAGATCAATGATAATTTTTTTAGAAACTCAAAATCTCAGTGGGGGGGGTGGACGACAGGGTTTCATGTGGGCCCCCGGTGGCTACGGCACTGATCACGGTTCATCGTTAGAAAGAGAGTCACTCACTCCTTTACATTTTAGTTGGGATGGATCGCCGATGGATTTTTCGGCAAATACAAACAAATGAAAAAGGATTGTATTTCTTTTGGGTATCCTATAAGAGCCTTTTAAGTTAAACACAAACTGTATTTTGTACATATATTGACCAAATTTAAATGGCATGGTGAACCGTCATGGTGAACCGTTACGATGCACGCTACAATAAAGTTGGGATTTTAAAGGATTGTAACATCGTCAACGGTTATGATTATTCAGCTAGTTTGATGTTTATTCATAAAAACACGACAATGGCGTCACACCATTGCCACCACTCAGTCATGCATGTACATTAAAGCATTTCAAAGAACGGCTTTCGTCGAGCTGCCACAGTGGCCTAGTGGATAGTGGAATGGATTATGGATCTGTGGTTCGAAACCAATGTCCATTTTCAACAAATAGTTTTTTTGGTAGGGATAAGTTTAAATGAAGGAGAAAAACACTTCTAGAACCTAAGCGTCTTCCATCCACGCAGCGTGATAAATATTAAATTCATAATAGGAAGTTGCGAGTACACGATCTCAAGCCAACTATGCTCATTTCATGTGATGGCGTGCTGTCATGGTAGTATGTAATTGAACATACGCGGAAGACATCCCTTCCAAAAGCTATTTACTTCCGCGCACTATTGTGGAGGGGTCTCTATCGATTATCAGCGTCATGTATAGGATTAGACTAATCCACCCTAAGAGGATTAAGAGATTAAAGCCGCTGAGTACCGTACAAGCGCTATGGTGATAATACCATTGGCGCTACGTGACCTTGTGTTTCTATAGACATTGAATATAACTGTAAAATCCGATTTTGTGATTAGGAATACAGCGGCCGATAAGCAGTAGGACTTGTCAAAGGAGTGTGTACACAAACACTTCAACTCAGCGCAAACATGGATGCTTCTATCAGAATCAGCACTTATGTGCTAAGAAGTTTTTTAACATACTATTTTCAAAACAACAAAACTCAGTGTGCATGACTCGGGTGTGCATCCAATATATATCAGTGGAAACCTTACTGCCCCCAGTTTACGATGAAACCATAATTATGGTCATTAAATTCATAGCCTTTTCATAAATTAGCCTCTTCGTCATAAGTGCCACACTGATTTGAAGTGTTTGTGTTGAAAGGCAGGGCCGCTCTTTAGGGACGAGTATTGATGTTGGGTATACAAACGTTGGCAGATTCTATTCATTGTCATTGTGCATTGTGCATTTTTAACCTATTAATACTCCGTGTGCTATGGCAACATCCGACTTACGTTATTCGTATTGAAAAGTCACTATACATTATATACACTGGGAAACTGATCCTTTTTTTATGACTGAATTATGAGCATTCATCTATTTCTGATCTCCCTTTCCCGTTAACTAAAACAGGAAACGAAACAATCGATCTTTGGTGACCACTTATGTGGAAATGAGGTATTCTTTTATTGACAGATTAACCGATCCTCCAGCGTTCAATGCGCCAAAAACAACCAGTTTTTGTTTTTTTTAATCATTTTTTGCCATCTTTACTGGATCCCGTCCAAACAAAGGTGATAACGACTATATTACAGCTGGTATTTTTACATCTACGAATCAATATACATTTAGTTCTTACACGTATATATTTCTACTTTTGTGTGTGCAAAATGAACACCATGATTATTGTTGAAATGATAACGTTAGCATGGTAATCATGCACAGAATACACTACGAACTGTTTACACAATATCGAAGCATGGATTAATACCCATTATCTACCAAAAACAAATATATGTACATGTAGTCTCTATACTGGTGTCATCACTGTGGAATGATTATTATTTGATTACAGTAAGGCCGTGTCCGAAACGGACTTCCAGAGCTATGGCTACGTCTATTGTCAGCGCTCCCCGCGTATTTTCAATGGGCGCAGACCAAGACCCGAGCTCTAGACAACTGATTCGGATGCAGCCTAAGATGCTCTCAAAGAGTTTAAAAGACATTTCCTGTTAATGCAATGTTTTGGGTAGTGACGTTGCTATTTTGTTCTTGGGTTACTCTGGTGGATTAAAAATATAAATGTGATTCGTGTTTCAAGTTTGACGAATGTAATCGGCATACGGTAGCAATTAATTTAATTGTAGTTCCTTCTAGAAACCGTAAATGGTACACATGACTGTATGCTACAAAGGTAGAGACATATTACATATTACACAAAAGTAAATTGCTAAAAAAATACAATATTAATATAGGTTTTCCCGACTATTTTAAAACAACATTTTCGTTCGAATTCACCGATTATCAATTTCGTCCATCAACATCGATTTAGTGCACTTTCAATGTTAAATTTCGTCTTTTGTCAGACAATTTCAAATTAGTCCAAACAAATTCGAGCAATGAGCACACGTTTTCGACCCGGTGATTTCGATTTCGTCTCGTCTACGCCGAATCGTGTTATTCAGAAATCAACCTCGTCTAATTGATTTATATAAGACGAATTTGATCTCTGAATGCTGCCATTCGGCAACAGCTTAGACGGATTTGATCTGTAATGACGAATATTCTCGACCCGGTGACTAAAAAGGGTGACTTTGAAATTGAATGGTAAATGACTAAATTGGTTTTGTAAAAAGCACGTGAAATTTTTCTCGGACGAAATTGAATGTTGGTGAATCTGAATGAAAAATGATTTAAAATAGCCGAGCAAAACTATACATCAATACATTTATATTTTCATAGTTTTTTTCCACGCTTTCATCAGACTTCTTAGGCTCTTGATGTGAGAACCTATAGATTTTGTGAGCATTCGTGAGCATGTTCTATAATCGTTCATCTTAATATGAATTCAACATATTATTACCAAAAGTAAAACAACAATAATTTATTTATAAAAGGTAACGGTTTAACGTTAAATTAGTTGAACACAGAGTGACAGAAAACCATTCTATTTGGGAATGGTAGACTTGTACATCAAGGACATTTTATCTGAAATAAGATAGACCTGTATTCAAACGAGACAACTGTTAACTGTCAAGGAACAAGTTTCAATCAATGATATATCAACGGAGTATGCTCCCTTATTTTGTAAAAATGGCACATCGAAATATGGTCATGATGGAAAATATTTCATTAATGGATATTTGACTATTGAAGAGTTTAATTAAAAAGTGGAAACTATTTACAAATTAAAATGAATCGAAGGATGTTTGCGTTCAAAGGATTGTCAAGAACCAATATATCGACGTGACAACCAGGTGTGCTTACAAAATGAAAAATTAATCCTGCAAGTGTCTTGGATTTTAGTATTTTCATTTTCATCATGTATAATGAATTTTTATTGACTCTAAGCATTGGGCAATTGTTGCTTCCCCCCCTCGCCAAAAAAAATACGAAATGTTTACAAAAAAGAACTGTTTACAAAGCTGGAAATTTGTTTACTCGAATTAACAAATTTATACAAATTGTCGAGTGAAATAAAATTGACCAATTTTTTTTTCACCAACTTAAAGTTTAAATTGCAGAATGTTTTGAGTGATGTAGAATCCTATACGAGAATTGGAGTGGAATGAATGTCAACTCCTCAACTATTCACACTTTGCGTCCTGCGAATAGAAATAGCTGAGTTCGTCCCTTGCCTTGATTCTGAGCCGACACGGGCCTTGCCCATTCCTGGTCTCTTGCTGGTCTCCACTCTGTCTTCCTCGTGATTGCTTCCCAATTTCTTAACCTGAGTTTCAGACAGTGACATGGCCATCCTGACCCGATAAAGCCACGATTTTTCCTTAAACGATGAGGTGACAGTGATGGCGTTTATAGCGCGCTCCCATGTTGTGCTGCCCGTCATGCCTTCATACAGGTCAATTGTAGAGCGGGGAATACTCTTGTCGGATGAGGAGTAGAAGAAGGGTCGTTCCCAAACCCTCTCTCCGCTGGTCGGGAGTAGAGGGATTGAGCAGTCTAAACTAGCGGCTCTGTTGCGCCGTTTGCGTTCAATCTCCCGCCTTTCTGTCCCCGTTGGCTTGTCAGATTTCACCGAGGCATTTGATTTTTGATCGGAACTTGAGGCTTCGTCTTTCCCCTGACTGAATCGCCCAGCGCCCGAGCCTGTCCCACCAGCGGTGCGTATGTAGGCGGTGTTCCCTCTTTCGCTCCTGGCAAAATCAACGTAAGATTCAGTGTCTCTTCCTTCACGGAATGTCTCAGCATCTGATGAAGCCCGGCGGGATTTATGCTGGTTGAAAGGAATGTCAGGCAAAACAACTGACGTATCGGCAACGCTACGGCTCCTGGGACGAGGCAAGGGATTCACGTTTGAATGTTGCTCCTTAGTTTTGGAGAGGTATTTATTGCGATATCTGCTCACGACGGATGGGGTCTTAGTACCACACAGGCGTGGTAATCTCTCAACCGTCGAACGCTGCTGATTGTCAGTGAGAGACAACTGTGTTCCTCGCCTGGCTAATTCAAGATTTTTGGCTTTAAGACTGTCCAGAGTTCGAGATTTAGGGCAGGAGTTCATCAGGCTTTCTGTGAATCCATCAACATGGACTCCTTGACCACACAGCGCGCCTGGCAAATGGGTGGATTTACGGTATTTCATGCTTGATTTCTCCAGACCGTGGACAAGTAGCACCTTGTCCTTTGCTTTGTCGCACCACCTTCGAATGGCAGAGTAGATAGTAAGGGGTAAACACATGGCAGAGAATTGTACATTTGCCCATTGTTTCGTGAGAAGGTACAGGGCAACCTCTTTCTGCTGTTTCCGTAATGCGACATTCAGAGCCGTTAAGCCCATCCCATCTTTGCTGTGGACGACACAGATGTTGTTGAAGACGAATATACGAAGTATGCTGAGCTGACCGTGTTCTGCTGCCTCATGGACCGGTGTCTTGTACGCCTCGATGTGCGAGCTACGACACCATTCTTTAGACGGGTGATCGCCCACTTTCTCATCGGCACGTAGACCGTTTTTCAGCATGGCAGTAGCCAGATCCATGTGACCGTAGTGTGCGGCTACGAACAGCGCTACTCGCATCTGAAACTTACAGATGACTTCATCAGTCTGATTCAAATTACGAAACACCTGCTGAGTGTGTCCAATGATTGCAGACTTAAGAAACTCATTCCAGCCATCGATGGTTTCCATCTGCAAGGTGGTTCCTACTTCAATCCCGTACTGGCTTAGCAGATTAGAATCAAACATCTCCTGTCCTGAGGAGGTCAGGATACGGTACACCGTGACTGGCAAACCGATCTTACGTGAGATCCAGAGTCTTAGCTCGGCTACCATGGAGCTGGCGAAGTCCAAGTTCTCAATGATCTCAATTACCTCATCATTGAAGCTGCAACGGACGAAAAGCTTGGGTGTGACTTCCTCTCTCAGGCTGCATTTGAGAGTGGAGCCAGCGTTGACTCCTATCTCACTCAATACCCAATCATCTTGAAGCTCAGCGCCGTGGTACGACAAGACGATGTACTTCTTCTCGCTACTACTCTTGATGTCGATTCGGAACAAGTCTACCACTTTATCCTTCACCAGGTGGACAGTTTCGTACACCTGCACATCTAGGGGCAGTCGCCGCTTGTTGTATAAGGCAGATATTCGAATCATCTTGAATAAAGACTTCACGCAACAACTATCACTGTGCTATCAATTTAGCAGTAGAACTTGTGCACGACAAATATGTCGTCATGGTTTTCCATCATGTTACACACGCATCACATTCGCAGTGAACAAACGGATTCGTCTCGGCTAACGTAGTTCGTTTGAGAGGAAACCACTCGAGCCAAGCAACTTTAACATCGCATTGTGAACATTTATTATTTGTTGTCAAACACACAGCAGTCGAAGTTGGATCACGAACACTCGAGCTGTTAAGTGATACACCACGCGATATTGAGCAAAGATGCTCATGGACTTGCATACGTGTAATGGTCCGTGCGCACACGCACAGCCGCTCTACATCTCACAAGTAGATACCGCCCGAGTAAACAACAAAAGATGAACAGATAAACATTCACTGGTCTCTAGGCACGTCCACTCCGTCGTCCACATTATAGTATCGATTTGAGATCTTTTTCACTCTCAAAATTGATCGCGCTTTTTCATATTGTAACGTGTATTTCATACAATGACAAATGCATCTTTCACTCCGTTTGTCCAACCCAAACTTAATGCATGTAACTGACACGACATGTCTGTGTTCTAACAGAATACATGCACAATAAATTTATATGGGAAGTACAGGTATACAGGGCGTTCTGTTAGTATAAGCTGATAAAAGCAAACCAACGCAATAGTGCACAATCAAACGCTTTAATGTAACAACATTTCAAGTAAAATAGAGGCTATAAACGTAAACCGTTCATTCAAGGTTTGCATGGGAAATGTGTTGAAGGGTAACCTCTCCTGAAGCTAATCAGACATACGGGTGGCATCAAGTGTTTAGCAGTCTGCTCCTCTCAATTCCTTCTGCATACTCAAAATAGGTATGTTTCTCTGCCTCAAATACATCACAGTGAATGGAATCCTCTTCACAATTCCTCTGTTTTTAAAGTTACAAGTTAAATTGGCATAAAAAATCCTGAAATTGGTCCGTTTTTAAAACGAAACCATGCATGCATGTGTTGTATTACCGCTGAGCACCAGCATGATAGGTATATAGTAATCCAAAGTCGTCGAATTCTACGGTTTAAATTGTTCCTAATCGACATTTTGGAGTAATAAATAAATGGTCCGTGGTTGAATACTGATAGTGTGAATTTCACGCCATGGCGTCGAATAGTACAAAACGAAACCGAGCCTCCGTGGTTAAAATTAAAGGATACCCTCGAAAGCATAAAAATGCAATGGAGCGCGTTTTGGGCTGGGAACCATTAGCATTAAAAATATCCTACCGTTTTAGGCAAATGATCTGACAAGACGCCATTATCATTTCAATACCCGGTCTGAGATGTGAGTGAGAGGTATAAATGCCTTTGTCAATCGTCGACGTACAAGGGGTACTTCACCCTGACATTGCGTGGAAGAGACCAGGGGCCGACCCCGCAACACCTGGGTGCGACAGCTAGAATTTGACCACAAGACACGCGCACAGCACGTTGCACGTTGACACCAACTTTAAAACAAGAACGTTGTACAATTGTTAGGATAAATATATCTCATATAACAGTACATCAGCCAAGAATGATTACATGAACTTGGTACATTCACTTTTTATGTTACCTTTCATTAATTACGGCACCTTTGAATATGGCTTTACAGAGAGTAAGCCTTATCAATTCTGTGCATTATTATGATTTTTTTATATGAAACTGGGGAGATCCACCTCTTTTTAAAGTAAATTGGGGTCCGAGTCCCTTCGGACCATCTTTCAACTCCAGTAGCCTATAATCAACTACTATGATGAAATAAGGGAATGAATAAATGAAAAATATGATCAAGGACAACATTCAGTACACAGCCAAAAATCATTTAAAACTTGGGTTTGGTGAAGAAACCCAGCTGTAGATGGTTTGCGGTATTACAGTCATGCTTTGATCGTTTCGAAGTCCATTTGCTTTTATTATTATTAAGAATGTATTTTTTTTTATTGTACTCCTCGCCGCCAGTGGCAGATTTGATAAAACAATTTACATAAAAACACATAAATATTAGTTAATACGTACATTAGGCCTAAACAGGGAAAACGTTTAGAACTCAATACAAATTGAGAGAAAAAGGTTGTTCACGAAACTTAACAGTAAAATAAGTGTGACGTCAATAACCCGATTTGAACAATGCACGTCATGCATAAAACTAATACACTTTTGTACTATGGACTCCGATAATAATAATTAGATCGTGGTCAATACGGCAGCTTGTTACAACTGATAATGTAGTAACCAACTGATAATGTATCACCAACTGATAATGTCACACAAATTGACCGATACTGTATCACTAACCGATAATGTAACAGAAATTGACCGATAGTGTAGTAAATGTTACTACACTATCGGTCAATATTTGTTACATTATCGGTTAAGACCGATAATGTAACAACAATCGACTGATAGTGTAGTACATTTTTATTACACTATCGGTCAATTTCTGTTACATTATCGGTTAGTGATACAGTATCGGTCAATTTGTGTGACATTATCGGTTGGTGATACATTATCAGTTGGTTACTACATTATCAGTTGTAACACAGCTCCATGAGCGAACACAGTTTCATGGCATACGCGCCTATGGGCGCATAATGTATACGCAAAGTTAATTTTCACCACCGTAGAAAAGCAATGTGTCAAAAAGTCCCGCCTTATAATACTCTCCTTTGAGAGGGTACTTGTGCAAGAAGTCAATGTGTCATTCTGCTTTTTCTTCATATATCGGGGCAAGTCAGCGAGAACTTCCCTGTGGTTTTCGGGTTAGCTTAACGCAAGTGATCACACGCACTTAGATAACACGCTAAACCACACCCCTAAAAAGAAGTTGGTCTTTCCAATCGGGTGAATATAAGTTATAGCTAATTTAAAAAAGGCAGATTCTTATTAGGAACGTAATAGATCTCGCTTTCTTAATTTTTTAATCTTTATTTCTGTATTTCTGTCTTTTTTATTTTTCATTTTTTGGCAACAATGGCCATTTCTCTTTCACAGATGCAACTTTCGGCCCGCGCTCTTATTGCGGCAGTCAAACTCAAAATAATATCAGTCGCCATGGACAAAATGAAGAAAAAAAAGCGGTACTTGTTTTCAGTTGGCCATAACTCAATAAACATGTACCCAATTTAGCAGATTTTAGACACATGTCATATTGTGACAACAGCATTGGTGCTTACCAATGCTGTTGTTACAATATGACAAATCATAATCTTTTCAACTAAAGACGCAAATAGTACCGTATGGTATCCCACCCAATGAGTCCTAAATATGGACCTTTAAGTTCATTTTGCACATTTTCCACAAGGACCAACTCTCTACATTTTGATTCATCAAAACGTCTGCCACGCTCATGCCATGAATATGGACGCATGTTGGCGGAAAGGTGGACAGTATTTCCATTGCGCAAGAATTGTAGCTCACGTGACAAAAAGTAACTCCGGCCGTCTGGCGACTCCCGACTCATGTCGTACGGTGAGGTCACCAATGTCAGAAACATCGTGAACTACAGCGCGTCCCAAAATACCCGCAACTTCTTTGCGAGGCTCTAGCGACGGCGCAGAAACACGTACCGCCACTATTTTAAAACCATTCCCCCAGCCTGAATCTTAACTTTATCCCTGGCGAGTATTGGTTTGATATATGAAAGAGTTTTTAAATTATTTGAAAACAAACTCAACCGATTTCAAGGAAAATCGATGATGCGGTACATAAAAACACAGTTGAATTATATTTAAAACACATTGAGCCAGAAAAAAACAACAATATTGTGAATTTATTCAAGGTGTAGTCTACGTGGACCGAAAAGAAAATGAAACACAGAAAGTAAAAGGCAACGAGATCGTCACATGATGAAGCATTTCCACATTAGAAAACAATGCGCATGATTGATTTTCCTTGAATTCGGTTGAGTTTGTTCTTGGCATGCCTTTATTTGAACACGAATAATTTTAAAACCCTTTTTTGAACATCACACCAATACTTACCAGGGATACATTTTACAATGCCGTGTCCGAAACGAGCTTGTTTAGAGCTACGCTTCGTATATTGTCAGCATGTTCCCACGATAGAGTTGGTATGGGCGAAACCTATACAATATCTCTAGACAAGGGACGCGGCTATAGGCAATCCACACAAGGATGCTAGCTGCCTATAGTATAATATGATGGAATGGCGTTGTGTCATTTTGATTTCACAGTTTTGCTTACACGAGAGTCATCAGTTCGTACCATCACACTCCTTTGATTCGGTACTTCAAGACGAATGGACGAGTCTGCCGTGCTTTGCAGAGCGAGTCGTAAACAAGGTACTATCTCGAGAAGGCCATGCCTGAAGACACGGTATTTGAAAGCGTAAATGAACGGGTTGACGATCATGTTACAAAACGCAAGTATGATGGTGAGGCGAAACATTGGACTCTTCTTGTCGATGTTGTGTGCAGTGTTGAAGATGAGATAACAAACCTGATTCGGTGTCCAACAGACAAAGAAAGCTACGCAGACTAACACTAAAGTCTTGATCACGTTTCGACGGGCTCGGCCCCGAAAGTTAGGCAGTCTTGTCGGTACACGATCATTAGATACAGGTCCCCAGGCGTTACCGACTTGTGACGGACTGAGGGTACTGACAGGCCGACTACTCTCTCCTGAGACCATCGGATCTACACGGTGATTGAGAGACTTTGCGATCCGGATATACACAAATGTCATTAGAGAGAGCGGGAAGAAGTACTGAGTTACGAATGCTGTGACACCTGCAGCAATTTGTACCTCCTTGCTGGTTCGAATACCACATTTGCCTGTGTCAGGGTCGATAGTATGCATGAAGATCCAGTAAGTCTGATACGTGTAACCCACGAACCATGGAAGGATAGCAAGCCAGACTGACCGAGGCCAGCGGAAGAGTTTCTGGTATCTCAGTGGGGAAATAACGGCCATGTATCGTTCCATCGTCAGGCAAACCAGGTTGGCAGTAGATGCAATGATGGATCCCCAACACGGATATTTTGAGTACCAGAAGACGCAGACGAACCGCCCGAAGGACTCGGATAGAGTAGGAGAGGGAAACTGCACCACGGGCAGGACGTAACACAGGATTAACATCAAAGATGTGCACATGTCAATAAGAGATTGGTTGATGATGAACATGTTAATGACTTGCCTAGTCTGCGAGACACGGATAAGAACATAGATGACTAAACCGTTACTTAAGATTCCCACCGTACCGATGATACCGTAAGCCACCCTCATGACAAGAGGGTCGGATGAGGAAGGTTCGCTGGTCGCTAAGGAATCTAGAGGAACAGTCACAAAGAGTGTAGTTTCGCTCGTGGCCATGGTCGTAACCGAAAAAAATAAGTGACCGACCGTCTATACCACGTAGATAAGAACAATATTGAAAAATAAGTTCGGTGATGTAAAAGAAAGCCACTGCCCTTCGTGCCGAGTCAACATCTTGATTTGATCTGACCCATCCTCCTTCGATCTATCAATTTGCCGCTTAATGTCTCTGCAAACTGTTCACTCTTCAAATAGTCTGCATGAGTAAAAGAAGCCCAACATAGAACAATCATGGTAGAATAAGTTGCTGATAAGGGAAATATTTGTATGGCGGTGTTTAATACTCAAGGTCTATAACCAATGTTGTCATGAGGCATTGTCATTCCCGTTGTTCTGAATGGATGAGATTCGCATAGGCAAAGGCCTAGACAGTTGGAATCGAACTGCTTATGATCAAAGGTTTGTTAGAAATGCGTGTAGTCCTGATTTTGCGCATGCTTTTATGCGCATTTTGGGACGTGTCACGTCTGAACCGCACGGTTTAATTTGACAAATTGACGCATGTGGGCGCGTGCCGTCTCCATCCATTCTCAACCACCCACATGAAGTGCCGGTGCTCGCGTTTGGGTCATGTTCAGACCGTATCACGACCACTCGCTCAAATGTCTTCATGGTTTCTTAGCAGTTTGTCCGGTAAATATGCGTGCGGCCATAAATCAATACCATTTGGTTTGCTACAACCGTTGCCGTAGCAATGAGAGTTATTACACGACGGAATACGAGACAATCTATCACTATAGACTGTCTATAGACTATAGAGAGTTACCTGCGACCTGCCCAATCCCACTGTTATTCATAGAAATTCTCAAGTGAATTCAAAACTGTTATCATCAGCGTGTTAATTACAATTGCGTTGCTATTCATCGAATCCAATGATCCTTCCATGGTGTGAAGTGATCCACAGCAAATTGGAAAGCAACTTTTGAACAGCCCTACAAGCACTTCAGATTAGAGTGTAACGTTCCAAAAAATGGGGGGGGGGTTAAGAAATGTAATTCTATCAAGTGGAAAATGATCTCTTGATTGACCTAATTAGCTTAGGGTGAAACCATATAATCACTGGCGCTTTAAAGTTCGCGGTTGCTATGGTGAGGCGCCTTGTCTACGCGCATCATAGTTTCGTGTAAAACGATCTTTGAAACCGGGGAAGACAAACTCTGCAAATATTTTCTTTTAGCGAGGACGATAATTGCACAGGCGGCCTTCAATCTCTAGCCAAACACTACCGACAAATTGAAGAGGTTCTAAATTAAAAAGCAAATCCGCCCATTCATCAACATGAGGATGGAAACCCTTGTTATTCTGCAAGTAACATATGTTTTACTCGGTCCAATCTGTCTTATTTTCAACCTCGTTTCCCTGGATGGGAGACTTGCTTCCTGCATCCTGATTCGATATCACAATAGCAAGTGATGGATTTATATCATGTACACTATGTGATTATATTTCAGCACAGATACGTCGGTCGGCAAATTTGATGTCACCCCCTTGATATTGGTCTAGCAACCCCCGTGTGGACTTGTAATAAATTAGTAACTAACTGAGCTAGTTTTGTGCTTTGGTGAAAATTACCGTGTGTCTTGGTTCATCAGAACGGTGCACAAAAAGTACTTGTTTTCTTCATGTCTTGCATTACAGGCTCAGATAGATAAGGGTGTGGGAGAGAGTGAGTGACCCACACAGGGTGGGGGGGGGGGCGAAAGCTACTTCCAATACACCTGCATTTTGTGTTGTACGTCCCGCAATCACCCTGACAAAGTGACATGTCAGAC
This sequence comes from Patiria pectinifera, assembly GCA_029964075.1. Classification (NCBI taxonomy): domain Eukaryota; kingdom Metazoa; phylum Echinodermata; class Asteroidea; order Valvatida; family Asterinidae; genus Patiria; species Patiria pectinifera. The sequence goes on along the minus strand of CM057147.1, from coordinate 9,813,232 downwards.
GATTGGAACAAAATGGGTACCAAGTACTAGCTTTTCCGACCTTTCCCACATTTCAAAGTGCTATTTCCCCACATTTAGTAAGACATCGCTAATGTTTAAACCTTAATGCACAACATCTCGTGTGCTGTCCAACGTAACAGTGTTTGCAGAATTTGTTTTTGGCATCACATTTAGAATTAATTTTCTCGACACCTCTGATAAAACTTTCCCATCCTATGTAAACAGTGGCGTACTAGGAGTGGGGCAACTTTTTTTTTTTACAAATGAAAGCGCAATCACCCCATAACTGCTACTATTATACCGACGTTTTTATCCAACGTGATCTCTTTTTAAGAAAAATTACCCACGTTGTCTCCCTCCAGAAACCAAACCACAGACACGCCATTGTCCGTACAGTGTAAATTTCCAAGCTTAAAAGACCCCGAAAGTAGGGGGGGGGGGGCTTAATCAACGAACGCGGAAAGATGTGGTATAGCATGAGATGTAGAGCGATGCATCTAACTATTCAAATGAACTCACGTTTCATTTTGCCACATACACAATCCGAAACAAAAGTAAAAATATTCGGCCTGCAATAATCGCGTATCTTGATTGTAACTGACAAAATCCTGCCTTAATATTTTCAGTTGTTGTTATTTCACAAATTAATGGGTTTTTTTTTTAAGACGATGTCCTACCGGAACAAAATACAATGGTCCAGTGGTTACGGCGTTGGACTCATGTACGATGGTGCGTGGGTTCGAACCCTGGCAGGAACATGGTGCTTGTGCCCTTGGACAAGACAATTAACGACAATTGCCTCTCTCCAACCATGAATGGGTACCTGTGATGGTAGAGCAACGAATGTGCACTGATATCGGCTGCCACGTGATGGTCTCGTGGCCTGAAATGCACTTTGAAATGAATGCTACGATGGAAAGCGCAAATAGGTTTTATTTACAAAGCTATATAGGTGCATGACAGTAAACACAAATTACAAAAATATGTTTTCTTCAAAATACACAAGTTCAAATATAAAACAATGCCCTTAAAATGTCTTACGCCCAAATTAATGCGTCATAGGCCATACATTTTTTCTTCAATATATATATATATATAACTGAATCAATGTTGTCTTTTAGCTTACAGATAGCAATTAATAATTTGAAAAGCGGCACAAAGCAGTCTCCCCTCAGGCATAATAATGTTTCTTAACTGTACACATTTCACATAACTTGGCTGAGCTTGAGTATTTAAAGTGAAGGACGCCCCAATGATTGAAATTCCTCATCCGAAATATGATAATCTCTTTTGTCCTGATTACGCTTATTTCAAAGCAAAACTTACAACTAATAAAAATCAAATTAATTACTGCGGTATCGCGACCCTCGCCTGTAATATTTACATTGAGCCTACATATAATTATTTTCTACATCATGTATGCAAAACTATATAAACCTCTGTACTGATGACGTCACACTTTGTTTACGTGTGTGCTTTCCTATGGTTATCAGTGGACCGTGGGCTCCCACTTGCTCCATAGGAAAGTGCACGTGTAAACAAAGTGTCACGTCATCAGTACAGAGGCTTATTAATGCCAGATAATCAAGCGAATGACATTCAAACCATTCTTGGTTAAAGACGGGGTTTAGATTTCCGTAAAGCGAGCTCCAACAAGACAGGTCATTTGTTATTGGGAACGCGCGCATTCAAAAAGAAATATATGTGAAATGTCGTCTTGAACGCAGAATACATTAAATTGCTCTGTGGTGTCCCTACCAAGATTTGTCCGTGCTTTAGAAACATACTTTCCGCTAGCCATTGTTCATACCGATCATATGTATTTCGTAAAATTAAAAAAGGAGGAAAGTCGGAAGATTGAGATAAACTGATCGAGTCTTGTTAATTTTCTAAATTTCAGTCGGGGTTTTTGGTCCATGGTGTTTTTTCTTTGATGGAGGACGGCAAGGGGCGGATGAACACCTCTTTCGCTTGGCGTCATCTTCTGCCGCCTTAACCTTACGCATGACGTAGCACTCCGCGTAATCCGCATACAATGTCTCGAGATCCGACGAGAAGAGCAGGTAACCTAGACCAGCGCCCCCAACGA